>ML780458.1:285521-321648 GCA_009831015.1 Picea engelmannii | reverse complement strand
GTTGTTAAAATCGATGTCTATTGTTGGATAGTCGCTATCCATTGTCTATTTGTGCACGAGAAAGAGGCAGAGAGGCGCGTGAAGCATCGTGGAGCATCTGCATAACAAGAGCGTCATTGGCATATTCAAAGCACTTGTGCAACTTGGAGAGTACTCAAGATATTGTGCCTCTCGGCTACATGTACCCGAATATTGATTCCAGCATCCATCCCTCGGATTCCAATAGCGGCGGGCTATCGTTTTTAGTTCCCTTCTCCTCAGCGATCTGAATCGTGAGGCTGCGATTTTGCATCGTGTGGCAATAAAGAAATAAAAAAGAGACTGTTTTTTCAACAAAGCTTGCAAGAATGGTAAATCCGTGGTTACAAACATACTTCAACGAAGCCAACAAATTAGATGGTTCGAATTTCATCAACTGGAAATTTAAAATGCAAATCTTGATGGAAGGTTATGGCGTATGGACGATCGCAAAAGGAGATGAAGCGCGACCCGATGCGGTTGTAGGTGCGACAGCGGCAACAATCCTAGATTGGGAAGGAGATGAAGCGCGACCTGATGCGGTTGTAGGCACGACAACGGCAACAATCCTAGATTGGGAGAACAAAGCCAAGGTATTGTTGAGAATGTTTGTTAAAGATAGCATAATTCTGCATATTAGAGATGCTAAGACTTCTAGTGAAACATGGCAAGCACTTAAATATCTGTAATATATGTATCAAACTAATAATACGAATCACATTATTTTCCTAAAGAGTAAATTGCTAAGTATTAAAATGGATATAAATGAGTCTGTCAATACTTTTCTTGGGCGAATTAAAGAAATGAAAGATAAATTGGGAGATATAGGAGAAAAAGTATCAAACATTGATCTTGTCACAATTGCCTTAAATGGAGTGCTAAAGGACTATCAAATGTTTATAACAAGCCTTGCAGCAAGGGAGAAAGCTCCTACTTTTGCGAACTGACAGGTATATTGTTGCAAGAGGAAGAGAGGCATGCAAATTTGAAGCCTCAGAATTCAGACTTAGCACTGTGGACAAAGAAAAGATTCCGTAAAGGGAAAACACGAGAAGGAGGTAGAGGAGGAAGTTCATTTCAGAAGAAGTCATTTTCAAAGCGAAATCAAGGTATGCCATCGAATAGAAATGAACCTAAGTTCTTTTATTGTGGTAGGACTGGGCATCTTGCTAGAAAATGTTATAAGAAGAAAAATGATGATGAGGCTAGGCATAAAAATAAAAAACATTCAGGAAACTTTGCAGAAGAAAACTCGAATATTGATCCAAAATATCACAAATTGTTTGAGTTGAATGCTGCATTGTCTGCTGAAATTGATAATGTTGATGCATGGTTTGTTGATTCTAGCGCTTCAATTCACATGACATGTAACAAGAATTGGTATACAAACTTTAAAGAAACACATAATGGTGCCCATATTTATCTTGGAGATGATCGCTCTTATCAAATCAAGGGATATGAAGATATTCCAGTAACACTTCTAAATGGTACTTTCAGACACATTCGCAATGTTGTGTATGTCCCTGGGATAAAGAAAAACTTGATTTATGTGTCCACCATTACAGATCAGGATTTGAATGTCGAATTCTTAAAGACACATTGTATAATGAAGGATTTGCAGGATCATTATAGAATTGTTGCTTCATGAGTCAAAGTTGGAGGCCTATACAAACTTGATGTCACTAGCAAGAATCATCAAGCTTTAACTTCTATGACTATACCTATAGAAACTCTTTGGCACCAAAGGTATGGTCACATTAATTATCATGATTTGTTGTTATTACAAAAACAAAGTATGGTTAAAGGTCTCCCTATGTTGAAGATGAGTATGTTGCTTGTGAAGGTTGTGCATTAGGAAAGATGCATAGAGATTAATTCCCCTCTAATCCTGATAGGAGAAAAATAGATCTATTAGAGCTTGTGCACACTGATGTTTGTGGACCAATGTAGACAAGGTCGCTAGGAGGTGCTTATTATTTTTTGTTATTTATTGATGAATGCACAAGATACACATGGGTTTATTTCCTCAGGAAAAAGAGCGATGTTTTTGAATACTTAAAGGGATTTAAAAACATGGTGGAGAAGTAAACAGGAAAACCCATCAAAAGCCTTCGCTCATATCAAAGGGGAGAGTACAGATTGGGGAACTTCATCAAGTACTACAAAGATCATGGAATAGTACAACAATTTACAGTACCCCACACTCCACAACATAATGGAGTTGCAGAAAGGAAAAAAAGAACTCTAGTGGAGTGTGCACAAAGTATGATGAAAGGTATGAATCTCTCCAATGCTTTTTGGGTTGATTCCATTAGCACTGTTGTTTACATAAAGAGTAGAAGTCCAATAAGGTTTCTTGATCATAAAACTCCTTTAGAAGCCTTGTATGATTCTAAACCAGTAGTTAATCATTTGAGGATATTTGGGTGTAAGGCTTTTGCACACATTCCAAAGGAGAACATGAAGAAGCTTGATGCTAAAGCTATCAAATAGATTTTTATAGGGCACTGTTCAGAATTTAAAGCATATAAATTGTTTGATCTATCTACTCACAAAGTGTTTGCAAGTAGAGATGTAATCTTCCATGAACATGCAGAAGGAAACAATGAGGACAACAGTCATGAAAGATGGCATGTACTTCTTGAAGATGAGGAGGTCAAAGAAGATAAGCAACAACAGGAAAAGTCACTCAATGACATGGATACATCTAGCAGTGAAGAAGAATCTTCACAAAACAAAGAAGAAGTCACTAACCAATTGAGAATATCTTCACGACAGGTTCGTCCACCTGAAAAATATAAAGATTATGCCCTAATGAGTAATATTTCAAATCTCATATAACCCATGAGTTTTAATGAAGCTAATGAACATGAAGAGTGGAGAGAATCAATGAAGGAAGAATATGACTAGATATAATGAAAAACAAAACTTGGGCATTGACTGAATTGCCTAAAGATAAAAATCACATAGGATGTAAATGGATATACAAACTTAAATTCAAAGAAGATGGTAGTATAGATAAATATAGATCAAGATTGGTGTCAAAAGGGTATTCACAGAAAGAGGTCATTGATTATGAATAAACATTTGCACCAGTAGCTAAATTAAACACTATAAGAATGTTAATTGCACTAGCTACAAAACACCATTGGAAACTTCACCAATTGGATGTAAAGTCTACTTTCCTGAATGGTGAGTTAAAGGAGGAGGTTTACCCTACTCAACCAGAGGGGTTTGTGAAAAGTGGTCAGGAACATTTAGTATGTAAATTAAAGAAAGCATTGTATGGACTGAAACAAGCACCTAGGTCATGGTATGAGAAGATAAATTCATTCTTTCTTCAGCAGGGTTTTATGAGGAGCAAAAGTGATCCAAATTTGTATACCAAGTTCGATGAAAAGGGGCACATTGTATTGATTTCCTTATATGTTGATGATTTAATTATTACAGGAAATTTAGAAAATTAGATTAGTGGAATTAAGAAGTAGATGTCACATGTATTTGAAATGAAAGACCTTGATGAGTTACAATATTGTCTCTGTCTTGAAGTCTGGATAAATGTTGGTCAAACCTTTGTGTCTCAAGGAAAATATGTCAGATAAGTACTTAAGAGGTTTTAAATGGATCAGTGTAAAATTTCTTATGTTCCAATGCAGCATAACACGAAACTTTACTGCGATGATGGTTCGAAGGAGGTAAATTATACAATTTATAGAAAGATGGTGGGAATCCTGAACTATCTCACTACAACCAGACCTGACATAGCATACTATGTTAGTGTGTTAAGTCAGTTTATGGAAAAACCTCTAGAAAGCCATTGGAATGCAGTGAAAGGGGTACTCAAGTATCTCAAAGGCACACTTGATTATGGTATTAAATATACTGATTCATTCGATGTTGGGCTGGCATGTTACTCAGATTTAGATTGGGTTGGAAATCCAGATGATTGAAGATCTACTACAGGTTATGTATTTGGCATTGGTTCCGGGATTGTTTCATGGGGAAGTAAGAAACAACCTATTGTATATTTGTCATCCACTGAGGCAGAATATAAATCATTATGTCCAACAACTTGTGAAGGTTTTTGGTTGAGAATACTACTTCAAGATGTTGGAGAAGAACAAAAGAAAGCTACGATAATAAAATGTGATAACCATATCTCAATCAAGTTGGAAAATAATCTCGTTTATCATTCAAGGAAAAAGCATGTGGATAATCAATTCCATTTTGTTCGAGAAAAAATGCAGTCTAATGAAATTTATTTAATGTATTGTAATACTAGTGAAAATGTTGCTAATATTTTCACTAAGCCTCTTGGGAAGATAAAATTTAAAATGTTTAGAGAGATGTTAGGTGTGGATGTCAATCCTTTCTCCATTAAATGGGAGACTTAGAATAATGGAGACATTAGTTGGTTTAACAGTGATTAGTTTCCAACCGTCTCAACGTTCCTAAAATCGTTCCTCAACTATACGACATCATATACATATTTGCAATTATCGTTGATTAACTTGAACAAGCTCGGCTTTGCTTTCCCATCTCCAGGTATTGGGAGTCGGTTCTCATTTCTCATTTGTTAAGTTTTTAATCTTTCTTTCATACAATGTTATTATATAATCATTTTTTATTACTCTATTACTATAATGTTCAATAAAATTTATTAATATTTTTTAAGTGTTTCAAATCATATCTCCTTGCAAGATTTATCACTTCATAGAAGTATATATCATACAAAATTTGATTTTTTTAATGTAAGTAGTACACATTTTTAACCTAAAATATTATCATGAAAATTGTAAGGCCTTCAGTGCCCGGGTGCACACTTCCACAACATATCGAAACAGAGGAAATTAGGGTGCTTGGTGCAAATGAGGGTACAAAAGTGTTCATATAGGGGAGAGTTGGGGTTTCTTGGGCACGCAACGTGCCCAGGGGAAACTCCACCCAAGATTCCTTGCGACACAAGTCAAACGACAGACGGTTTGATGAATGGTTGATGGAAAGACTTTGGTGTTCCACCAATGAAGGAAAATAAGCTAAGGCATGGGGCGTGCACTTAGGAAAGTATACTCAATTCACCTAAGGGGAACACAAACCGAAGACAACGAGTCAGTTAGACAGATCAGTGGGTCGGCTAGACAACAAAATGAAGAGTTCGATGGTCGGGTTGGGCAAGTCGCCTGAACGTACCCAAATGAGGAGTTGGGCCAAGCTTGCAAATGGGTGCGACTTGGTGAACCGATGGGTTGACTCACCCATGGGAAAAGAGACGTGATGGATGGGGGCCTATAAAGGCACAAGGGCATACAACCAAGAAGGAAACTTGGAAGACAAGGGAAGAAAGAAGAGCTCTGCGGTTCTGAGGTAGACCAAGAGGGAAAGGTCCCTGAAGGAGCCAATCACTCCACTTGGGAGGACTTATTCTTCCTTGAGGAGGATCGGATGGACAAAGTTGGGAGAGATTCTCTTGGGCTGGTTGGGGACTGGTTTTGGGGAAGTTTGGAAATGAAACTCTATTAGAGACATGTGTGAGGCAGAACTAAAATTTGTGAAGTGTGTGAAAACAAAGAGACAATTATTCTATGGTTGAGGGAACATTTGAGGTGTAGCGTAGGAGGTTGCAGAGATGGTTGCGACATAGAGTATTGATGAATAATCTATGTATGAGTGTCTTGGTGAGGTGAGGCAGGTTGTGTGACTCTATCGAAGTTGTAAACTGAGCTAGTAGTGCTCATATTGTAACTATTGTGCAATAACAGAGACTTAGTCGGGTGTTAGGAACAACTCATACAACCCACACTATATCTGGATTTCTTTAGTTTGTTCCTTTTTTGTTCCCTTGGCTTCTCATGTTCATGGATGTATACTTAAATATGGCTAAGCGTTAAAACTGTTAACAATTGTCTAAGTATAGAAGAGTTGCACTAGAGTAGGAGTGTGACTCGTCGGTAGCCAAGAATGGAGTATGGGTATTCTCTATGTGAATAGGCTTAGTCTAGATGAAGTATCTTTGGTGTTTCAAAGAAACCTAGTGAGAAACATCGTAGTGTCGCATGCCCTCAAGAGGTGCATGATCGCAAGGCACATAGTGGGGACATGAAAGATGGTATCAGAGGTTGAAGCATGATGTTGGTTTAAGAACATTTGTTGGTTTAGCTGAATTTATATTCCCTACTACCTGCGTTGTTGACCCAGTGTTCATATCTTTAAGGGTACCAACAAAGCCTAAAACTATCGGCCCTTCTGGTAAACTAGAAGGCAACGCAGTACATAGAATGCACTGCACAATCTCACCCGAGATGGGTTTAAATGGGTGGCTGTAAGACTTAGGTGTTTACAACCTAGGATTGAGTATGAGATATGGGATATGTATTCTGATCCATTTATTCTAACTTGTGTTACAAACTACTATTATTCTTTTTTATATTTTGACCTCTGTGGCATCTTTTCGTTATATCCCAACAACAATTAACCAAACAATATAATAGCTCATTCATTCATTACACACAACATTTAACTACTAAAAGTGTGACAAAGATATGCATGCATTCATCACATTACATAGATATTAACGTGGTTCACCCCCTCCTGGGCTACGTCCACAAAGATTTGGCTCTTGGCTCTATTATTATGGTAGTTCTACAATCTCACGCTGTGCGCTTACAACTCTCCTCAGATGGGTAAGATCTATATGAGATGAACTAGATCACACCAGGCTCCTCGGTCTGCGATATAATCCTCAATATCTACCTTCTGTCCTCCACTCTAGTTCAACTACTTTACAAAAGTAGTTCATCTATTAGAAACATTACATAAAAAACTGAACTCTTCTAAGATATATATATATATTGGTCTCTTCAACCATTTATGTAAATTCTAACCTTGTACAATGTCTACTGTAAACAAATATTCAGAAAAGAATAAAAAAGATACAATGGCAAATGCAAACATTACACAGAGATTTTTCCCCTAGAAACCCAAACCGGGAAATATAGCATATATTTTATTCATACACATTGTGTTACATTGTTTACAATACAATGTACATATAGGAGCCAGGGGCATCCAAAACTCTAACCCATTGACCTAGATTAGTCCAAAACCCTAATTCCTTAACCGAAAATAGAAAACCATCGACAAAAAACCATGTGCCGAAAAACCACCTAAATATCATGTGGTCCCAGAAATATGTCGTCCCGGAAATATGTCATCCCGGTAATATGTCGTCCCGGAAATATGTTGTCCTGGTGCAAAAAAAAATTTCGGGGGCACTGCCCCCCTACACCCCCCTCTAACCCCCCTGCGCACCCAACGCAAACACTCAGACACTACTACTCGTGCAAAGAATATAACACATACCCAACAATTTACACAAAACCTTACAAAAACCCTAACCCTACTGTTGTTAGGTCTTCCTTCTCTACATGTGTGCTTTGCTTCCTTCCAGGTGTCGCCTCCTTCTTGCATGCGTGTGTGTTATGATTCTTACCAGTTGTCACTTTCCTCTTGCATGCTTTCTTTCCCACGATTGCTCTTCCAGCTGTCATTCTTCTTCGTGCGCGCTTTCTTTCCCACTTTGGCCTGCTGCTAATAGGCCCCCAACACTAACATGTGACTCGTCCCGAGTCACCTAATCTTTCATAGCTGCCTCGATCTCCTCGGTGATTATCTAAAACTTTTCCCTCAACTCTATTGCTTTTATTAGTGCCTACGCGGTCTTCTCCTTAATGGTGTCCACTACCTGAACTGCCACTTCGTCGCTCAGTAATCCTGCACATTCTGCCTGTGTCTGTGCCATCTGTGTTCTAACTACTTCTTCCTGTGTGAGTACTTCTTCAACCCATTCCTGTAATGGTTCTATTTGATCCTGATGCTCCTATTTTTGTGCTTGCATAGTGATAAGTTATGCCTGCATCTTCTTCGACTCTTGCATCCCCTTGACATGTTCTGGAATTGGTATGGTCTTTTGTCTCTGTTTGAGTTCTTAGATCGCTGCATTGATCCTTTCCTCTTCCTTTTCCCAACGTTGAACCTGTGGATCCTCCTCCCGTCTTGTCCAAAGTTGTGTTGCTTTCTCGAGCAAGTCAGTGGTCATGCTAACCTGTTTTTCCATCTCCTGTATTTGCGTTGTTGTTGTCTGCCTCCTTTGCTCCTTTACTATCGGTGGGGTTGTTGGTGTGAGTTGTTCTTGAAGATCCTTGATCTCCTTCTGGTATCGAGCAATTTCCTGCGTAATTTGGTTGATCGTTTCTGTGACTGGGAGTTCGTTTCCTTGCGTAGTGATTGGAAGTTTTCCAAAAATTTCTCCCACTCTGCGTTCCAATTCATTCCTGCATTTTGTCTCCTTCTGAGTTTCGGATTTGGCCTGATCACAATATTTTTCCAGCATTTCCCGCTTCTTTGTTGCTTTCTGTAGCTCAACTAAGTTTTTATGTGTCCGAGACTATATCTCGTGGTCGACGCTAACCTGCAATTTGTACAGTGCCTTTGATGGCATCCGTGTTAAAACCAATTGGATGTGGTACAAATCCTTCAGTGGTGTTTGTCCCACGACTTCATCCATTCGGAGCATCCTCAGTTTTGTGTAGACTGTTGTATGTGTGTGTGGCATTGGGAGGACTGGGTCTCGTTCTTCCACCTCCAGTATTTCATTGGTTTTTGTTGTCGACAACTCTATGCATTTGCTGCTACTTGCTCTCTGGGCCTCCCTGAGTGTCCTAAGGAGATGTCCCATTTCTGCCAGCTCTTTTTGCAGTTTATCCCTATGATGTGTTGCATGATCGAAGTCTTCTACTAGACAATCCTGGACCATTCTTGCGATCATTTCTCCATCATCCTTCATGATCATATAGTCCAGTGATGCTCGTTGCACCTTTGATTTCTTGCGCATGCCTGCTACCTGTATAGCTGGTCTCTTAGTTCCCCCTGGTTCCTGTGTGATGGGGTTTGGGGTGGTCTCCTGCGCTCCCTTAGCTTTCTTTGTTTGTTCATTGGTCTCTTTCTGCCCCTTCTGGGTCCTTATCAGCTTTGCCCCTTCATTTTCCCGAGTCGTCTTGTTTTGGCCCGTCCTTGCTTGTATCCACATGGCTTGTCGTGTAGCCCAAAAGTTAGTGATGTCCCCATATCGCGCGACAACCTCTAGTGTTATTCTCCATGATAGGCTAATAGCTTCTTGTATGTCCCATAGATATGCTTCAAAGATGATTCCATTTTCCCTCTTATGCTTGGCCTGTGGACCAAATCTTAGTAATAGATAGCTCGCTCCCGCTGGCTATGATCTAGTACAAAAAACTATATACTCTGGTTCCCACCATCCCATGAAGGCTATGAGGGTGAGTAGCCACGAGTAATGGAATTATGTATGGAGGTCCTGCACATCCTTGCATTCCACTTGGAACAAGTTTAATATATAAGGCGCCCAACTCACGAAGGTGCCTTCTGCGCACTGAGCCACAACTGAGATGACTCTTGCTGGTACTTCGTATTTGAGTCATTTTCTTAACAATTTACAGGCTAAGATATTTGCACCCAATTGTGTCACTGCATTGTTGATCCATTTGATTATAATGCCTCTTGTCCCCCTGGTGGTACCATATTTTTTATTCATTTCCTCTACTAATGCTTTCTCCTTGGATTTATTGTCCAGAATCAGTGCGGGATCCATACCCCAGCTGGGTAGTCCTGTTATCTGTGCAATAAGCTCAACATTTATGGGGATGGGTCTGTCCAGCCATATATCCCCTCTGTGTGTGACTGCTAACAACTGCTTAATGCATGTTTTCGCATACTGACCTCTGCCAAAATGTGGGAGTTTCAACAACCCTAAAATGCCTGTTCTATCTAGTCCAACTGCCCACTGATATGGCTAGCTGATTGTTTCCCCAAGTTGGTTGACCACTATGTTCTGCATAAAAACCCTCGACGCAAGTTCTGGGTACTTCGTTTCGTCTGATACGTCATGGTAGGAATACTTGAGCTTCTCGATCTGACCCAGTAGTTGTGGCTCTACATGTTCTTCCTCTGGTATGTGTGGCAGCACAATTTTTGTTGCTGGTTTCTTGCAAGGTGAGATCGGTATCACCACTTTGTCTTCCTGTTGTGGTGGTTGGTATGAAGTTCCAACAACTCCCAGTTGCTCCCCTGTAATCCATTCTGGCCAAGCCAAGGTAGTTCTCTTGTTCTCTTCAGTTGGTTGACCTAGGTTGGGTACCTGCGACTTGTCTGGTTTCCCTTATGATCCTCAATTCTATTCCATTCCATTAACTTCCACGACTGGTTCAGTGCTTTCTTGTTGCACTTCCTGTTGGGTTTCCGCTTCCTCATTCTGAGATCCTGCGCTGCTGCTGGCATGTCCTCTTTTAGGTCCTCTTCTTGTGGTTATTGAATCTCTTCCAGTATCAGTGTACAGTTCACCAGTGTTATCTTTGGGGATGGGATCTCATCGATATCGACAATCTTCGGCTGCTACTGCTCATTTTCTTCCAGTGATCCTTGTGACCTAGTTTGAACCCTGGTCGGTCTGGCTATCTGGCCTAGTTCGGCGAACTTCGGTGGTGCCATAGTGGTGAGTGTTGAACATTTTTTGAGTTTGAAAGACTGTGGTGAGCTCTGTGGTCTCGCTTTGTTCGTTCGGACTGTTTTTTCTCTCTCTGTTCTCCTTTCGTGTATACACTAGTTGCTTACATGCTTGCATGTTGTATGGGATTGTCATGAGGCTTATCGAGGACGCTTCCTCCATGATGCGATTAATGCACCATAATTGTGGGTTCAGTGCATCTACGATAGTTTCGTACTTTCCATTACGCTTTCTTTGTCATTTCCAGTCATTGTGTTTAATGTGATGTTCCTTCAGTCCTTGTCGTGCCTTAATTCCACTTAGTGTTGTCCTGTCATCCTGCTTTTGTCGACTTTATGTTTCCCGCTCATTTTTCTTTGGCATGTAACCATTGTTCTTTCCTTTTCTGCATTCATGTTTCGAGCGTGCTTTGCACTTTTCATTTTTTTTTACTACGCGTTGGGTGGTTGACTGTCCTTACATCTTCAGTCATCTCCCATTGATCATTCCTCTGAGGTCTGTGCCTGCTAAATCTCTTAAATTTACAACTCCACCATTTGTTACAGATTTTACCTCATATGGTCCTAACCAATGCATTCTCAGATTTCCTGGGTGCTGAAATGATTTGTTGTCATAGAGAAATACTAGATCTCCTTCCTTGAAAGTCTTCTTCTTAATGTGTCGATCGTGCCATGCTTTGTCTCTGGCCTTCTGCACTTGTTGATGGAATCCTACCAGGATTCGGTCTTCCTCCATTGCTAATAGTTGGTTCAATCCTTCTTGTATTGCATCATGTTCTGTCATTTGTGTGATAGCTGCTACGCGTAAGATGGGTACTAAAAATTCTAATGGCACTACTGCTTCTTGGTCGTAGACTAGTTTGAATGGTGTTTGTCGTGTTAAATTTTTGCATGTCGTCCTATATGCCCATAATACTGCTAGTACTTTGAGGTCACAGTCATCTCTGTTGACGTTACAGAACTTTGTCAGTGCATTCTCTAGAACTTTGTTAAAGGCTTCTACTGTGCCATTCGCCTATGGGTGATACAGTGTGTTTTTCTGGTGGTGAACTTCAAACTCTTCAAGCATCGCACTGATGGTGCTATTTATGAAATGTGTGCCTTGGTCACCATCAAGACTCTTGGGCACCCAAACCTAGTAATTACTTGTTCAAATAATAAATGTGCAGTTGTCTCTGTGCTGCAGTCTTTTACTGGTGCGGCGTCCGCCCACCTTGTTAGGTATTCCATCACGGTGAAGACGTAGCTTGCCCCTGTTCTTTTGGATGCTGGGTTAATTAGTCCCACAAAGTCTATTTCCCGTTTATCAAATTCTTGTAATGTCACTTGCAGTTGTAATGACATCTCGTCCCTTCTGTTTGGTTTTCCTACCCTTTGACAGACATCGCATCCCTGACAGTACTCTTTCGAATCTCTATGGATTGTTGGCCACCATAATCGTGTGTGGAGTACCTTCTGCGCAGTAGCTTTTCCTGCATAGTGTCCTCCTAATCCCTCGTGGGATTCTACTAAAATTATTGGTTGTTCATTCTCTAACACGTACCTTTGTAAAATTCTATCTGTGCCCATTTTATATAGATTTCATGTGATTAGTTGATAATCGGCTACACGAACTAATAGGTTTCTCTTTTGCACGTTGTTATATTCTTGCGACGTGGTACCTATGCTCAAGTACTAGATGATCTCTATGAAGTAGTCATCAACAATCTGTACTGAGAATAATTGGGCATCTGGAAAGTTGTCTTCTAAGTTCGTGGGTTCTTCTCCATTTGTGACCCGTGATAGGTGGTCAGGTCATGCATTCAGTTTTCCTGGTTTGAATATTACTTCGAAGTAAAATTCTTGAAATAACAGTAACCATCGATAGATTCTCCCCCCCAACACTGGCTTGTTGACTAGGTATTTTAGGGCTAAGTGATATGTAAACATATTAAAATGTTTTCCTAATAGGTAGTGTATGAACTTCTACAGTGCGTAAACCATAGCTAGGCCTTCTCTTTCCGTCATGTTATAATTCTATTTTGAGTCGGATAGTTTTCTTCTTGCAAATGCTATCAGGTGATCCAAGTCTCCTACTCCTGGCTTCCCTAAGATAGCTCCAAGTGCTATCGCTGATGCATCCACATGCACATGGAATGTCTTTCCCCAGTTTGGAAATACTAATATTGGTGCAGTGACCATATTTTCCTTCAAAGTATCTAGACTGTGTTGACACTCGTCGTTCCATTGGTACTTTGTATCATTAGAATTTTTTCCATTGGTGCTATGATCTGCGCATATCCTTTGATGAATTTCCTGTAGTATCTTGTGTGTCCTAATGTAGCATGTAGCTGACGGACTATTTTTGGTGTTGGTAAATTAACGATGACTACGATCATTTCCGGATCTACCAATAGCCCTTGTTTGCATACTATATGGCCCAATAGTATCCCAAATGGTGTTCCAAATATAAATTTATTTATGTTTAGTGATATCTAGCACTGTCTGCATCGTTCTAGCATCAAGCGTAAAACTTCCACATGGTTTTTCAATAGACTATAAATTGTCCAGTCATCCAGGTATACTTTGAGAAATTGATGGATGAATTCTTTAAATGCTGCGATAACCACTTTGGAGAATATTGTTGGTGCATTCTTCAGTCCAAATGGCATGACTGTATATTTGTAAGATCCCCATTCTGTCATGAATTTGGTCTTGTATCTGTCCACCTGTGTTACCTTAATCTGATGGTATCCTAAGAATCCATCAGTGAATGAGTAAGCTTCGTGTCCCCCCACATTCTCTAACACTTCATCCGTGAACAGTGTAGGGAATGGGTCATGTAGGCATGCATCATTCAACTTCCTCAAGTCAACACATATCCTAATCCCTCTTCCTTGTTTCTTGTCTTGTACGACCATCGGGCTTATCCATTCTGATTCCTCGTCTGGTTCAATTATGCCGGCTTCGAGCATCCGGTCGATCTCCTCTTTAAATTTATTTTTATATATGGGGTTCAGTCTATATGGTTGTTGTCTAATCGGTCTCGCTTCAAATTTGAGAGGTATCTTCATCTCTCCCAGTTCTTTTGCTATGCCCTTCATTTCTGTAAATGTTTTAGGAAACAAGTCATTGTATTCACGCAACAACTCTATGATTCTTTCTAGTGTTGGCTCATCCCAGTAGTCTCCAATGCTAGCCATTTTGGAATGTTGAGTTGTTCCGATGTTAACTTTATTTATCTTGATTGGCACGGAAATAACTTCGGATTCTATGGGTGGTCTCTTCACAGTTCTTTCACCTTCTACTTCTTCAATCTGAATGTCGTGTGGGTCATCTTCGTCTGGTGCTTCCTTATGTATGTGGTAACATGATAGTAGTTCCTTGACTGTCTTCTTATTTCGTTGTTGTTCTTCGGTAATCAGTTCTATTTCTAGTTCTTCAATGAATATGATTCCTCTGATCTGTTTCAAGGTTGCATCTATGTTGAGTTTCTCATGCTCAAATGAGAAAGTGACGGTAAAGTTCTGTTGCAATGTCGTCCATGTTGTAGTTCATCTGCGCAATTCCTGATCTGTATACTAGTTTGCTGGTATGCCCTCTAAAGTGTGAATGAAGTGGTGAGGCCATTCCTTTGGTGGTGTCATTTTCCACAACATTTTTCACTCCTCCAAGTGTTTCGTTGGTGTCCCTAGTCCTTCATATCTCCGTTGTTTGTTGTTTTTATATTCAACATCGAACCTTATGCACAGTAACCACTTACATTGGTACCAGTTTGTGATAATTTCCTTGTGTGCACCCCACCATCTTGCGGGTGTGGCCTTTAGTGATAACTCCAGTGCTAGTAGCCTCTGGTTCTCTAATACTTCGTCTTCATATTCTGTCAAGAATGTTTCCAAATCATTTAATCCATGGAAACTGGGTGGTTCTTTGATTTCTATGCCTATCCACCGTACTACGCGGTCTATTCTTGCACATCTTCTCGTGGATACTTCGTGTAGTCTCTGTTGCCAGTTTTCTAACCCGGTGTCTGAATCTGTTGCACATGAAGTGATTCTGCGCCAACTGAGTACTTTGTCTGTAGTTGGGTTTATGTAATCCTCCTTGCACACAGTTGATCTGTACAATTGACGAATCTCCTCTAAGTCCAGGAAAGTGGGTTCTACGAAACTTTCCCCTTCTGATGGATATAGTGGTGCTATGACTCTGTAATCTTCGGATTCAAATGTCATTTTCCTTGTCTTCAAGTTAATTATGGTCTAGTTGTCAAACGCCCAATCCAGACAGAGTAGTGTCGGGTACGGTGTTGTGCCATCTACTATTTTGATGAATTAAAAATCTTCTTTAGTGCGCACTCCATCAAGATCTATTGTTACTCCTTTCAGTCTCCCTATTGGTAGGACCCTATGTTGGTTTGCTAGTTTTAATTGGACATTTGAGTATCCCAATGTTGGCTCTCCCATGCATTGCCAGGTTTTCTTAGGTAGCACATTCACTTCATATCCTAGGTCTAGTATGATGTCTCCCATATTGAAATCCCCAATGTTAGCATTCAGCCTAAATTCCCTACTTGTTCTTATTCTTGTGTGTATATGATTGACAATTTTTGGTTCTAGCTTTTGTTCTGTCTCGCTGCTACATTTATCTAGGATGTTTTGCAATATTTTCATAGATGAAGGATCACTTAACATTTTTATGCATGATTGCAAAAAATCTTTGATAGTACTTACTTGTCCCTTGGGTGGAATTCTGTTGGTATGATCCAATGATGGTGAAATTTCATATTCTGGGGCTTCATTGGCTGGTCGCGTAGTGGAATTTGACATTGTGTCCACCTTATGAAATTCTTGTCTGGCTTCCTTAAAATTATCCTTTTCTTTGGGCATGTCAAACTGCTTCCTTGGTTTGGTGTTCTTCTTTACCCATTGGTTCTGTGCGGGTTTCTGTTGGACTGCGTCGTTTCCTGTTTTTGTTCCTCCACGAGTGAATATATTGATGTTTCATCCATCCTCCCTTGCTTCGGCTGAAATCCATTGAACATTCTGATTGTTCTAGTTCCTCTTTTACTAGATCTTTACTAATAGTGTCGGACATTCCTTTGTCTCGTGATCCGATGCGCGACAATACATACAAGTCACTGGCGGTAGTGGGCATTCCCGTGCACAATGTCCCGGTTGTTGACATTTGTGACATATGACCGGTCCTCTACCACGTCTGAAACCTCCTCTGGCTCATCCTCCTCCTCGATAGCCTGCTTAGTCCCCTCACGACGTGTTGTGCTGTGGTGCTTGATTATACTGTGCGGTATTATACCGGGGTTGCATCGGGTTGCACTGCGACTGTGCGTTATTATATGGTTGTTGCGCAGTATTGTACTATTGTTGCGTAGTGTTATATGGAGCTAGGGATGGCTTGAATTGTGGCCCTGCTTTCCCAGTCATCATTTCGTCCTGCACCCTGTATGCGTCTGATTTTCTTTCTCGCATTAGCTCCATAGTTCTGCAATCTTTGTCGTCGTGGTCCATTGAATTACAAAAGGTGCAATAAGAATTATTTGGAACTGTCTCGTACTTATGCATCATAATGCAGTGATAAGGGTCATAAGCCAGTTTCTTTCATATTTCGCACCATAATCCTCCCTATGGTAGAGGGTTTGGCATACCTTTTTCCATATACTGTGCGAATGTTGGACATTCGTTCTTGTGGTGTCCTTCCATCCTGCATGTGGTGCACCAAACGACTTCTCGTTTGTCCTTGTTATTATTCTGGTTCAACTCAAATGTTAGGTTCTTCAAATCCTCCTTCAATTCTTCAATAGTTGGGTTCGTTTGCTGGTACTGGTTCTCTTCCAACTGCAAGGTTTCTTGTAGAGCCTCGGCCTGCGTCTGAAACTTCTTTTTTCGTAAGGGATATTCTAGGTGTGGGAGTAGTGAGTTGACAAACAGGTTTCGATGTTGCATCTCGGTCATAAGGTATTTTAACTTCCCTTTCAGCCACTTGAATCTCTGGTCAATCTCCCATACAGACTCTCCTGGTTTATGTCTTATATCGATCATCTCATTCATGTACTAATCCTCTGAGATCGGCTTCTAGAACTCATTAATCAGTAACTTCTTAATGTCTGCCAGTGTCCTCATCGTCCTAGGGGCATTTTTTGTGTCTAGACTCATGTACCGGTCTAGTGTGCGGTCTCTTAGCGTGATCTCTAGTTGCACAAGTTTGGTATGCTCATCAGTGATCTAGGTTTCCTCCCAGATCTTTGCACAAATGAACAAATTCTTCTCAGGGTCTTCTACTGCTTCTCCTCGAAATTATGGTAATCTAATAGTGGGATCGTGTGCTTCCATTCTAAATACTGAACTGCTACCTCCGTCGCGGGGTGTAGTGATCCAGGTGGATATTGGTGGCCACCCACCTATTCCACTTGGACCCCCACCATTGCTTCTTTCAGTTTTTCAGTTTCCGCACAATTTACTATTTTTAGCAGTTTTTCGGGACCTGAAATTATGGAGCCGTTTTGAGGCCTTAAACGACGTTTTTTTGGAAAACGGGGAGCAACATGGATCGCAGTCCTTGGATAGATCTTTCTAACGAGGTATGGAACATGACAAATGAATATCGTATGCCAAAGTTACGTCCCCGAGAAATTGATGTACCAACTTACCCAAACGGGGCCCATAGTCTTGGCGTTTCATCTCATAGGGTTAGGTCTTTGGATGTTGAGGGTTTTCCATTGTTTCTCAATAATAATAGGCCTTCGAGCTTCATTATAACAAAGTTCAGAGGCCAATAGCCACCACATCTCTCCTCAGAGATAAACTACCAGTGCCCTAGCTAGTTTATTTCCATTCTGTCTATAAGCATATTTCAGTCATTTGTTATTAATGAAATGAAGTCTTATTTCCACTGCATCTCTGCGTTTATGTGTATTTATGTATTTCATTGTGTTCCTACATAAATCCAGACCAATGGTATCAGAGCGGTCTGCTCATTCTCGATCCTTCTTTGCATGTCCCCAACGAGGTCATGATATAAGGAGTTGGGGCTCGATCTGGTTGAACCTTTGCAAGATCAGCCTCGCAAACCCCGATGACTGCCCATGGGGGAAGAAAATAAAGATGAGGGAGCAAAGATCCTATCAAAATGTTGCTCGAGGAGGCCCTCAAGAAACAAAGGAATGCGATGATGGACAACTTTTCCAAGATTCTTCAACGGATTCCCATTGGCGGCGCATCGACATCCAACAACCACTCTGGAGGCACCACTCCTTTTAAGGTACAAGTAAACTTTGACATTCCCATATTTGAGGGCCAAATAGATGCAGATGCCCTAGATAGATGGTTGAATCTGTTCGAAGGATATTTCTCGGTTCATGAATTTTCCGACCGAGAAAAGATTATTTTTGCACTCCTCAAAGCCACCCCCCATGTCAAGGATTGGTGGGAAACCTACTCGAAGCAATAGGACGAGGGAGAACCCTCTCTATTCTCGGCCGCACCCACTTGGAATTCTTTTCGATATGCCATGAAGGAACAATATTTTCCTGTGGGAAGATACGAGGACAAATACATACAATGGACTATGCTGTGGTAGCAAAGGGACCAAGATGTGCATGAGATGATGAATCTGTTTCATACCCTATGCACAAATTTGGGTATCAAAGATTCAGAGAAACATTTGGTGTTAAAGTACTGGAGTTGTGTGCACATATACATTCAGGAGGAAATGGAGTTCCTCGACATCTCCTCGCTTGGTGTGGCATACCAATATGCTGCCAAGATTGAGCAGAAGTTCAAACAGAAGAAGTGAGACTTTGGGCCTGCAAATCAAAAGCAAGGGAAAGGTACCCCCAAACCGCAGAACAAAGGACCAAGCCAAGGCGGGGTAGCCCAGGAAAACCTGCCAAAGCCACAAGCAAAGAACAACAACACAAAGCCAAAAAAGGACACGGGGAAGTGGTGTGAGTTCCATAAGAGCTCCACTCACAACACAAGTGAGTGTCGGGCCAAGCAGTCACTGGTAGCTGAGCTGAAGGCTTCTGAATCGGATGCATGCTCTGAATCTGAATTAGAACCTGACAAGGGGAATAATAGGGAGAAGCAGATTATCGATGCGGAGCCCAATGCCACCATTGCCACTACGAAGATCTAGAAGGAGGAACTAGAAGATCCAGAGGAGGCGGAGTGTCTCTTCCATTCCAAGATGTGGGTAAAGGGTTCCCCGTTGTAGTTCATTGTTGACAGCGGGAGCCAAAAGAACCTCATCTCGGTAGAGGTCATGAAGCAGTTGGGCTTGTCGACCACAGCACACCGACAACCATTTACCATCAGGTGGTTGCACCAAGGATGGGACCTCCGTGTCAGTCAACAATGTCGCCTTCCCTACAACATCAAGCCCTTCACGGATGAGGTATTATGTGACATTGCTCCTCTTGATGTTTCTGATGTATTATTAGGCCAACTGTACTTTTGGAAGTGACATGTTGTGTATGAGTCTAGGCCTCGTGTTGTTATTATCACTTTGGGCAATAAACTGTACAGGATACCAGAGATAGCACCGCCTACCACCATCTCTTTGGTTACTACAAAACAATGCAGTAAGCTCATTTCCAAAACCAGGAAATTTGTTTTCCTGATGATCCACCCTCAAGGAAAGAGGAAGATTGTGGCCATGACCTCCAGATAGGGCCCCGCTGCATGAAAAAAATAGATGGATAAGGTCATGGAGGAGTACGAGGACATCTTCACCTCCCTCGTAGGGGTGCCTCTACACTACCAGGTCAAGCACCCCATCGATCTGACCCCAGGTACACCATTGCCCAATGGACCCATCTATCGACGCTCTGTTATGGAGAATGAAGAAATCAAGAGGCAGATTCAGGAGCTGTTGCAGAAAGGTCACATCCGGCCGAGTTCATCGCCCTATGGGAGCCCGATCATGTTGGTGCAGAAGAAGGATGGGACTTGGAGACTCTGCATTGACTATCGGACACTGAACAAGATCATTGTCCAGAATAGGTACCCAATCCCACAGATTGATGACCTTCTGGACCAACTCAAAGGGGCGAAATATTTCAGCAAGATCGACTTGAAGTCTGGGTATCACCAGGTACCAATCGAACCCTCTGATGTGTGGGAGACTGCATTCAAATCCAAGGAGGGCCTTTTTGAATGGTTGGTCATGCCTTTTCGGTTGACGAATGCCCCTGCAACCTTCATGAGGCTAATGGATGACATCTTGCGGCCATTCACCAACTCATTTGTAGTGGTGTACTTGGATGACATTCTGATCTTCAGCCAGACTTGGGAAGAGCACCTCCACCACATTGGACAGGTCCTCCAAACACTACGGCAACACAAGTTGTGTGCCAATTTGGAGAAATTCACTTTTGGCATGACTCAGGTTCAATATCTGGGATACATTATTGATGAGTGGGGGGTGCATGTGGATCTAGCAAAGATCCAAGNCAAGTCATTCGGGATTGGCCATCCCCAACCACCCTAACAGAGCTCCGCAGCTTTTTAGGTCTTGCCAATTTCTACCGCAGGTTTGTGTTGGGATTCTCTCATATCACTTGGCCCTTGAGTCAAGTCACCAAGGGAGGAGCTAATGAAAAATTCTTTTGGTCTGAATCTCAATAGAAGGCATTCGGGGAGTTGAAGCATCGCCTCTGCTCTGCACCAGTGCTCACATTACTAGACTTGCAACAACCTTTTGAGATCGAGACAGATGCCTCTGACTATGCTATTGGGTAGTCCTTACTCAACATGGGCATCCAGTGGCATATCACAGTGAGACACTTTCCGACACAGTCTGGAAGTATCCCACTTATGACAAAGAAATGTATTCCATTGGGCAGGCTTGTTGGCAATGGAAGAATTACATTTTGGGAAAGGAAACAATCATCCACACAGATCACTGACCCCTGCAGTTCATACAGACACAAGGGAAGTTGCAGAATGATCGCCATCAGAGGTGATCCACATACCTGCAACAGTTTCATTTGAACATTAAGTACAAAAAAGGCAGCACCAATAATGTTGCAGACTGCCTCAGTCGACCACCCATTGTGGTGCTAACTACTATGCTCAACTCTTGTGGGCACGAGACTTTCGATTGGCCGCTTCTCTACCCAAGTGATCTAGAATTCAGCCACACATACAATACACTCTTGGAGGGTAAGCAAGTTCTCAATTTTTACCTCCAGGATGGCCTGCTTTGTCACCTGGGACACCTTTGTGCTCCTTCAATCGAGCGTGCCAAGATGATTTGGGAGGTGCACTACAGTCGAGTCGCTGGGCATTTCGGGGTCGAGAAAACTGTGGCAGTACTGCAAAAGTATTTCTATTGGCCGAACCTTCGACAAGATGTCGGAAAGTACATCAAGTATTGCACTACTTGCGCCATTGCCAAACCAACCATCAAGAAGCAAGGCCTCTATACTCCGGTTCCTACCCCTAGTCGACCTTGGGAATCCATCTCTATGGATTACATGTCGGGCCTTCCTTCTACTAAGCATGGAAATGACTGTTTTTTTGTGGTCATCGATTGATTCTCGAAGATGTCCATTATGATGGCCTACAAGAAGAATATCATAGCAGAATCCACTGCCAAACTCTTCTTTAAACGAGTGTGGGTATACTTTGGGATCCCACAATCTATCATCTCAGATTGGGACATTAGGTTCCTTAGTACATTTTGGTCCAGCCTCTGGTCCATGTTGGACACCAAGCTCACCAAGTCCACAGCTTTCCATCCGCAAACTGATGGCTAGACAGAGGTCGTCAACCGGATGATCGTACACATTCTGCGCATGTACAATTCAAAGCATCCATGCACATGGGATGAGAGCCTCCTCTATGTACAACACAGCTACAACCAGGCTCTCCATAGCTCAACCAGCCACAACCCCTTTCAAGTGGGCATGGGATTCCAACCACTATGTCCCATTGACATAGCCATGCCATTTGTGGCTACTTAGGAAGATTCAACTCATGTCTATTCTGAGGCTGACAAGGCAAACAAATTCATTGAGCACATTCAACACATCCGCCAACAGGTTCATGACATATTGGACAGAGCCAATGCTAAGTACAAGCAGCGACATGATCAACATCAGGTGCCACACAACTTCCAGGTGGGAGACAACGTGTGGCTACATGTGCAAGCTTCGTCCACTCCGATATGGGCCATACACCCTTGCCAAGGCTGTAGGGTAAAATGCCTTTGAGCTCGACATTCCACCATTTATTGGTTTGCACCCAATGTTCAATGTGGACTGCCTTCGGCCCTACTTTCCACCTCTACTAGACACATCCGACATGGCAGAACAACTCACACCAACAGAGTTAAATCCAGACTGCATGGAACAAGCCATAACTGATCGGATCATGGATACACAGATCAAGCACACTTGAAAACAAAGGATACCACTATATCAAGTTGTCAAAGCAGGCCAACTCCTTCACCAAGGCAAGTGGCTCACCAGGGACCAAGTTCAGCAGAAGTTTCCTCATCTCATGGAGGAAGTCAACGCAATGGGGACCATTTCTTCCTAAGGGGGGAGGAATGATCTAGGTGGATATTGGTGGCCACCCACCTATTCCACTTGGAACCCCACCATTACTTCTTTCAGTTTTTCAGTTTCCACACAGTTTACTATTTTTAGCAGTTTTTCGTGTCCTGGACTTCCAGAGCCGTTTTGAGACCTTAGACGACGTTTTTTGGGAAAATGGGGAGAAACATGGATCATAGATCATGTTTCTCACCCAAACGTTGTATTCCTTGGATAGATCTTTCTAACGAGGTATGGAACGCATCAAACAGAGATCGTATGCCAAAGTTACGTCCCCGGGAAGTTGATGTACCAACTTACCCAAACGGGGCTCATAGTCTTAGCGTTTCATCTCCTAGGGTTAGGTCTTTGGATGTTGACGGTTTTCCATTGTTTCTCAATAATAATAGGCCTTCAAGCCTCATTTTAACAGAGTTCAGAGGCCAGTAGCCACCACATCTCTCCTCAGAGATAAGCTACCAATGCCCTAGCTAGTTTATTTCCATTCTGTCTGTAAGCATATTTCAGTCATTTGTTATTAACGAAATGAAGTATTATTTCTGCTGCATCTTTGCGTTTATGTGTATTTATGTATTTCATTGTGTTCTTACATAAATCCGGACCATGTAGATACTTGACTAGTACTGCCTGAACTAGCTCCTCCAGTTGTTGGTCTTGCAGTATATGTACTTCTTGCTGTCAGACTTCCTCCGAACTTCAGTTGTCTAAATGATGGTGTTTTCTTTGGTGTATTGGTCACACATGGGTTTATGGGTTCCACAATGACATTAATATGGAAAGGATGGTTATCTTCTCCTCTGGTTCTTGGGCCTCTTGTTTTCCTCTCATAGGTTGCGCGCAGGATTTCCTCAATCTGCTCCACAACCCGGAGATCCTCTACCTCTTCATCATCGCTTGTCAAGCCCTCCTTGGCGTCTACAACTCTCTTCTTGGTATTCACCTTGTATTGGTAGGGTACTCTGCTATGCGTCATTCCCGATGATGCCAAGATCCACTTAAGCTAGTCGTCGGGTCCAAGAATTCCTCCTCCTTCTTGCCTTTATCCTCACCTTCGTCCATTTATCCTCTCTCTTTCAGTGCTTCCCCCCTTCGCCCATGCATGCAAGGAAGTCTAACTGATTGATTCCATTGTCATTACCCCTTTGTTATATAGCAGTATTTTAATAGAAGTATACAATGATCAAATGTACCTTCCACGAGGTCTACATAGAAATTCCTGCTCTGCTACGTTGTATGACTTTGTTTTGTCGACTACAAACTCTGTGATGAGCCTGTCACAATACTATCAAGCCAAAAGTCAACTGCACGGGTAAATTTGTTGTTCACCTGCTGTAACTTCTCAACCTGTACTAGGGTCCAATCTAGCTATCGGATCAAGTTCTTCACATGGTTATCTTTCAACCTTATTATCCACTCCTATAGTAGGTGAGGAAAATCCCAGAAAAAGAATGTGTAAATCTGTAAACATGTATTTATCCAAATATTTGCGAGGTGTGACATTAAAGTTTCTATTGTCTTTCTGGGAAAACTCTATCTCTTTAGTTCTCAACCAGCCTTTGATTTCTTCTTTCGTGGGGTTCCATGGTCTCAACATTCCCTTCTAGTAGCTCAACGGTCTTCTAGTTTCACTCATTCTTTTCTCATGCATTCTATCTCATCTACTCAGTCCTCTCTTGTTCCTCTTAACATAACAACGAAACCATTTGTTGGTTTAAGAACATTTGTTGGTTTAGCTGAACCGCTCTTCCCTACTACCTGTGTTGATTACCCAAGGTTCATATATTTAAGGGTATCAACAAAGACTAAAACTATCAACCCTTCTGGTAAACTAGAAGGCAACGTAGTACACAGAATGCACTATGCAGTCTCACCCAATATAGATTTAAATGGGTGGTTGTAAGACTCAGGTGTTTACAACCTAGGATTGAGTATGAGATATGGGATATGTATTCTGAGCCATTTATTCTAACTTGTGTTACAAACTATTGTTATTCTCTTTTATATTTTGACCTACGTGGCATCTTTCGTTATATCCCAACAATAATTAACCAAGTAATATAATAACTCATTCATTCATTACACACAACGTTTAACTACTAAAATTATGACAAAGATATTCATGCATTCATCACATTACACGGATATTACCGTGGTTCACCCCCTCCTAGGCTATGCCCACAAAGATTTGTCTCTTGGCTCTCTTATTATGGTAGTTTTGCAATCTCGTGTCGTGCGCTTACAACTCTCCTCAGATGGGTAATATCTATATGAGGTGAACTATATCACACCAGGCTCCTCAACCTGTGATCTAATCCTCAATATCTACCTTCTCTCCTCCGCTCTAGTTCAACTGCTTCACAAAATTAGTTCATGTAATAGACCTCAATTTCATCATAAAAAAAAAAATCTTCTAAGGTACATTAAAATTCTAAAAACTGTAACACATACTCATAATTAGAGAAATACCCATTTAATCCTATTGTGAAACTATGATACCTAAAGTATTCACCTTCCCTTTCCACATATAATAGAATCAACATCTAGAGTTTTCCTTTCAACTTTTTCTTAACTCCTACTAGCTTTTACAAGGGGATTAAAAGGTTATCCTTTGGAAGAAGGGAAATACATGACCCTAGGACTTAGGGCCCTAGATTCTTTGTAAAACATAGACACACAACTTTAGACTCCAAAACCACGAATAATACTTTGTATACATAGTAAGGGTGTCATACTTTAATTGTTTCGTCATTGCACTTAACTATTTGGCTTTCCCTAGGTAAATATGACTTTGATGACTCCCTTGGTCACTACTTGTAGACAAAGAGTCCTTTCTTCTCACGTAGCCTAAGTTCTAGTTAATAGCAGAACTCTAAGCAAACAATTGGTTAATCTTCCCGTGTTTAGGCACAGTGTAACTACTGGTACTAACCTGACTAGAAGTAATCAAAGTTTTATATTTTTCGAATTTAGGGTTTTGAGGAGGATCACCCTTGTCTTCATGAAATAAATTAAAATGACAGGAGGTTAACAGGCGGGAGTTAATATCTGACTAGCCATTAATGGAGGTGGATGAGGGATGGGAGCCGACCATGTACCCTCATCCAATCCAAACACACCAAGTCCCTCATATCACATGGAACATTCTCGGTTGTACTCTTCACATTCAATGAGCACGAGGTTCGGGGTTTTAGGGTAACCGTAGTCGTATGATGTCATTCTGAGAAAACCAGTTCCAAAAAAAATACCTTACACTTTCCTTGTGCTTCTAGACCACTCTCGGCATGAGGAGGATGGTGGCAAGGAGTGCATCCCAGGATTACTCCTCCTATCGGTAAGCATCTAATTCTAAAGATGAAATCATTAATCAAACACTCTGCAAGGTCACTCCGACTTATTGTTATTTATAATTCCTATTCATGAATTTGCATAGGCAGTGTTTTCATTTTTTGTTACTTCCTATATTCACTGGTTTAAGTATTGGATTTACCTCTAGGATACATAGCGTTTTGCCATAACTATGGCTCTAGAGTTATTAGGTTAGGGTTTCGTATGTGTCCACTGCTATGCTTAATTTCCAATACATGAGTCACTCGGGCACACCTTGAATGTCGTCACTAACCTGGTTGGGTGTTTGGTAAGAAAGTTATTCTCGGGTTCTCGGTTGTACGACTATTTGACGAAAATGTTTGACTGTACACTTCTTGTTTGGAGGCTGCTCATAAAAAGGGTTGGTAGTCAGTCTAAATCTTATGCCAAAGATTATAATCTGTGAAACATACTAAGGATGAATGGGGTTTATGTTGTTCTTTCTCCTCCTCTTACATATCAGAATGCATTTCAAAGGGTAAGCACGACTGGGATTTTCATCACTGTGTTGTGTCTGTATCTAAGCTAAATTATAGAGTCGAAACAAATTTTAGTCATATTTTTATTGGCCCGCAACATCTCATCTTTACATTTTATTTCGAGTTAAATGTTGGTTTATACTTGTCATATGACCTATAGATATATGTTCAACATTCAAATAAACAACCTTTAAAATTTTCTTCTGGTTAATTACTGGTCTGTAATGCTAATGGTGGGCCTCTTTGATTCTTTTGCGAGGGTACCCACCAGGGAGATTTTTGGCCCCTCCTCCCTTCTCGGCCTGGGAGGCACGTGGTTCGTTGCAGTGGTGAAGGATGTCGAACCCCTCCAACTATAGATGAGTATTACTTCGGCTATTTTCTTAATATTAACTTAAATATTCTTATCTCTGTTGATCAAGACTATTAATGATGTCTTTTGCAATGTACAAGGTTTTGGTCATGCAAAGATATGAGGTGCAATTTTGATCACCCGTGCAAAAGGTATTCGGGTTCTGTTCTGCCCCTTCCAAGAAGCTTAGGCGTTTAGGGTAGAAGAGAGGTTTATCCCACTATGGTAGAGATTGTTCGTATGTATACTATTTTTATCTCTGTAAAAATGTTTCCAAGGTCCAATACGAAACTTGACTGTAAAACTAAAGGGTCTGACCGAAAGGCTTAGTCGAGTTTTCTTTTATCGACCCCTGTCTCGACATTTTGGAATGGAAAAATACGATCTAAATTTTCTTATTATATTGGAATTCTTGATAGTTTATATTCTTTCATTCATGTAACTTTACTTTTAAATTTAACATCGTCTGCCTTCGGAAAACTAAGAGTACTGGGTGTGAAATCCTTTCGCATTTACTAAGGTACATTCAGTCTGAGTTTGCAATTAGTTTGGCAGGCTACTTGATATATTCCGAGATGTATTCAAATCTGTTCCTAAATTTCCTTACTTCCATATATACAAATTGTCTAAAATTATACTACTTTCATTCACAAAGGGTTTGATTGGATCTATACATTGAGGAATTATATAGGCTTGAGTTTGCCTATATATAACAAAAAGGATTGAGAATTCCCGACTCTGTACACTATATCTAGATTATTTCTTTATACAAATTGTCATCGTATATAAATCTATTGGCCCTACTTTGGTTGTTAGGTGTGGTATGGTATAACTGTTAGGTTTTTCATCTAAAATTCTTGAAATATGTACAACTCTTTATAATGTTACAAAGTCTAAACATGTATAAGTATATACTTATAATTTATGTTATCAACATTGAGTTTGAATTCTTCTTCTATCGTGTTCATGCCGAGTGACAACCAAGCAAATAGACATACTTATATACGTATATATCTATAAGAAATACATCCATATATATAGAAGGTTAATACTCCATACTAGTTCCAGCATAAGTATATATATATATATATATATATATATATATATATATATATATATATATATATATATATATATATATATATATATATATATATATATATATATATATATATATATATATATGCAGTAGTAATCTAGTCTATAGAATAAATTATAGAATTGGCCACACACATTCTTCATGTAACACAAGTAAGGAAAAGGAACTTCATTATTCATTCTGTGCTTTAAGTCGACAAAAATGTTCAGTACTAAGTTTGGTGACATTCTGTAATTTTTATGCTTCACAAGAGAGAATAGAATTCATCCATAATATTATTCCAAACCTAAATGAAAGATACATTCCAATAAACCAATTTAGTCATTCTAAACAGAGAAGGAGACAGAATGCATATCTAGATCACTTCACGGGGAGACAAAGGAAACAACCACATTCCTCCCAACCATATGACAGGGAAGCCAAATCACTTGCCCAATCCACCCCCTAGCCTGACCATGAATCCATGAGGGCTAACTCGGAAAACTCCTCCTCAACAATGTCTTTCAGTTTTAGCAGACTCTTCTTGCCTCACACTCAATCAGTAGTGTTCATAACAGCAAGAACAAAAATAATAGTCTCTTTCCCCACATACTAGGCAACGTCCTGCCTCCTCACATATGCTATTTAACCAAAACGATCATTTTTCCTAGGTCTTTCTTTCCCCCTTGGAAATTTTTGTAGCTTTCTAAATCCTTGATTTTCAGGGGCTGCCAATGGCCGAATATCTGATTTTCCACTTGTAACAATCAGCCCAAAGGTAGTTCCAACATGTTCCCCACTCATGGAGACATGGTCCGCTGATTTTAACATGGTTGTTCCATTTGTCCTCCTGTAATCAATATAAAAATATTTTGTTTTCATACAAGTGTCATAGTCAAATAATTAGTTGGGTCAAATCAGATCTCTGCCCAACAGTTGTAATAATCAATTACAATTATCAAATTCGAAATTCAGAATTGCCATAAATGGAAAAAATTTCCCAAATTTGAATTTACTAAAAACAAAATAATTTTCCAACAATATTTTTAAATTTGAAAAATACTTTATTTTTGGGGATGTCACATCCTTTCCCCCTTCAATAAAACACTCTCCTCAGTGTTTGTTCCTTTCTTGGAACAGGATTGGATGAGATCTCTGCAAATCTCCCTCCAATTCCCAAGTGGCCTGCTCAGGACTAAAGCGCTTCCATTGCACCTTTACCTGAGTGATGGCTCTGCTTCGAAGTGCTATTTCTCTCCGGTCCAGAATATGCAGGGGTTCCATATGGAACTCGCCTTCGAGTTCCACCTGCACCAAGTTCCAATCAATTTTATGAGTACGGTCATGAACATACTTTTTCAACAAAGAAACATGAAATACATTATGAATTCTTAGATTAGCTGGAAGTGCAAGTTGGTATGCTACGGGTCCAATTCGAGCTAGTATCTCGAAGGGCCCACAAAACCTGGGTGCCAGCTTGGCATAGTTTCCTAACTTCAATGAACTTTTTCAGGCTTTGACCTTCAAATAAACATGGTCTCCCACTTGGAATTCCAAGTGTCTTCTTTTCTGATCTGCATAGCTCTTCTGTCTGTCTTGTGATTCTTTTAAGTTCTGTTGTACTTTCCTTACCATGTTCTCCATTTCTTGGAGCATCTTTGGTCCAACCATGAGTCTGTCAACTAGCTTATCCAAGCTAATTGGAGTCGTACACTTTCTACCATACAGTACCTTGAAAGGGCTTAACTTAGCCGAAGTTTGGTACCCATTGTTATATGCAAATTCTACCAAGTGTAGATAGTCTTCCCACTTGTTTGGTTTTGTTCTTACGTACATGCAGAGCATATCCTCTACGATTTGGTTTGTCCTTTCGGTTTGTCCATCCGTTTGTGGGTGATAACCCATACTGAAATTCAAATTAGTATTTAGCCCTGCAAACAATTCCTTCCAAAAAGCGGATGTGGATTTTACGTCTCTATCTGAAATCACCATTTTAGGAATACCATCCAGTCTAAAAATTTCTTTCATAAATATTTCAGCAATGTTTATAGCTTTAAAAGTAGACTTTACAGGAATAAAGTGTGCAGACTTACTGAGTTTATCGATTACAACCATAATAGAATCATTCTGTTTCTGAGTTTTTGGAAAACTTGTTATAAAGTCCAGCGATATGGTCTCACATTTCCATTCTGGTACTGGTAATGGATGTAATAGGTCGGTTGGATGTTGGTGTTTAGCCTTAACTTGCTGACAATCTTGGCACTTAGCCAAGTATTTTGTTGTTTTTCCCTTCATATTAGGCCAGTGAAAAAGTTTTCTAAGTGTTGTTATCATTTTCTGGTATCTTGGATGGCCAGAGTATGGTTTCTTATGCACTTCGTCCAAGACTATTAACTTTAACTCAACTGAATCTGGTATGTAAAGTCTATTTTTAAATCGTAATAGTCCCTTCTTATCGACACGTAGATCTGGTTTATCTGAGTTTGCAGTACTGTTTTGTAATTCTTCCATTATCTTAGTGTAATTTTCGTCGTTCATACATGTCGTCTTTATTCTTTGTTCCAGATCACTTTCTGCCCTGCTGATATTTATCTCAAATAACCCATGGACTCTTCTTCTTAAAGCACCTGCTACCTTATTTTCCTTACCCTTGATATGTCTGACCTCAAAGTCTAATTCGCTCAAGAAGGCTAGCCATCTTGCTTTCCTTGTGTTAATATCTGGTTCGCTAAATAAATATTTCACACCATTATTATCCGTCAATAGTAGAAATTTTCTACCCATTATGTAGTGTCACCACATTTTTAAGGTGTGTATTACCACTGCCAATTCTAAGTCATGAGTGACATAATTTCTCTCATGTTCTTTTAATTTCCGGGACTCATAACAAATCACGTGTCCTTCCTGAGTTAGGACACCACCTAGTCCTTCTTTACTTGCATCAACACATATGGTGAAGTCTTTATCTGGGTCTCCTACCTTCAATATGGGTGCAGTTGTTAATAATTCCTTCAACTTGTTAAAACTGTCTTGACACTTTTGTGACCAGTTAAACTTGGTCCCTTTCTTTTGTAATGACGTGATAGGGTAGGCTATCTTGGAAAACCCTTCTATAAATCTATGATAATATCTGGTGATTCCCATGAATGACTGAATATCCTCTACATCCTTAGGTACCGGCCATTCCATGATGGATTCTATTTTCTTAGGGTCTACGGCAATGCCTTCTGCTGAAATTACATGCCCTACATATTGTATTTCCTTTTGATAAAAGTCACACTTATCAAATTTGGCGTATAGTTTGTGTTTACTCAATGTTTGCAGAAATATTCTTAAGTGTTCTTCATGTTCTTCCTCTGTTTTAGAATAAACTAGAATATCGTCAATAAATACTACTACGAACTTGTCTAAGTATTGACTAGAAATATTGTTCATTAGGCACATAAACGTGGTTGGTGCGTTAGTGAGTCCGAAAGGTATGACTACGAATTTGTAGTGTCCATATCTTGTTCGAAAAACTATTTTGTTTATGTCCTCATCTTTTATCTTAACTTGATGATAACCGGATCGTAAATCCAACTTTGAAAAGATCTAGTCCCCACCCACTTGATCAAACAGATCATTTATCATTGGTAAGGGGTATTTGTTCTTAATAGTCATTTTGTTCAATTATCTATAATCGATACATAGTCTTAGAGTACCCTCTTTCTTTTTCACAAAGAGAACTGGTGTCCCCCATGATGAAGCACTCGTTTTGATATACTCTTTGTCCAACAATTCCTGTAATTGTATTTTTAATTCTGTCAATTCGGGTAAACTCATTTGCTAAGGTGCTTTTGAGACAGGGGCTGAACTGGGTAGCAGGTCTATGGAAAAGTCTATTTCCCTTATAGGAGGTAATTCCGGTATCTCGTCCACAAACATGTCTCTGAATTCACGTAGGACAACAAAGTCTTCCAATTTGGGTTTAACTTCTTTCTCTAATAGGTTTGTTACTTGTATGGCGTAAATCATGCATTTCTTGAATTGCATCGCTAAAACTTGTCTAACTGATACAGGTTTTGGTACACCTTGGGCTGTTCTAGTAGTGCCATAATCATCTTTATAGTTAAGTGTCTTTGTATAACAATCTAGTATTGCTTTGTGCTTTTTCAACCAATCCATTCTGATAATCATATCATAAGACCCTAGTTGTAGGATGTTCAGATTTGTTCTTATGTTTTGACCATCTAAGCTGAACTCGAAATCAGAAATAAAGTCAACTACTTTCCTTTTAGTTTATGTTGCTAGTTGTACTAGCCATGATTTTGCGTGCTTCAGTTTCTTAAGTTTGTTTGACTCTACTACATCAGGAGTAATATAAATTAACGTAGCTCCAGGGTCAATTAAACTAGAAATTCGAGTGTTATTGAATTTACCTTCGATTTCTACCACAGAGGACTAGTGGTCAGCTTGTCGACCATCTATGACTACATTTATCTGACCCAGGCTTCTACCCACATCACCCACCATCGAGGCTTCCTGCAAATTATGAACAACAATTATGTTTGCTCAAATTAAATGTTGACAGTTCCTCCTTAGATGAGGTTCTCCACATTCCCAACACTTTAACGGTTCGTGCGGGCTATCCCCGAACTTCTTCGTTCCCAGATTTATCAGTTTACCGGTTGTTTGCATATTCAGATGTTTGAAGTGGAAATATTTTCTCAGAAATCTTTTTGCTGCATTTTGATAAGGAGTTGGATGGTATCCCTTCTTCCGCTGGTTCATTTGAACTTGTTTCTTATCCTTCTAGGATTTGGGAAACTTTGCTCGTTGTTTATACTGGTCGTAGCACATTCGTGCTTTCCTGAATACTTCATTCAAGGATTTGGGGTTGTCAAACTCAATTCTATCCCTATAGGACTGTGGTAAATAGCTTAAGAATCACTGAATTTTTACCTTATCCTCCCAGATGTATAGTACAAACCTTAGTAGTTCCAGAAATTTATTTATAAGGTCCTCCATCTTCATCTGTCCAAGTCGTAACTCATAAAATTCTTTCATTTTCCTTTCATAGCAACTTTCAGAAAGGTACTATTTCTTGAAATACTTCTTAAAGTCAAACCATTCCAACTGTTTCTCCTTTAGGCCCTTGGCCAATTTCAGGTCTTGCCACTAAATGTTGGCCTTCCCTTTCAGATTGTAGATGGCCATTCTGACCTTCATGTTGCTGGAATAGTTGTAGATCTGGAAGTATTTTTTGATGTCCAACAACCATGCCTCAGCTTCTTCTCCTGTCCTGGATTCTCCATCAAAGGTAGCTGGTTTAATATTTTTAAATTCTCCTTCAAGATGGTCTACTTGTTTTCTTTTTCTCTTTGTTTTAGCTTTGTCCTCAGCTGAAGGTGTACCTTCAGACGAACTATCTCCTTTTTCTGTTTCAGGCCCAGAATTCTTGGAGGCCCTTTCTCTGACCTCTTCGTCATGGTTATCGTCCTTTGGGATTTTCTTGGTCACTATACTATGTAGCAGGGCTTCATTTATCTCTTGTTGTTCCTGTTGTGCTTTCTTTAGTTTCTCGTTATCGGCTTTGAAAACCTGTAGCTCAACAATGAGATTCCTCATTGTTTCCAACACTTTCGTGGGTGAACTTCCGTCACTGTTCTGTCTCTGATTTTTAGGAAGTCTTTTTTCAGAATTTCCATTGATTCTAATTTCCCCGTCATCCTGTGCTACCATAATTAACACAAAACAGAAAAAATTTTATGTTTGTAACAATGAAGGTTTATTAGTTTTGCATAAGTAAAAACAAATATATGCCAAAAATTTATTGTGGCCCTATTCAAGGCCCGGTGTTGTAAACTTTGCTCTGATACCATGTGTAACAAACCTCAATTTCATCATTAAAACAAAAATCTTCTAAGGTACATTAAAACTCTAAAAACTGTAACACATACTCATAATTAGCAAAATACCCATTTAATCCTATTGTGAAACTCTGATACCTAAAGTATTCACCTTCCCTTTCCGCATATAACAAACTCAACATCCAGAGTTTTCCTTTCAACTTTTGCTTAAGTCCTACTAGATTTTACAAGGGGATTAAAAGGTTATCCTTTGGAAGAAGGGAAATACATGACCCTAGGAGTTAGGTCCCTAGATTCTTTGTAAAACATAGATGCACAACTTTAGAATCCAAAACCACGAATAATACTTTGTATACATAGTAAGGGTGTCATACTTTAATTGTCTCGTCGTCGCACTTAACTATTTGGATTTCCCTAGGTAAATATGACTTTGATGACTCCCTTGGTCACTACTTATAGACACAGAGTCCTTTCTTCTCATGCAGCCTAAGTTCTAGTTAATAGCATAACTCTAAGAAGATAGTTGGTTAATCTTCCCAGGTTTAGGCACAGTGTAACTACTGATAACTACCTGACTAGAAGTAATCAAAGGTTGATATTTTTTGAATGTAGGGTTTTGAGGAGGCTCACCCTTATCTTCATGAAATAAATTCAAATGACAGGAGGTTGACAGTCGAGAGTTAATATCTAACTAGCCATTAATGGAGGTGGATGAGGGATGGGATCTGACCCTGTACCCTCATCCAATACAAACACACCAAGTCATTCATATCACATGGTGCATTCTTGGTTGTACTCTTCGCATTCAATAAGCGTGGGGTTTAGGGTTTTAAGGTAACCGTAGTCGTCTGATGTCATTCTGAGCAAACTTGTTCCAAAAAAAATACCTTACACTTTCCTTGTGCTTCTGGACTGTTGTCGGCATGAGGAGGATGGTGGCAAGGAGCACCTCCCAGGATTACTCCTCCTATCGGTAAGTGTCTAATTCTAAAGTTGAAATCCTTAATCAAATGCTCTACAAGGTCGCTCCGACTTATTGTTATTTATAATTCCTATTCATGAATTCGCGTAGGTAGTGTTTTTCGTTTTTTGATACTTCCTGTATTCATTGGTTTAAGTACTGGATTTCTCTCTAGCATACACCGTGTTTTCCATAACTATGGCTCTAGATTTTATTAGGTTAGGGTTTCATATGTTTCCAATGCTATGCTTAATTTCCAATACGTGAGTCACTTGGGCACGCCTTGAATGTCGTCACTAACCTAGTTGGGCGTCTGGTAAGAAAGTTATTCTCGGGTTCTCGGCTGTACGACTATTTGATGAAAATGTTTGACTGTACACTTTTTGTTTGGGGGCCGCTCATAAAAATGGTTGTTAGTCGGTCTAAATATTAAGACAAATCTTATACTCTATGAAACATACTAAGGAAGATTGGGGTTTATGTTGTTCTTGCTCCTCCTCTTACAAATCAGAATGCATTTCAAAGGGTAAGTGCGACTGGGATTTTCGACACTATGTTGTGTCTGTATCTAAGATAAATTACAGAGTCGAAACAAATTTTAGTGATATTGTTTATTGGCCCACAAAATCTCATCTTTACATTTTATTTCGAGTTAAATGTTGGTTTATACTTGTCGTATGACCTATAGATATATGTTCATCATTCGAATAAACAACCTTTAAAATTTTCTTCTGGTTATTTACTGGTCCGTAATGCTAATGGTGGGCCTCTATGATTTTTTTGTGAGGGTACCCACCAGGGAGATTTTGGGCCCCTCCTCTCTTCTCGAACTGAGAGGCACGCGGTTCGTTCCAGTGGTGAAGGATGTCGAACCCCTCCAACTACAAATGAGTATTACTTCGGCTATTTTCTTAATATTAACTTAAATTTTCTTATCTCTGTTGATCAAGACTATTAATGATGTCTTTTGCAATGTACAGGGTTTCGGTCATGTGACGATATGAGGTGCAATTTCAATCACCCGCACAAAAGGTATTCGAGTTCCATTCTACCCCTTCCAAGAAGCTTAGGCGTTCAGGGTAGAAGAGAGTTTTATCCAACTGTGGTAGAGATTTTTCATTTGTATACTATTTTTATCTCTGTAAAAATGTTTCCAAGGTCCAATACGAGAGTTGACTGTAAAACTAAAAGGTCTGATCGAAAGGCTTAGTCAGGTTTTCTTTTACCGACCCCTGTCTCGACATTTTGGAATGGAAAAATATGATCTAACTTTTCTTATTATATTGGAATTCCTGATAGTTTATATTCTTTCATTCCTGTAACTTTACTTTTAAATTTAACATCGTATGCCTTCGGCAAACTAAGAGTACTGAGTGTGAAATCCTTTCACGTTTACTAAGGTATATTCAGTTTGAGTTTACAATTAGTTTGGCAGGCTACTTGATATATTCTGAGATGTATTCAAATCTGTTCCTAAATTTCCTTACTTCCGTATATACGAATTGTCTGAAATTATATTATTTCCATTCACAAAGGGTTTGATTGGATCTATACATTAAGTAATTATACGGGCTTGAGTCTGCCTATATATAACAAAAAGGATTGAGAATTCCCGACTTTGTACACTATATCTAGATTATTTCTTTATACAAATTGTCATCATATATAAATCTATTGGCCCTACTTTGGTTGTTCGATGTGGTATGGTATAATTGTTAGGTTTTTCATCTAAAATTCTTGAAATATGTACAACTCTTTATAATGTTACAAAGTCTGTTCATGTATAAGTATGTACTTATAATTTCTATTATCAACATTGAGTCTGAATTCTTCTTCTATCTTGTTCATGCCAAGTGCCAACCAAGAAAATAGACATAATTATATATGTATATATC
>ML780458.1:267734-285320 GCA_009831015.1 Picea engelmannii | reverse complement strand
ATATATATATATATATATATATATATATATATGCAGTAGTAATCTAGTCTATAGAATAAATTATAGAATTGGCCACACACATTCTTCATGTAACACAATTAAGGAAAAGGAACTTCATTATTCATTCTATGCTTTAAGTCGACAAAAATATTCAGTACTAAGTCTAGTGACATTCTGTAATTTTTATGCTTCAAAAGAGCGAACATAATTCATCCATAATATTATTCCAAACCTAAATGATAGATACATTCCAATAAACCAATTTAGTCATTCTAAACAGAGAAGGAGATAGAATGCATATCTGGATCTCTTCGCAGGGAGACAAAGGAAACAACCATGTTCCTCCCAACCATAGGATAGGGCATCCAAATCACTTGCCCAATCCACCCGCTAGCCTGACCATGAATCCATGAGGGATAACTTGGAAAACTCCTCCTCAGCAATGTCTTTCAGTTTTAACAGACTCCTCTTGCCTCACACTCAATCAGTAGTGTTCATAACAGCAAGATAAAAAACAATAGTCTCTTTCCCCGCATACTAGGCAACGTCCTGCCTCCTCACATATGTTATTTAACCAAAACGATCCTTTTTCCTAGGTCTTTCTTTCCCCCCTGGGAATTTTCATAGCTTTATAAATCCCTAATTTTTAGGGGCTGCCAATGGCCAAGTCTTTGATTTTCCACTTGTAACAATCAACCCAGAGGTAGTTCCAACATGTTCCCCACTCATGGAGTCATGGTCAGCTGATTTTAACATGGTTGTTCCATTTGTCCTCTTGCAATCAATATAAAAATATTTTGTTTTCATACACGTGTCATAGTCAAATAGTTAGTTGGGTCAAATCAGATCTTTTCCCAACATTCGTAATAATCAATTACAATTATCAAATTCAAAATTCAGAATTCAGAATTGCCATAAATGGCAAAAATTTTCCAAATTTGAATTTACTAAAAACGGAATAATTTTCCAACATTTTTTTTAAATTTCAAAAATACTTTATTTTTGGGGATGTCATAGTTCATCTATTAGAAACATTACATAAAAAAATAAACTCTTCTAAGATACTTGCGTATCTATATATATCTATCGGCCTCTTCAGCCATTTACACAAAACCTTACAAAAACCCTAACCCTACTGTCGTTAGGTCTTCCTTCTTTGCATGCATGCTTTGCTTCCTTCCAGTTTTCACCTCCTTTTTGCATTCATGCGTGTTGTGCTTCTTACCAGTTGTCACTTTCCTCTTGCATTCTTTCTTTCCCATGATTTCTCTTCCAACTATCATTCTTCTTCGTGCACGCTTTCTTTCCCACTTTGGCCTGCTGCCAACACATGCTTTACTACTGTAGTGGTGACATGTTGGACATGCATTTTGAATAACCAAGTTTTGAAGAGTGTGTGCAAAAGAAGAAAAGTTAGTAGTTTGTGGGGTCAAAGAAGAAGTAAGAAAAGGTGCAAAAGAAGGAAGGAAAAGAAGCATCTAGGTGCAAAGGAAGGGAAAAGAACATGCTGGTGAAAAAAAGGAAAAGCAACATGCTGGAGAAACAAAAGGAAAACAACTAGGATATATTAGGGTTATGGGATAAACTATTAGGATTATGAACCCTAACTCTATTTATAAATATGTAATGGGTTGGGGAAGAATAGTCTTTTGATAGTAAGAGATTAGGTTGCATATGAGTGAGAATCCTTACTGGAGGTTATGGAGAGGTTTTGCAAAGAGAGGGGCTTGCACTGCAGAGCGGCTAGGAAGTTCTGGATGGTATGATATGTTATATCTATTGTAAGCACATTATACAAGAATGATATGGTGATTTTGTGAAGACTAATACAACATTCGGTCATTGTGGACGTAGCCCAAGGATTGGGTGAACCATAAATATTGTGTCTAAATGTGTTGTGTTGATGTGATTTCTCATGGATGTTATCTTTATTCATGATTAGTATAGATTTGTGTACTATATGATTGATGTGCATTAATAATGAATAATATAGTGGGTGACTTATGTTTCAATCTATGTTATAAGGGTTCTACACAATAGATTTTGTTAACTAATCAAAGGATATGAATAAATATATTGTGCATAGGGTGGATAAATTGTAATGGATATGATGATAGCCTCATATCCCCTCATCCTTGGAAAAACTTGGTTCCTACAACCCTAAAATATGCCTCGGGAGAGACTTCACTTGCATGCAAGTGATGTTAAAAGGGATGGTATCTAAAAGGTTTTGTTGGTTGAGTAAACTAAACCCCCGAGCTAGTAAAAAAATTGAATTATGTAAGTAATACTACTTCTTCGGAAATCGATTTCTACTTGAATAACACATTGGGGAGTTATATTACAAATTTTGCAGTAGATTGCACCCATTCATATAGTGTCGTAGAGAGGTATTTCTTTAAGGGCCCTCACATAAGCTTTATGAAAGCATTGGGTACCTGGATAAATATGTTGTTGTGTGACAAATGTGTGATGACAATGGAATATGACTGCTAAGGGGCTTCGTGCACATAGGAGAACTGGTGGATAACTAGGGGATAGTCTAAAGGTAGGAATGAATGAAGAAAAAAATGACTAAGGAAGGGAGGGACTGAGGATGCAAAGAAATGAGGAAGGTATACCAGAAGAAGAAGACAAATTTGGGGTACTACGCAATGGAAGAAGGAAAAAGAGGTTGAAGACTGTGGTTAAGGAAGGAGAGTTGCACAGTGAGTATGAGAGGAGAGTACCCTACGCAATAGTCCATATCGTAGAAATACTGCAAATACAAGGAGAGGAAGAGGATTCTCAGTTCAATCATATAATTGATGAGCCATTAAGTCCTACTCATACTAGATCATGTGTCAATTACATGAATCAGTGTGCATCACTTAGATCCGAGATAGCATTTGAGGATTTGTCGAAATAACTTATAGTTAGCAGAGGAAGACATAACAACAATAGAAGAAATACATCAAGTCAGAGTTGACCAACATCACCAGGGGGAGGTACTACACAAAACACCATAGCATGGTTAGAAAATACTTTGATAATGCATGAGTTCCAAGGATCTTGGTTGAAGGACCCAGAACAACATCTATTTGTATGTGAGACAATTTGGGCTATGAAGAATGTCTAGGATGAGGCCACAAAGATTGTGCAGTTGGAAACAACATTTAGAGGTCACATATTAGTATGTTACATGAAAATGTAGAGTACTATAGCAATAGGTCAAGCAAGAACATTGGAAGAAATTTGACAAGAATTATTGAAAGAGTTCAAGAAGACGAATTATGAGTTGTAGTACATCACATAATTGCAGGAAATCAAATAAGTGCATACTAATTCAGTGTGGGACCATGATCAAATATTTAAGGATTTGATGGGTAGATTGACATTTCAAATTCCTAATCAACAACACAGAGAATAATTTATTGCAAGACTAATGTCACACATTTATTTCGCGTTGATACAACAAAAGGTTGCATCACAACCTGAAGCTTTGGATATTGTAATGAAGATGGAAGAATCTCCTATAGGATATAGTTAGGGATGGCTCAAGTCTAGACCTAGTTAGCTACCTTGAAAATTCAATTGACAGAATTGAAGAAAGGAAAAAAGTAGTGAGAACAATTTTGGTGTGTCATGTGTAGGACTAAAGGCCACCATAAGGATGAATGTTATGAGGAAAATCTCTCTATGGAAAGGGGTAAACCACAACAGACGGAATGACACATAGAAATAAAATATAATCCCAAGTATGCTATATAATGAAATTCTAACAAGATAAGGCTAAGAGCCTACCTCATTCGGACGTTTGATGAAGACCACCGTTGAGCACACAACCCAAAGATTTATACCTGCAACTTGTCCTCAACAACCAAGATACACAAGAATATGGTGACAATATATAGTGTTAGCATATAGATTAGCATAATCCATTAACATACATGACAAATATGCCCATGGAATAATAATTCAAATATTTGCAAGATATCAATTGGACGAGAAAAGAGTATTTCTATTAAAATAATATGCAGTAGTACATAGGTGACAAATTTATATAAGGACACATATTGGAATCGAGAAACTAAGTCCCTCCAGCTGGGCCTCCACCACATCAATCCGCCACCAAAGGCAAGCTCATATAAAGGAGTCAATGAGTTTCTCCATCACAAAGAAGGAAGAGCTTGGGGGTTGAACAAGGAGTTCAAACTTTTAAGGACAAAGGGATGCTTACTCAATATGAAGTGAAATTTCTCCAAAGTGTCTTTTCTCTCAAATTTGAAATGTTCAATCTCATCAAGGATTGGATATGGATAAATTTATAGCCTTTGAATGGAAATGAATGGCCGATTCAGATCGTTTCTAGTATATGGAAGGTCAAGGATCATAGATCTCATGACATGGCATGGGACCCCGAAATTATTTTTAATTTTGAGCACTAAACCTGATGTACGTTGGTTGTAGTGGAGTAGCCTGCATAGGCACTTGTTGTATAAAGGATAGGGTGCATATATGTGGAAAAATGTTCTTTTCATCTTTGGAAGAAACAAAAGGGGACTTCAAGTCTACATAGGGAAATGGAAAGACCATCCAAGCAAGTTGCATGGAGTGAGGAAAAAATTATTGTAACAGATGTCCCCTAATGTGTGACATTAGAGGACTATCTACATGGTCGAAATACATTATAATTCCCATAAGTGGAGTAATGGAGACTCAGCTGGAAGTACTAGTTACTCATGAGAATATTACAATCCATAATGAATTTGTACACATGGTTGCCAATCTGAATTACACTGCAGATCCATGTGGGAATATATCAAATAGTTGTTTATGGCCATGAATAGGAAATACAAAGTGGACATATTCCATAGGCTATCATAGTCATGAACAAGGCACAGTGGAATCTAATATCAAAATCAATATGAAGATATCTACATAAAATGGAGTACAATATGATCTCCCATGATCACTAAAGTCATATAGGTATTGGTCCAATGAAAGACAAAAACAGATGAAGAATATTGCTATTGTAAGCTTGAGGTCTTCTACACTATCTTCCAAAGGTGCAAGTCTACATCATGTGAATAGAGGAGTTGAGGTAGAACACAATGAGAATTCGTTTGATTACCGGTCATTAAGGTATACCATTGTGACGTCCCCAACCATCGAATCCTACCTAGCAACGCTACCCAAACAACCTTATATTTTTCCAACTAGCTCTGATACCAATTTGTGACCATTCCTGACCTTAAACCAACAAGCCAAGCTATGCCACCAAATAACTTTGTGGAAATATTCACATATAAAACTTAACAGGAATAAATAGAGATAACATATGATAACATCTTCATAGAGAATCAAAATGAAGTGAGACCAATTTCATTGGAAAGAGTACGGGCTGTAGTTTCTTGTGTGAGATTTTTAGAATATGATGTTAAATATTAAGCATAGGGCATTTTGTACAAGTTCGCTCTCCTGAATAAACCAGAATTGAATAAGGTCTACCATTCTCTCTATAACTTCTTTTTGGGGAGGATTCAAGGAGTGAAAATTGGAGGAGTTTCATAGAACACATTGAGTAATATTATCTACAGTATAAAAGTATTCCAAGAATTGAAGAATTGCATAAGTTTGAGAAGTCACAGGAACCATTATTAGGTTTTATGTGATGGTTGGTTGATTGTGATGATTTAATGTAAAGTTGTATTATCTCTCATATATTCTTGGGTGGAAGGAAGGGGCCAGGATGGAGAGGTCAACCCTCTCTTGATATTGGAGTATTGTATCTTCCTATTGGAGTTTTATCCCTCCCTTTATATTTGGAAGTTGTAGCTACCTTTGGAAGTCATTACTTCCCTTGAACAATAACTATTGATTATTTCTCATATATTGTGCATGGTGTATTGTGGTGTATTGGTGTAACTCTTATACTATTGTTCGTTTCTCATTGGATATAATAGAATGGTTTAAGTATAAGTTGATTTTTTTATAAATTGTACTTGTTATGGATTCACCCCCCTCTCAGTATCAACAATTGGTATCAGAGTGGGTTACCTTCAGTATAGTTTAACCACTGGAAGGAAGATCCTAAGCAGAAATGGAAGACAACATTCCAAATGGGATTCCACCATTTCATGGAAGCAATTTTGAATACTGGAGTAATAGAATGGAAACTTACTTGAAATATCTTTGGGCAGATGTTTCGTTCTCAATTTCTTCAAGTTACAATGCTTTGTAGAAACCAAAGACTGTAGCTCAGAAGGAAGCAAAAAGGAACAACAAATTGGCAATAGATACCATCTTGGATGGATTGACAGATTCAGTGAAATTCAAGGTGGGATCATGTGCATCAACAATAGAGATTTGGTATAATCTACAAGAACTTTATGCAAGGGAAAAAGCAACAGAAAAAGAAGAAGAAGAAGAAGTTGAAGCAAATTACAACATCTCAGATTTCAAAGAAGCAAATAGAGGTCAGTTCTTTTTCTTTAATTGTGAAGGAGTAGGACATGTTGAATTTGAATTTCCTCATCCAAGTATTGAAAGAGATGACATTGAAGAAGAAAATTCCAATGAAGAAGAAGAAAATCATGAAGCAGAAATGATTCAACAATAAGATGAGAATCTTAAAAAATTGAAGAATGTTGAGATTGAAAATAGCAAGCTCAAAGACATGCATAGAAAACTAAGAAGTGAATTGGGTAGTAGTGAAAATATAGTTGTAAGATTGAAGAAACATATAGAATACTTTCGGAAACTAAGAGAAGAAACCATTTCCTTGAAAAGTCTACTTGAAGAAGCAAGAAGAATAGAAGAAGTAAATAATGTCCAAATGATGAAGAAAGAAGAATATGGTGAGAAACTTAAACAAAAAAAATTCTCATTGAGGAAGAGCTTAAGAAACTACCAAGTTCCAAAAGACTTAACACATCTTGGATGCATGGGTGAAATGTCATACAAATAAGATGCAAATACCAACAAGAAGGTTGAAGAAAGAGCTACACAGACAGTTGATGAGAAGTGAACCAAGATACTAGAAAGAAGGAATGATTACAAAAGAGATGAATATCCAAGAAGACCTCCTACGTTCAGGAATCAAAGAAGCTTCAATCAGTATGAAGGAAACTATAGAAGAGTAGATCATGAACCCATATGGACTACATCACAAATAAGGTCACTTACTCCCAAGTATCAAAATTTCTTTCATGGTCATTGTTATACTTGCAAAAATTTTGGACATAAGGCAATTAATTGAATAATCAATGAAAGGAACAACTATGAAAGAAACATGAATGGTGTAAATTAAAGATATGGAAATAATCATGGATTTGTCAACAAAATTTATAATTCATTTTCCCCATTGATGGGAAAAAATATTGTATTCTACAAATGTAATTAACTTGGTCACAAAGCACGAGATTGCAGATATATGAATGAAGATGTCCCTATGCCAACCATAGTATGGATAAGGAAAGAGATTCCAAACAATGAATATTGTCGAATAGCATTGACCGTTGAAGAATGTAAAGAATAAGATGAATGGTACATAGACAGTGGATGTTCTTCACACATGACCAGGGATCAAGACAAATTCATCAGCTTGCAGAGAAAGGGTGGCAATGTTACATTTGGAGATGACTCATCTGCTAAAATAATTGAAAAAGGTGTAGTAGAGCTTGGAAGAAAAAATGTAAAAGCAAAGAATGTCCTATTGGTTGAAGACTTGAAGCATAATATACACAGTGTTAGTAAAATGTGTGATCAAGGATATACTCTCACGTTTGACTCACAAAGATGAAAAATCAAAGAAGAAGGTTCAGGAAGATTGGTTGCAACTGCAACAAGAATACCAAGTAACATATACGTCCTAAATTCATGAAAAATATCCAAGAAAAAAAGACACCATAAAAATGAAGTCTTATTAAGTGTTATATGTTCAGGGGGAGTGACCCCAAAGAAGAGAGTTACCTTTTTCCATTAAACTTAGGGGGAGAATCCCTACCCTTTGCCATTGATGTCAAAGGGGGAGATAAATTGGGATCATTATGATAAGGGGAGAATGAGTGTTGCCATCAATGACAAAGGGGGAGATAATCGAAAGATTGATTGTTGTCATTGATGTCAACCCTAGTCATTGGTTTTGAACCGCAAGATTGATGAAGGTATTTGGACATGAATGAAAGTGCACATGCAGACAGAACACCAATGGATGGATAGTATACATCATTTTTTTTCTAGTGGTAGGTGGCTTGCCACGTGGATCCTCATGGTTGAGGAGAAATGATTGTTTGAAGATGACAAAGTGAATTGAATAAGGAAGTACAGGTCAGCCCTAGAGATAATTAAAGAAAAGAATTACAAAATAAGAAAGTGTCAGGTCAGCCCTAATGTTAAAATGAAGTGACATAAAGGGTATAAATACATATGATTATACATTCGTTTTACACACACAAGTCAAATTTTAGAGGAAATATGAAGTAAAGAAGGCCGAATTTCAAGGGAGGATGAAGTATTTTGGTGATGTGTTCTAAGGTGTGTTGTTTACAGGTCATCTTACCATTTTCGCTATAACGTTTTTTATAGAATGAATCAGATGGTGAAATTGATATGGTATTGAGAATACATATCTAGGTACCTATGTTAAAAAAATCATCTCTTTATTTGCAAGAACTTTGGAGATACACTCCGTGGAAAATAGGGTTTTTGACTAGTCTTGAAGCTAGTCATAAACAGGTGTTCTGGGTAAAACAGTAATAACATATTCATAGAAAATCCAACTAAAGTGAGACCAATTTCATTGGAAATAGTACATGTTGTAGTTTTTTTTGTGAGAGTTTCAGAATCTGATGTTAAATATTGAGCATGGAGCATTCTATACAAGTTCTCTTTCCGAAATAAACCAGAATTGAATAAGGTCTACCATTCTCTCTATAACTTCTTTTTGGGGAGGATTCAAGAAGTGAAACTTGGAGGAGTTTCATAGAATAAATTGAGTAATATTATCTACAAGATCAGAGTATTCCAAGAATTGAAGAATTGTAGAAGTTGAAGAAGTCTTAGGAAGCATTATCAGGTTCTATGTGATGGCTGGTTGATTGTGATGATTTAATGTAAAGTTTTATTATCTCTCATATATTCTTGGGTGTAAGGAAGGGGAAAGGAAGGATGGAGAGTTCAAACCTCTCTTGATATTGGAGGATTGTATCTTCCTCTTGGAGGTTTATCCCTCCCTTTATATTTGGAAGCTGTAGCTACCTTTGGAAGTCATTACTTCCAATGAACAATAACTATTGATTATTTCTCATATATTGTCCATGGTGTATTGTGGTGTATTGGTGTAAGTCTTATACTATTGTTCATTTCTCATTGGATATAATTGAATAGTTTAAGTATACATTGATTTATTTTTTTTAATTTTACTTGATAATGATTCACCCACCTCTCAGTATCAACAAATGCGTGTAGACCTTACATTAACCTCCCAACCTTAGACCACGTTGTTCATCACATTCAATAGTGGGTCACCCATGAGTTGGGACTAAACTCCACCAGGAAAGGGATTCCTAGGATTGGAAAGGACAAAAGGGAAGTCACACAGAACAACATGAAGGATTTTATCCTAGGAACCACTTATGACCACAACCCATAGAACCTGATTCCCCACATGCTTTTTCCACCCCAGGAGGTTACACATTCAGTATTACAAGTCCATTGACTACTACATTTCCCTTTCCTTGTGCTTCAACAATAGGCTGGACCAGAAGTCTCATAGTATTGTAGCTACTATGGGACTCCCTCCAGGGGAACTCACTTCCCCAACAAAATCTCTCACCTAGGAGAGTTTCTCACAGGCCTGAAAACCTACTTCTTCAATTCAACTCTTAAGTCAAACAGACACGGGTGATGTCAACAACATAATTTTTCTAATGCACAGGTGATCGTAACAACTGAAAATGGGTAAGGACATAGATTATGGCAGCAATCCAAGCTCAACCAAGGCACTGCGTTGGCAGAAACAACCAACTGCTAAGACACAACACTGGCTCAGACCAATACAAGTGCATCGGGATTCACATGAATTATGCAAGACAACTCCAGTATCTACAGGTTACAATGGTGCATGCATCAGTGGGGAGTATGGCTCTCTTCATGGGTGGCTAACCTCGCGAGAGTGCAGACGAAATTGTGAAGGATGGAGAGAATCATCAGAGTTGTGAGAGTCGTGAGAATGGTGAGAGTGGTGAGGGAACCCCCCCAACAAGTTGACCTACCACCTAAAATATGCATGCACCCAGGTTGACACATGTCTCTTTGAAGTTGCGTGAGCTCCACTTAACACTCGTCCCCTTTCCCTAGGAAATTAGGACAACACGGTTAAGTCAAACCTTAGCCTCTAGGAAATAATAATATAATAATAGTATTCCTTTAGAGGTAAGCCCTCTAGATTAGCCCCTATTCCTAGACTCTTAGCCCCTTCCCTACCTAGAGGAGCTTATCCCCCCATAAATCTTTCTTCATGGAAGGTCTACACATAGCGATGTAATTTTTATTAATGATGCGAGTATTTACATATACAAAAATCAGGCTCATTGGCCTTAGCATCTAGCTCACTGGCCTAATAAACACATAATTCTCTCAGCTTATAACCACTCATCTCACCAGCCTATAACCATAATTACAATTCAACGCAGGCTTGGACTTGGGGTATTACAATCCCCTCCCCTTATTTTTGCACTTTCCTTAGTGCAACTTATTTACACAACAACAGTAAGATTTCCAAAATCTTCAAAAGGATGTGGGTACTCTGCCCACACAACATATTCATGCTCCCATGTTGTGTTCTCAGGACCATACTAGGTCCACTGAACCTTTACAAGATTTATGTCTCTCTTCTAGAGTTTCTTGCTCTTCTAGTCAAGTATGCGCACATGCTACACTTGCAAAGCGCCTTCTTGTTCCACCTGAATCACATTCCAATCAGTCACATGATTAGAATTAGGTACCTATTTCTTAAGCAATGACACATGAAATACATTATGTATAGACATGCATGCAGGTAATAAAATCCTATATGCTACTAGACCAATCTTCTCTAGGATTTCAAACAACCCACAATATCGAGCTTCAAACTTTGAACAATTTCCCAACTCCAGGGAGCTTATGTTGGCCTCCACTCTTGGGAATACATGATCTCCTACTTTAAATTCCCTGTGAGTTCTATTCTTATCAACATAACTTTCTTTCCTGTCTTGGGAAACCTTCAATTTTTGCTTAATCTTCAGCATTTGTTCTTCCATTTCCTTGAGAAACTCTGGCCCAACCACTGCCCTATCAGTTGGGTTGTCCCAACTTATTGGGGTGTTGCACTTTCTTCCATAAAGTGCTTCAAATGGGCTCATCTTCAGTGATGCTTGATACACATTGTTGTAGGAAAATTATACCAAGTGTAGATAGTCTTTCCATTTAGATGGTTTTTACATCACATACATCCTTAGCATATCTTCTATTACTTGGTTCACCTTTTCTTTTTTCCCATCCGAATCAGGATGATATGTTGTGCTGAAGTTCAGATTTGTTTTGAACCCTTTGAATAACCCCTTCCAAAACTTTGAGGTAAAATTTGGGTCTCTTTCACACAATTGTTTTGGGAATATCCTGGCAGTCGTGTTACCTCTCTCATATAGATATCGACAACGTTAGTTTCTTTGTGAGTGGTATTCAATGGAATGAAATGGGAAACTTTAGTAAGATTGTCCACTACTACCATGATTGCATCATGTTGCTTGCTTGTTCTGGGAAATCCTGTGATGAAATCCATGGTCACCACTTCCCACTTCCACTCAAGTATGTTTAATGGATGTAGAAACCCAGCTGGGTGTCTATCCTCAACATTTACCTTTTGACATTCCAAGCATTTAGCTATGTATTCAACAATCTCCCTCTTCATATCTGGCCAATAATATTGGCTCTTGACTGCTAAAATTGTTTTCTGATATCCTGGGTGTCCTGCATAAGGTACATTGTGCATTTATTTTAAAATCACATTTCTTAATTCAGGAGAAATGGGGACATAAACTATGTTTATGTACAAGAGAATTCCATCAATTCCCAATTCATAATCCTCAACTTTATGTTGCATGTTACCTTGTTGTAATTTTGTTACCAATTCCATGTACTACAAATCAACTTTTGTATCTTCAGAAATCATGCCTTTAATATCCATCTTATACATGATGATAGTTGTAGCATGTAGTTCATGCACTCTCCTATTGAGTGCATCAGACACTTTTTTCTCCTTTCCTTTGATGTGCTTGATATCAAAGTCATATTCACAGAAGAATTCTAGCCATCTACTCTGCCTAGCATTCAAAGTAGGCTGATCAAATAGATACTTCATACCATTATGGCCTATCCTTAGTTCAAACCTCTTTCCCATGAAGTAGTGTCTCCACTTATTCAAAGCATGCACTATGGCTGCCAACGCCAAATCATGAGTGGTATAGAGCCTTTCATGTTCTTTCAATTTTATGGACTCGAAACATATCACAAATCCTTTCTGACTAAGGAATCCTCCTAGTCCTTCTTTGCATGCATCTATGCAAACCAAGAAATATTCATTTGGATCTGCAATCTTCAGAATTGGAGCACTGGTTAAAAGATGCTTCAATTGTTGGAAGCTCTTTTCACATTAGACTTTTTTCCATTGAAACTTCTTCCCCTTCCTTTGCAAGGAAGTGATGGAGTGAGATATTCTTGAAAACCTTATAATGAACCTTCTATAGTAGCCATCTAGACCCATGAATGATCTTACTTCTATCACATGTTTAGGTGTTGTCCACCCTTTAATGGCCTCAATATTTTTAGGGTCCACGACTATCCCTTCTTCTGATATGATATGCCCCAAATAGTGAATTATGTTTTGATAAAATGAGCACTTTTTCAATTTAGCATACAACTGATGCTCTCTTATCACTTGCAACACCATCCTCAAATGATGATCATGCTCTTCTTCCGAATTGGAATATACAAGGATGTCATCCATAAAGACATTGGAAAATTTGTCCAAATATTCCGAGAAAATGCCATTCATTAAGCACATAAAAACAACGGGTGCATTTCATAACCCAAATGGCACCACTGTGAACTCTTAATTGTTATAACCCTAAATTGCACCAGACATGCATACCTAGCATCAGGCCATCTTACTTGCTATTTTTTCCAAGACATCATTGAACAACTCTTCTAAAAAAGCATTTTTTTGAATATGTACGCTCCCTGCACCACTACTACCCATGTGCACACACTTGTTGCATCATTACAACCTGCGTATACTCACAAAAAGCGCAAAAAATAAAAAATTGCAAAGGGATACGGGTTTTCTGGTAGTTACCTAACCATTTGACCGCCCATAGTCGGTCACCCAACTGAATAACTATATTTTTTGGCCTATAAAAGAAGGTGTTGGGGTCCCTTTCCAAGAAAAAGAATGAGAGCAAATAAAATATGCCCATTTTAGTACTCCCCCTTTGCCCCAATATTTTGCAACCACATTGTGAGTTTGACCCAGAACGCCTTTTTCCAACCCTTTTTCCTCCATTGCAAACGCTTTCCATCTCCCTAGAGAGAACTGAAGAGGAGAAGAATACGTGGAAGCAGTTGGTGCATGGTGAAGAGGAGCCTAGGACAAAGTTTGAGGAGCAGTTACCGATCTCATATTGTAAGTGACTTTGTGAGATTAATATAAAGAAATATTTTTTCTGTCCTGCCAAATGATGTCTTCAATCTTTATGATTTATTTGTATTGTGGTTATTATATCTAACCCACTAATCCATATATAGAATGCATGCTTGTAGTTTCTTGTTTTTATTTTAGTGAATGCAGGTTGGCCTTGGGAGGAGATCTACAGTTGAGAAACAACTGAGTGTAAAGGGATCGACACTAGACGCGGGGTTTAAGGTAAGCTTACCAAAGCCCTATACTTTGTTATTTATGTATGATTATGGGGTAATGTCAGGATAGTTGTTAAAAGTAGGAGACTTTAGACGGTTAGCTCTGCCTTCACTTTAGAACCCTAGTGTAGTCCGTAGGGGGTTTTCCCGCTATAGTAGAATTGACGACCATACTTGGGAAACCTCTAGGGATTTTTAGGCGATATTCTTTTTGGGTGTTTTAATTGGTTTAATTTCCTTTTTTGAGTTTATGTAAGTGTCTGAGTATTTAAGGGATTCTGGTCTTCCATACCAGTATTCCTTGCCTTGATAGATTGACTGTTGTTTCCTTTTTTTAGAAAGTTACAGAGGTGTACGCGGCCTATAGTGGTTTTTCATGCGTACATACACCCCCTACCTTTAGACAACCCGTGTACGTACGCAGGCTACTGAAGTGTCAGTAGTGTGCCTATGTTGAGAAAATATTTTTTAAAGAAGAGGCAATCATCCTCTTCCTTGTCAGAAGTCATACTTCTTAGGGTTTTTCTTGATCTAGTCCTGGTCTGTGTTATAGCAGTTTGTAGCCTAGGTCTGACCTCAGTATAACTTTTGTTCATCAAAGATTTATTGTGTTTTCTTTATTAGGGTTTTTAGACGAGCTTGTGAGTTTGTTATAATCTGTCTGTTTGGTATTGTCAGCGACTCCCTATGATCCGCAGTGGGCCATAAGTCATTTCTTGGTCTTGTCTTGTCCTGATTTTCCTCTTTTTTTCTTTAGAAGAAAAGAACAAAATTCATTTTCAAGTTTCTTGTTTTGAATCATAAAGTAATAAAAAAAAAGGTTTTTCATTTCCTTGTTTGGTAAAAGTAGTTTAGGTTAGTTGCTTTATTTATCAAGGAAAAAGAAAGTTTTCTTAAGTTCTTTATTTGAATACTTAGGACATTAAGTAGCTTGTAGTCGAGAGAAATCTTGTTTTAGTTTTTTTTTTTCAAAGATCTGAGAAAATTAGTTACGAAAAAGTTTGGTTAAAGAATTTAAATTGGGAAATCTTTATTTGTGAAGAAGAATTAGTTTGTTTTCAGTTTCATTTTATGCTCTTCTCCTTCATCTCTTAAAGAACATCATTGGTTTCACTTCCGTTCCCTTTGACTTAAGACAACCACTAAAATTAACTCTAAATTGAAAGTTATTAGACTTTTTGTTTGTAGGGTCCATCAATTTAGTTTAGGCTAGAGCCTTGATTTAGGATTGGAGAGGAAACTCTTCAAGGCTACAAAAACAAACATAGGAGTTTGTGCTAGGGAGTGCTTAAAAGTACAGTAATCGTGAAAGTTATCTGGGACCCCCTCTAACACAGGGGCTAAACACGAGGTTGTGTGCAGAAAAGTAGCGGAGATAACCCCTCCAAAGTTGAACCAAGCGTAGTGGGGAATGCATGTAGAGGGCTTATCTTGGGATTTCGTTGATTGCATTTTCAACGGAGCTTCATGGGTCTTGAATCCATTCAAGGTCCTCAGTCATCTTTCAGAACACTTTATTTCAATACCCTTGATAGGTTTTGGGCTTGATACCCTGCTCATTGCAGTCCACCTGACTGTCGACTGTACCCGCCTGGTGATTGTTCGTGCGCTGGCAATCTAGTTGCCTTTATCTTAGTGACTTACGCAGGTGACTACGGGGGTATACTACTGTACCTAGGGAAGACATCGGGCCATGCTTTCTAGAGTATACCTAGAGGGTGCTTCCGTATTCGAGTTGCACTTGCACCGGTAAGTTGCTCTAGTGTTGGTTGGTGTAACTGTTCTTCCAACTAGCTAGTGATATGCTTGTCTTATCTCATAGGATATTTTTCTAGTGTGTGCCAGTCTTTAACATTAATAGAAAGCCCTAGTGTTTCATTGATATTCTCACACCATGGAGGATAAGGAGCTCCACCAGTCGCAAAGGCTTCTTGGCCTTCCACTAGTTAATCTGGATCCACCCCCGCCACCACTAAGGCGAAGACTAGACTAGCAAGGGTCTTTTGAGGTGACCGAGCCACAAGAAATTGAGCCCGACCCATCTCTGAGAGGAGAACATTTGATTCTAGAGGAACCAACCATTTCTGACCTTGGAGCGGAAGCTCTTGGTCTATATAACCCTCCGATAACCTATCTATCGGCACCAGTCATCATACAGGTTGACCCTTACAAGTGCCAGGTAGTGTCACAAGTAGTGATGAAGACAAATGTTGCTACTTCTTCAGGGAATCCTCATACTCCCTCTACGACTGTCACTACAGGGGGTTTTTCGACTCTTAACCAACCATCACCAATCTAGACCACTATGGTCTCGACCGCCTCTACCTCAGGCAATGGTCTGATTTCATCTATGGTAGTGATCATTGCTCCTTTCACCCAAAGTGTGACATGCCCTCCATTCTCATACAGGACATCTAGCTTCAATACAAACTCTATCCTTTCCTAATCCACTCTACAGACTTTAGGTCTGGGGGCAGGGATCTCGAACGCTCCTCTACAAGGATCCATGGGGGACACTTGAGCTCTCTATAATTCTTTCCCTTATAGAGGGGGTCATATACCTCCTTTGTCCCCTTCGCTCGGTCGTTCTCACCAGCACTCCGCCAGGCCAAAGGTAAACTATAGTTCATTTGGAGAAGGTATTCAAGGAATTCCTTCTTATAGCATGCTGGTAGGTTCAACATCATTCTCTTTGTTCGGCGCATTTGGTAACAAATAATTCTCATCATCTTTCATCTCGGACGGGGGCAACCCCGGTTATGGACAACAAAATGTTAAATTATGAGCTTGATTTCTTATGCGGATGAATTCTTTTATTTTCTTCAATACTTTGATTCCATCTTAATATACTTCAACAATTCTAAATCATAATCGAATAGCAATAATTATGTAGATGAGTAAACATGCATATCAACAACACATATACCCTGGGGAAACACTATACAGGGAGAAAAACTCCAACAAACAATATTCCTTTATTTCATTAATAATGTAAGATCTCTTACAAATATACACCATGAATTTTCTTCTCTCAAAGAGCTTGCCAAGATGACTCTGACCTGACAAAGACTTACAAGACCTTTCTGAAATACACCTCTAATATGCTGCCTCTTTATCATTGATGTGCTCCTCTATTACTTCGCCCTCAACCTGCATACGAAAACTATGTTTCAAAACTGTGTTGCAGAACTGTGTTGAAGAGAGGGTTCGACCTCTTCTTATATAGGTTGAAGAGGGGAAGAGGGGAAGCTCAAAATAATAACATGATTGCATGCATTAAACATAACTCTTCTTCATGCTTTAGTTTGAACTTAGAACTAGACTTGAGATTGGTTACAACTCATATTTACACTTTAGTTCGAACTTAGACTAGACTTGATATTGGTTACAAATCAACATTACACTTTAGTTCGAACTTAGAACTAGACTTGAGACTGACATGCTTTAGTTAGAACTTATAAATAGACTTAATACTTTAGTTGCAACTCAACATTACACTTTAGTTCTAAAGTAGAACTAGACTCAAGACTTTAGTTGCAACTCAACATTACATTTTAGTTCTAAAATAGAACTAGACTCAAGACTTTAGTTGCAACTCAACATTACTAAAATAGAACTAGACTCAAGACTTTAGTTGCAACTCAACATTAC
>ML780458.1:231667-255234 GCA_009831015.1 Picea engelmannii | reverse complement strand
AAAACCCGTTGTAACTTCCTCTTCTTTCTCTCACAGTCTCCTCTCTCAGAATACAATATTCACCATCAACCATAGCTGCAATACATTTCCCTCATAAAAGAGGGTTGCCTTCTAGGGCAAAAAACCCTAACATAATCTCTACCATTAGATCTGCGACCTTATAATGAATAGTCTAGATTTACAATGAAATTACAATATACTTTTATAAGGCAATTTTTACTTCGGGGGCTTCACCCCCGAACCCCCACTGGGGGCCTGCTTGCCCCAAGACCCCCCGGCCGGGGGGATAGCTCCCCCGGACCCCGCAGAGGGGGTACCCCCCCTCTGCACTCCCTTGCATGGAAGAGTGTACATACTTCTGGGGTGTAAATACTTCATGGGGTATAAACACGGCTGAAAGCAAGGACCTCTGAATCAGGAAGATGATCAGGCTCCACAACCAACACTACTCTTCTTACCACTTTCGATGGTCGTTCGTTCTAACCATATGGAATCATCCCCTATTTTCCCATGCAGTTAGGGGGGAATACCATGTGCGTCGAGGTTGAAGTGGTCGATGTGTCTCTCGACTACAATATCTTGTTAGGAAGGAGTTTGAACTATGCTATGCATGTAGTGGTTGCTACAGTTTTTCGGGTCTTCTTGTTTCCACATGAGGATCGGATTGTTTCCATTGATCAGTTGTCCTACTCCCATCCTGACCCTTCATTAGGGGCATCCATAATCCCGATGATTAATAACCCTCAACTCAACATCGTCAACATAGGGGTTGGTTTGTGCCCACCTTTGATGGGTACTTTTGATTACCCGTCTCCTTCCTATGACGTTAAGTTCATATCAGTTGTCCCTGACCAACCCAAGGTTGAAATATTCCTTCCCCATCAGCCATGATGGAAGGGATAGGGCACCATGGCATGGCCATTGCTTTGTCCATGGAAGAGGTTTTGTACTCTATAGTCGAGCAAGATTTTGTCGATCCTGATCTGACTCCTACATAGGAGTTACATCCGGTTATCGAGCCTATTTGGGCTCAAGGTTCCCTCATTGATACTGATTCTTTAGACTTAGTCTTTCCCTTAGATGAGGTGATTATTGAGGCAATGAATAGTCCAGATAGACCCTAGGATGGTATCCATCACAGATCTTATTTCCTCCCAGAGTTAAGATGAATTGAAGCAAGTGAATTCACTTTGACTATGACTGGAGATAGGTCTCGTCCTATCAATCCTTTGGCTACACATACAATTTACACTGAAGGAAATATGGAAACCATCGCTAAAATGATACATATTGATATCTCCAGAACCCCTGGCATCATCGAGAATGTCATCATCAGAGCAGACTGCTCCCTCGAGGAGATTCAATTATACAAGGATTTATTTAAATAGTTCCATGACATTTTTTCCTGGTATTATGAGGAAATGTCAGGCATAGATCCAAGAATCGTTGAACACAAAATCATGACATATCCTACTGTTAAGACGGTCCGGAAGAAGCTTCGTCCGGTTAATCCTAAGATAGCAACAACTATTAAAGTTGAAGTAGAGAAAATTCTTAAAGTTGGTTTCATCTACCCTGTCCAATTGACTCAACGGGTGTCAAATCCCATTCCATTTAACAAAAAATAGGGTACAATTCATGTATGTACAAACTTCTATGATTTGAATAAGGCCTGTCCAAAGGATAATTTCCCCACTCCATTTATTGACCAGATTGTTGATGAATTCATAGGTTGCAAGGTCTTTTCTTTCATGGATGGTTTTTCGAGATACAGTTAGATACAAATCAAACCCGAAGACCAACACAAGACTGCTTTCATTTTTCTGTGGGGTACATTCACTTATCGGAAGATGAATTTTGGTTTGAAAAATGATGGAGCTACTTTTCAGCAGGCCATGTCTTTTGCTTTCCATGATCTCAAACACATAGTCGAGGTTTATTTCGATGATTTAGCATCACGATATCGTAAGTGAGTTGATCATCCCACACACCTCTGACTTATCTTTGAGCGATGTCACTACTACCGGATTCTCTTGAATCCAAACAAAAGTAGTTTTTGCATGACGTTGAGTCGTCTTCTAGGTTTCATAGTTTCGAAAACAAGGATCATGGTGGATCCTCTAAAGGTTGAGGCAATAGTTCAGTTGCCTCCCCCATGCACAGTCCCTCAGCTTCAGAGTTTACAGGGAAAAGAAAACTTTTTACACCATTTCATCGCAAACTATGATGAGATCACAAAGGGTTTCATGCATTTACTGAAGAAGGATGCTCCTTTTCATTAGGAAGAAGTCGCTCAGTGCTCTTTCAAAGTGTTGAAATGCGCTGTCATGTCTATCCCTCTGCTTCAACCAACCAATTATAATAAATATTTCTTATTGTACTTGGCCACTGCGGAGTCGAAAATCGGTATGGTCTTGGTTCAGGAGGATGATTTTCTCGAAGAATACGTGATTTATTACCTGAGCCGAGGCCTAGTTGGACCATAACTCAATTATTCCCATGTTGAAAAACTTGTGTTGGCAGTAGTTCATGCTGTCCAATGGTTCCATCATTATAACTTGTTTCGCAAGACCACCGTCATTTTCGTTGTGAATCTATTTCAATACGTTTTGACACGACATGTAATCGGCAAAAAGATCAGTAGATGGATAGTTATTCTCCAAGAATTTGACTTTGATTTTGTTTCAGTGAAATCCAAAAATTCGTTGGTCTTTGTGGAACTCAACTCGAAACTTCCGGTCGAATCAGGTGATGTTATACTCGAGGAGTCGCCTATTCAAGGAGACATGTTTTTGATCTCGTCTTAGGACCCCTGGTATGGAAATATACTAGTCTATCTCCAGACTTTGAAGTGTCCCACCTTTGCTTCTCATGATGAACATCGACGTATATGCCATCAGGAAAATAACTATCTCATACTCGAGGACACTTCGTATCGTCAAGGTCTAGATTGCATCCTTCGTCGGTGTCTCACTCATGAAGAAGCGGAAATTGTACTTAACAATTGCCACACTGGAGCATGTGGTGGTAATTTTTCTAGGTTGGAAACAACCCAAAATATTCTACGAGCCGGTTACTTTTGGCCGAAATTAATCAAAGATTGTGTTGAACCGGTCAAGAAGTGCCACCCGTGTCAGATATCCTCTCGGAAGATGAGGGCACACCCCTCTCCCATGTTTCCCATCATCATAGTTGGTCCCTTCACCAAGTGGAGGATTGATTACACTACATGCAACCCCCCTTCAGCAAGGGGTCATCGTTATATCAATGTAGCAGTAGACTACTGCATGAAGTGGGTCGAGGCTATGCCAATGTTTAAAGATGATGGCGAGACATTAGCTTTCTTTTTGTTTAACCAAATAATAGCAAGGTTCGGTGTCCCGAGAGAGATTGTCATTAACCATGGCAGTCACTTTCATAATAAAATGATGTCCGAGTTAACTTCAAAGCTTAGGTTGAGGCAGGAACATTCATCACCCTACTACCCACAAGCGAATGGTCAGGTGGAAGCTGTGAATAAGTCCCTTAAGACTATTCTACAATGAACGATCAATTTGGCCAAGTCAAATTGGCATTTGATGTTGTATTCGGCATTATGGGCCTACCGAACGTCTGTTAACACTGCAACAAGTCTCTCACCTTTTCAACTCATTTACGGGCTGGAAGCAGTCTTGCCTATAGAGTGCCATATCATGTCTCTAAATTTGGCAGTACAGTTATTGCCAGACACTTCACAACTTGAAGAACATTTATTATATCTTGAGTAGTTCGATGAGCAGCATCGGATGCAGCCTTGGCCAACGAGGCTCATAAACAAAAATTCAAGTGTCATTATGATTGGTTCATTTGTCCTCAGATTTTCTCTGAAGGCGACCTTGTCCTGGTCTATGACCAAGATAAGGATCCCCAGGGGGAAGGCAAGTTCAAACCCATGTGGTTTGGACCTTTCATCATGAAGGAGGTTCTAAATAAGGGCATTTATCATCTGGTGAACTTTGAGGGAAATGCTTTGGCAGATCCTAGAAATGGGCTCTACCTCAAGAAGTATTACTTGTAGGTTGGTCGCCTTGGGTGACTTCTTGTACATATGTATAGTTCTGATGCATTTTCTTTTTAGTTTTTGTCTTTTTGGTTTTATGGGCGTGTCATTTTTGATGTCATATTTTTCACTGTGGAATATGTCGAGTGAATCAAAGGTGTTCGTTGGGTTTGCGGATGGCTCTAGCCGACACACTCGAAGGCTTGCTTCCGCAGCTTGGGTGGCTTTCACACCTCAGGGCTAGTTGTTATCTTTAGGAGGTATCTGTTTAGGTGACGCCACAAACAATGTTGTTGAATATAGCACAGTTTTAGAGTTTCTTCGTGATGCTTTGTCACATGGTATCTCTCACCTCCGGGTCTACTTAGATGCTTAGTTGGTTGTGTATTAGTTAAATAGGGTTTACCATGTTTACGATCCTAATCTACATCGACGGTTCCTTAGGGTACGTCTCTTAGAATGAAGCTTTGATTACATTACGTATATCCATGTTCCTAGGAGATTGAATCAAATCACAGATACTCTAACTAATCATGTATTAGATTGGCATATTGCACACATGTAAGAAAACGCACACACACGCACATGTAAATACATTTGTAAATAAATGTAATCCATAAGACATAAAAATATGTAAATACGCATATATATATATCGAAAGTATCAGAGTAAATAGGTGGGTGCAAGTGCCTCAAAAATATATGTCCAGTAAGAGTCACAGGGATTATGCCCTAAAAAATATACAAAAGTGCCCTCATCACGTAAATAGTCCAGCCTAGCTAAGGGCGGGGCCTATTGGCCCTTCCGTAGTGAAAAATGGCATTTTTCAAACGCCGAAAAGATGGACCCAGGTTCGTGGCACCCTAACTACATGAGGTTTCATAGATGGTGGCAAATATTTGATCTCTGCCATACGGACTGTGCGAGTGAGCGTAGTGAGGTTCTGCTCCACCTGTCTCAAAACTCTCTCAGCCTCTCTGGTTGGAGGTCCCCCTACTATTGGTCCGTCGGCCACGACTGGTCCTGCCTTTGGTTGAGGATGCCTCCTAGTCCTCAAGAAGTTTGTTGGATGCACTGGTCCCACATCTGTACATAACAGATACTTAGTTTTGAGATACTCTGATACACATAAAAATTATATATATAAAAAGAAATAAAAATTAAATAACTTTGAAAAACAAACATACCTATCTCTCCTCGTTCTACTCTGGGAGGTACGGGCATATCAGGATCCCTAGAGAAGTTGATCTCGGCATAGGGGTAGTCCTCTATAGTTAGAATCTACCGAGACCACCAGTCGAAAAATTTATCATCGAAGGCCTCAATTGTCCTCCCTCCCCCCTATCACGGCAAAAATGCTACACATCTGCATAGAGCTAGGAGAGAGACCACATGCCCTCATACTATCTCTCATGGACTGAGACTAGGTACCCTCTCAAAGAAAAATGAACACAGAATAGTCCCAAACCCAAAGTTTTTGTTTCTCCTCACACGACACTCTGTTAACTGTCTCTTCATGCAATCAAGCATGGTTGTGCTCCAGTTGAAAACTTGTGCATTTAAGCACTGAACCGCACAATGCATGTGCGTTCAAGAGGCCTGAAGTAAGGCCACAGATTGAATGATCTGCCCAATAAGTAAATCTATCACTTTCAGTGATAGGTTTGAAATCTTGTGGATCGGCACTTGAGAACCCACTTTATCTGTGTCAGCTTCGCAATGGAGTCCAAAACTCCTCAATGTTGTGAGGCCCAGGTGGAAAAACACGAAGGTTGACTGGTTTCCCTCTCCTTGAGAGGCCATTCAAAAAATAAATATCCTTAGTCGTTGGAGACAATGACTGTCCTTCGAGCATAAATGTCTCCACGTCAGGGTGCCAGTAATCTACCAAGGTGTTCAACAACCTGGGTTGTGCCCGCATGAATGGACACTGGAAGAATTTCAGCAAACCACATTGTGCTAATGCGGAGAGAGAAGCAAGGTCTTCTAAGACCAAAGAATCAATTTCTTCATGCTCCCTTTCTCTCCAATGAACGCACATCATGCAAAATGATAGTATAAAAGGGGAGTTAACTCTTGCTTTTTAATTTTTTCCATATTTTTAGGGGTGTACGTGGGCTATATTGATCACAGTCGCGTATGCATGTGGGTAGGTTGTTTTCTTCCCACAGTCATACACATGTAGTCCTTGGACAACCCACATACACACAGGGCCACACCTTTTTTAAGAGTGTGTGCCCACCAAAAAAACTAAAATGAACTAAAAGAGAAGTATTGAATTGCAAGAGGGGTTTTTTTATACTTACTTGGTCCAAGCAAAAGTTCGTTTCGTCCACTAAATCTCCCAGAATCAACTCTTTTGGCAAAGGGGTGTTTTTGAATTTTTGGTCAATTCTCAATTTACAATGGTGATAATGAGCTGCCAACTTCTATTTATAGATTTTTTGGCCCCTTTTTGTCATTTTTTAGACCCTTTTGTCATTTTTTCTAGCTTAAAAATCATTTAGTATGTATCTTGAGTTTCTAATGGGATGTTACGATACGTGTTAGTCTTGGTATTGGGAAAATTTTTGAGAGTTGGGTCATTTTTAAAAGGTCCTTTGGTAAAAGGTCATTTTTCCAACTTTTTGCATCTAAGTTAGGTCTCCACCTCCACTTTATGCATCTCGTTGTCTTTTTCTCTTTGCCATAGGATCGACCCCACTGAGTTGTGACATGGAACCATCATTACTGCTTTATACATGTCATAATTTAGTGGTAGAGTCTACCTTTACATGGATGCCCTAGTTAGATCCTCATTTCTTTTGGTGTCCATGTCGTCGTTAATGACTATAGGCTCGAGAGTCCTTATTAGTTTTTTCCTAATTACGAGTTTTGAGCCTTATTCGCATGATTCATCATCACTCTTGACCTCACCCTCGGGACTCCCGAGTCTTCTTTAAGCCCTTTTCAGATTCTTTAAACATGAAAATATTGTCGAGTGATCTTGTCTCCCTTCATGCTCGCCAAACTAAAATTTGAAGGCACGTCTGTCCGGCGGTAGTTTACCCCTTTTTCGGTCTGGGCGGTCAATTGTACAAACAAAGGTATATTCTAGGAACTTCGGTTCACTAGAAGAGTATTCTCAGGTATAATTTTAACCCTTTTTCGGGCTTGAGGGACTAAATTTACGAAAAAGGAACCCCCCACGGAGTTCATAGTTAAGCTCTTTTCAGACTCCCTAAAATTGAAAAGATCGTCAAGTCACCTTGTTCTTTCACACTCATTAATTGGTTTAGAAAAACATCTACTGGCATGAGTTTACCCCTTTTTCCGGTCTGTAGATTGAGGAGGAAAAACGTACACCGTGGGAGATTCGTCTCGCCTGGAGAGTTATCCTCAGTAAATTTCACTTTTTTGGGCTAGGGAGACTTAATCTAGAAAAAGGCTGCAAGTCCATAGTTAAGCTCTTTTTAGACTCCTTAAATATGAAAATATTGCTGAGTGATATTGTCTTTGTGACGCTCATTAAAATGGTTTTGAATAGACGTCTTTTCGATGCTAGTTTACCCCTTTTTCGAACCGACTAGACTACCTTCGAAAAAGGCACCTGAATGGAGTCTTCTTTTACATTTTTTCAGACTCTCTAAAAATGAAAAATCGTCGAGCTTACCTTCTCTGGGCTTGTTAAAATTACATTGAAGGACATTATCATTGTGTCTTATTAATCACATTTTCATTCCTATGTCTTTAGCCTAATTTCATCTCCATGTTGCTCTCGACTGAACCATCTAAAGCATGCCTTATACGCAAGCCTTGTAGCACTTTACCTTTGCGTCTTAACAACAGACCCATGGAGGATTTTTCTCGAGTGTCCTTTTCCTGCACATGTCTCCTTGCTCTGAGCATCAGCATGTTCTTTGTGCTTGGAACTAGTATGTCTATGACATTTGTTCCTCCTTTGTAACATATCATTCTTTTATTCTTTTTCAAGATTTCCATAATTATTGAAAAAGACAAAAAAATCAAATATACCCCAAAAAGAGGAAGGGAAAAGTATTTTCTTTTTGTTGGCAGCACAATGAGGTGCCCTTGGAAAAAGCACATCCTTTTGTTTGTTCGTCAAGCTCTGGGATTTAATATGACCTTAGGAAGTTGTTCTTGCTACATAGAGTTGCGTCCTCCCCCGTTTGGTTATCCTTCCAAACATATGGAGAGTTTGCGTTGCCTCCTGCATCATGAACTTATGTCAATTCCATGCTACCTAAGTCTCATCATTTGTCATGATTTTGTCCAGGGGAAGTTTTACTAAACTTCAGTCAGCCCTTCTGTAGTTTGTCTCTTGTCCTCATGCCTGGACACCCTGAAAGACCAATCAAGTCCTTGTTAAAAATCAATGAAGTTCTCTTCCTGATCACCGAGATCCACTTATCTATTCCCAACGAGCCGTTGAAGACCTCTAGTTAGTGAATTCGTACACTGATATTACACTGCTACCCGAGTTTTGAAGATCTTGAAGTTGTTGCCCAAGCTTTGAAGGTTTTATCTCCCGCCATTAGGCATCATTAGCTTCTTTAAGATTGATACTATATATGTATATATTTTGATTTTGAGATGTAGATCCGTTGTGTATTTCTAGCGACTACACTTTATATATTTATATGACATAGATCTGCAGTGAATTTGATTGGCAGCCATGATTTTATTGTATCCCGAGCATGGGTATACCCACCTCGGTGAGACAAAATATTATTTTGCAGATGGAACCTCCCGAACTCTGGTCTCTGGGCTCACTCACTTCGTACGTTGGTAAATATTTGTAATGTATTTTAGCCATCAGATGCTCTTCTGACCTCACACATTAGGGGGCATCTGTTATAACCCTAAATTGCACCAGACATGCATACCTGGCATCGAGCGATCTTACTTTCTATTTTCACCAAGCCATCATTGAACAAATCTGCTAAAAAACCATTGTTTTGAAGATGTATGCACCCTACACTACTACTTCCCACGTACACACACTTGTTGTACCATTATAGCCCGCATATACTCACAAAAAGTGTGAAAAATAAAAAATTTCAAAGGGATACGGGTTTTCAGGTAGTGACCTAACCATTTGACCGCCCATAGTCAGTCACCCAACCGAATAAATATATTTTTTGGCCTATAAAATAAGGTGTTGGGGTCCCTTTCCAAGAAGAAGCATGAGAGAAAAGAAACTCTGCCCATTTCAGTATTCCCCCTTTGCCCCAATATTTTGCAAACACATTGTGAGTTTGAGCCAGAATGCCTTTTTCCATCCCTTTTTCCTCCATTGCAAACCCTTGTCGTCTCCCTAGAGAGAACTGAAGAGGAGAAGAATACGTGGAAGTAGTTGGTGAACGATAAAGAGGAGCCCAGGACCAAGTTTGAGGAGTAGTTGTCAGTCTCATATTGTAAGTGACTTTGTTAGATTAATATAAAGAAATACTTTTTTCATCCTGCCAAATGATGTCTTCAATATTTATGATTTATTTGTATTTTGGTTATGATATCTAACCCACTAATGCATATATAGAATGCATTCTTGTAGTTTCTTGTTTGTATTTTTTTGAATGAAGGTTGTCCTTGGGAGGAGATCTGCAATCGAGAAACAACTAAGTGCAAAGGGATCGACACCGGATGTGGGGTTTAAGGTAAGCTTATCAAATCCCTATACTTTGTTTTTTTATGTATGATTGTGCGGTAATGTCGAGATAGTTGTTAAAAGTAGGAGACTTTAGATGGTTAGATTTGCCTGCACTTTAAAATGCTAGTGTAGTCTGTAGGGGGTTTTCCCGCTATAGCAATAATGACCATACCTTGTTCTGAAGGCAGTCTTGCTGATGTATTCCTCTTTAATCCTTACCTGATGGTATCCCGACCTGAGATCAATCTTTGAAAATATTCTAGCATCCTTCAACTGATCGAAGAGATCATGAATCCTTGGTAAAGGATACTTGTTCTTTATAGTCACTTTATTCAACTATCTGAATTTGATGCACAATCTCAGTCTCCCATCTTTCTTCTTCATGAACAAGACTGGGGCACCCAAAGGTGACGCACTTGGACGTATATATCCATTCTTCAAAATTTATTCCAGCTGCATTTGTAGCTCCTTCAGATTTGGTGTGCTCATTCTGTAGGGAGTCTTTGACACTGGGGCTTCTCCAGGCATCAAATTTATAGAGAAATCGATATTTCTCTTTGGAGGTATTCCCAATACCTCCTTGAATACATCATCAAAATATTCTAGGACTGCATGATCCTCCATATTTGGCACCTTATCCTTAGTTTCTTCCTCCATATGGGTTGAAAATATTTGACAGCCCTTCCTGTAACACTTCTTCAACTGCTCTCTGATTTCCTTCCTCATCTAAGAAAGTGATTGTCTTGTTATGGCAATCTAATATGGTATGATGTTGGTCCAGCCAATATATACCAATTAGTAAATCATATTATCCTAAAGGAAACATGTTCAAATCTTCCTTGGTACTTAGTCCATTCATTCCCAGTGGACGTGATTTAACCAACTCAACAAATTTCCTCTTACCTCCTGTAGCCAGTTGTACCAGCCAAGATTTTTCATTCTTCCTTCTTGGAAAATGTAATCTTTCCACAAATTTAGGATCTATATAACTATGACTAGCTCTTGAGTCTATTTAAATACTAAAGGCATGGTTATTGATCATACATTCAAATTCAATCATGTTTGATTGAAACTCATCTTGCTTGTTGTCCAGGGCTGCATATATCCTTGGTACTCTTCTGCCCATGTCCTCCATTGTTTTAGATTGTTGAACATTGTGAACAACTATCACATTGTCCTTTCTGTGGGGACAATATGTTTACCTATGATCTCATTTTCAAACCCAACATTCCATAGGTGTCGGCCTTGGCCTTTTCCCACCTACTTCATCCATCCTAGGCTCTCTCAAAACTAGTTGTCCTTGAGGGCTATTCCTAAAAAAATGGTGTTTTGTTTCCCTTCTGCCTCTACTCCCTCTTAAACTTCTTCTTGTCTTTCCAAGATTTTTGGCAAGTAGGCTTTCCTTTTTGCTGATCATATAATCATTTTTCTCTCCTTATGGTTTCTTCCAAAGTTTTAGGATCATCATACTAGATCTTGTTATTGATGGAATATGGAAGCCCACTCATATACCTTTGAATCTTAATTGTCTCGTCCTTGATGAAGGGAACATACTTCAACAACTCCAAGAATATTCTTTCATACTCATCAATGGACATACCTCCTAGCTTTAGTTCAAAGAACTCTTTCATTTTCTTTTCATAATACCTCTTAGTTAAGTACTTCTTTTCAAAATGTCTCTTGAATTCCCTCCATGTAAAATTATTCTCTCTGATGTGTTTCACTTGCACCAACTAATCCCACCATATGGGTGCCTTTACTTTAAGTTGGTAGATGGAAATTCTTCCCTCTCCATGAGAAGAATAGTTTCGTAGTTGGAAATATTTCCTCATGCCCAACAACCATGCCTCAACATCTTCATCTTTATTTTTCTCTTCGTCAAAAGTAGGAGGTTTGATTTTATTCATTTCACCCTTCATTTCATCCACTTCATATCTCCTATTATTTTTGGTAGGAAATGGACTTGAACTGTTGTGGCCTCCTTTTTGAATGCCTTCAGGAGTGCTCATGATGTCTGTTACCACTTCTCCCTCTTCTTTCCTCATCAGGGATCCTGTGATTCTCTGATTTGTTGGAGCCACTCTCCTTATCCAATTTATTTTCAATTATTAGTAGGATTCACATCAACTTCATATTGAAGTCTAGGTGTTGTTCCTTGTCTCTCATAAGCCTATTGTTATTTTCCTAGTGAATTTGGACATATTTTTGCAAATTCTTAATGATTTTCATCATGTTCACTTCTTTGTCTATTTCTTCTCCATGCCCATTAGAGTTTGTTCCTTCAATTCCCAAAAGGACATCCATTCCTCTAACTTCATCCTCCGAACTATAATCATCCTATGCCTCCTCCATTTCTCTGTACTATGCAACAAATCAGTTGGCTCTGTCAATTGTTAACTCTGCAAAAAATGTGCAGTCAACTGAATTTTTGTCTGGCTATCAGTATTTAATAATTTTCCATAGTAACTTAAACAATTTGATTCAACAAAAAGAATATCAGACTCCATTTTCAGTGGGTCTACATCGATCAAGAATCCCGATGATTCTATCTCTAAACCATGTTCTGTTCTACAACAATTCACCATTTGATGCTAGCCCATTTTATTCATTCATTAACTCGCATGTGAACACATTTGAGACCAAGTGCTAATGATTTGGGTGCTTATCCAAAGTGTTGAAACTTTGTCTATGGAGCTTCAGAGGTTTCCCTTTTTCGTGTGTCACAACATCATAGAAAAATGAACTATAGTATGCGTGAAGAATGATGGATCTATGGTCCACATTACTTGCTTTGATCTATGGTGGATAGGAGCTTCAAAACTTCAGGATTTGGCGATATCCAAGGCATTTCCCAACAAATCTCTCAGAGTTTCGAATTGGTGAACTCGGGAAGTAGGGTGGATCAAAGGTCCACGATGATTCTGGTGCTTCGGCCTTCGGGAGTTCTCAACCCACGCAATCCCACTTTTCCCCAAACTGGATATCCTACGTAGGTTTTTAACTCACTAACATGTGGCACACATCCCATGTGTTCACATCATCCTTGGTGACGTCAACACGACCACGTCACTTCGGGACTTTGGGACTTCAAAATATTTTACCTTAGCATTCCTCAAATCTCTCGAACTTTGAATTTTTGATCTACTGTACCTTCCAGGGTCCACATGGTACAACTGTCAACAATTAAACTAGTGGCACGACCACATGTAGGATTGATTTTGGTCTAATAGGGTTGTCAAAGTTCCATTCTCACTGACACATGGTAGGACTAAGGAAGTCCATGTCACCTTGGGTGATGTCATCATGCCACTTCACTTCGAGACTTTGGTTTCAAGGCTTCGGAAGGACTCACCTTAGCACACCTCGTTTCTCCTGAAGTGTCAAGATCCTGAATACGTTGATCTACCACCATGCCTTATCCCTTTATCTTGGCTTGATCTACAACCCTGATTTGACTTCGACCAATCCAACAATCCAACACTTCTTCATGGATCTGCAGTGTAGATCCTCTCTAGAACTTCTAAACTACAGGCTTCGACCTCTTTTCTTATAACACATAAATTTTCTGAAGCCACGAAATTCGAAGGACTTAGGAATTAAATTTTTTGCACATTCTCGAGATCTGATGATTGTGAAGGGTTTACCTTCTCCCGAACATATCCTACAGCCCAGTTTCAACCTTGCGGCTCAACACAATAGTTGTTGCAGCTCCTTTCTCTGTTTCCATTCCATAAAGCGCTATACCTCCTGAGCTTCATAAAACAACCAAGGTTTTCTCTTGGCACCCAGGGACACTCTGAACCTCAAATTTTGTCCCTTTCAACAACAATTCACTCTAAAATCTTTGTCTCATTAACCAGTAACATGGCCCATCCAGGATCATCGTCGAAACCATGTCTCTGATACCAATTTGTGACATCCCCGACCATCAACCCCTGTCGAGAAATGCTACCCAAACAACCTTGTGTTCTTCCAACTAGCTATGATACTAATTTGTGACCGTTCTCGACCTTAAACCAACAGGCTAGGCCATGCCACCAAATAACTTTGCAGAAATATTCACATATAAAACTTAACATGAATAAATAGAGATAACATTTGATATTCATATATATTTATTTACATATGTATCTAATGCAATTTTAAACTAGACATTAACATTTGATACATACACATACTCTTGCAGAGTTTTTCTATCACACAGTTTAATGTAGAAATAACAGTGAAATCATACATGCAGTAATCACAGACAAAACCATAAATGTAACAACATATATAAATACATAGCATGTAAATGAATAGAGAAATGGGTACTTATCTTTTAATTTAGGACCACCAACTGTGTGTAGACCTTCCACGAACCTCCTAGCCTTAGACCATGCTACTCATCATGCTCAACAGTGGGTCACCCCCGAGCTGGTACTAAACTCCATCGGGAAAGGGATTTCTAGGCTTGGCAAGGACAAAAGGGAAGTACCACAGAACAATAGGAAGGATTTTATCCCATGATCCACTTACGTCCACAACCTTCACTATTACAAGTCCATCGACTACTACACCTCCCCTTCCTTGGGCTTCAACAACAGGTTAGACCAGAAGTCTCAGATTACTGTAGCTCCTACGAGACTCCCTCCAGGAGAACTCACTTCCCCAACAAACTCTCTCACCTAGGAGAGTTACTCACAGGCCTGACAACCTGCTTCTTCAATTCAAATCTTTAGTCAAGTGGACATGGGTGATGTCAACAATAGTATTCGGCTGACGCACAGGTGATGGTAACAACTAAAAACGGGTAAGGACATAGAATATGGTAGCAAGCCAAACATAGCCAAGGCACTGCGTTGGTAGCAAAATCCAACCTATAAGACACAACACATGCTCAGACCAATACAAGTTCTTCGGGCTTCACAGGAAATATCCAGGAAAACTCCAATATCTGCAGGTTACAATGGCACATGCATCGGTGGAGAGTATGGATCTCTTCCAAGGTAGCTAACCTCGCGAGAGTGTAGATGAAATTGTGAAGGATGGTGAGAATTGTCAGAGTCATGAGAGTCGTGATAATGGTGAGAGTGGTAAGGGAACCCCCCCAACGAGCTGACCTTCCACCTAAAAGCTTCATGTGCCAAGGTTGACACATGTCTCCCTGAACCTGCATGAGCTCCACTTAACACTCGTCCCCTTTCCCCAGGAACTTAGGACAACACGATTAAGTCAAACCTTAGCCTCTAGGAAATAATAATATAATAATATTATTTCTTTGGAGGTAATCCTTCTAGCTTAGCCCCTATTACTAGACACTTATCCCCTTCCCTACCTAGTGGAGCTTAGTCCCCCATAACTCTTTCTTCATGGAGGGTCTAGACGTGGTGATGTAATTTTTATTAATGATGGGAGTATTTAGATATACAAGAATCAGGATCATTGGCCTTAACATCTGGCTCACCAGCCTAATAAACACATAAGTCTCTTAGCTTATAACGACTCGGTTCATGAGCCTATAAACATAATTAGAATTCAGTATGGGCTCAACCTTGGGCTGTTACAATCCCTACCCCTTATTTTTTCATTGTCCTCAGTGCAACTTATTTACACAACAACAGTAATATTTCCAAAATCTTCAAAAATATGTGGGCACTTTTCCCGCATAACATCTTCACGCTCCCATGTTGCGTCCTTAGGACTGTACTAGGTTCACTGAACCTTTACAAGTTTTATGTCTCGCTTTCAGAGTTGTTTTCTCTTCTAGTCCAGTATGCACACAGGCTAAACTTGCAAAGCACTTTCTTGTTCCACTTGAATCACATTTGAATCAATCACATGATAAGCATCAGGTACATATTTCTTAAGCAATGACACATGGAATACATTATGTATAGACATGAATGCATGCAATGCAAGCCTATATGCTACTGGACCAATCCTCTCTAGGATTTCAAATGACCCACAATATCGAGCTACCAAATTTGAACAATTTCCCAACTTTAGGAAGCTTATGTTGGCCTTCACTCTCAGGAATACATGATCTCTTACTTTAAATTCCCTATGAGTTATGTTCTTATTAGCATAACTTTTCTGCATGTCTTGGGCAACCTTCAAATTCTTCTTAATCTTTTGAATTTTTTCTTCCATTTCCTTGAGAAAATCTAGCCCAACCACTAACCTATCAGCTGGGTTATCCTAGCCTACTGGGGTGTTGCACTTTCTTCCATAAAGTGCTTCAAATGGGCTCATCTTCAGTGATGCTTGATACCCATTGTTGTAGGAAAGTTCTACCAGGTGTAGATAATCTTCTCATTTATATGGTTTGTCCATCACATACATCCTTAGCATATCTTCTATTAATTGGTTCACCCTTTCTATTTTCCCATCCAACTCAGGATGATATGTTGTGTTGAAGTTCAGATTTGTTCTGAACCCCTTGAATAACCCTGTAATATCCCGCAGCAGTGCCCCAGTTATATTATGAATTATAATCACGTTTATGAGTTGTAAATCATGTTTTGTAGGCTAGTGAGTCAAGTATTGATAAGTTGGTGGGATTATCTATTTATTAGGCCAGAAAGCCTAAGTTTTAAGTCCAGGAGCCTGTTTTTGTATATGTAATATGCAGAACATTAATAAAAATATAAACATTGTTGTGTGCAAACCAACCACGAAGAAAGAGCGATGGGGGCCTAAGATTCCACAGGGTGGGTAAGGGAAGAGGGGGATGAAAGGTTGGAAAGAGGGGCTAATATTAGGGGCTTAAGTCCTTGGGAATAATATTTAATTATTATTCTGAAGTTGTGGGACCAAAAATGGTTTTATCCTAAGTTCTGGGAGAGGCAACGCATGCAGCTCCAACATGTGCAAAAGGAAACACATGTAGCCCCAGGAAGACAAGTGTCAACACAGGTGCATGTAGTTAAAATCTAAAGCATCAGCTGAGTCAGGGGTTCGTCCTCCATTGCTCCATCAACTGTCTAAAACCCAGGGATCTTTGTGTCTGGTTTCTGTAAGCCTCATGCAGCTCTGAAACTCGAGGCCTGTGATGTTTTCTTGAGAAGCTGGTACATCCTCTATCTAAACTATTGAGTCTGTGTCGACCTCTGCATGGATTACTTGTCACGCATCCTAAAAACTGGTGTTACCTGAACCCTATTGTGTCTTAGTGGTCTATTGTCGTTTCCTGTTTCTGCACCCCATTTTCTTATTGCTGTTGTCACCTATGAGTTAACCAAATGTTGATGTTGTTATTGTTATCCTGAACTTGTGGGAATTGAGTTGGAAACTGGTTGAAGAACCGGGTTGTCAAGCCTGTGGTAGAAGAGGCAGGTTGTTAGGCCTGTGAGCAGCTCTCTCCAAGTGAGAGAGTCTGATGGGAAGTGGTTTTCTCCCAGAGAAATTCTAGCACCAGCTATGGAGCTCTGAGAATTGTTGATCTGGCCTATTGCCAAGACCCAGAGAGGGAGGTGAAGCACCAATGGACTATTCTTATGAATTTGTATACTTCGGGGTGGAACATGCATGTGGGGAATGAGAATCCGTGAGTAGTGGGTGTAAGAAGGCTCCTGGAGAGAATACTTCTGGTTGCTCTGTGCAGTTTTCCTGTAATCTAAGCCTAGTCTAGGATTCCCTTGCCCTGGGTGGAGATTGGTCCCAACTTAGGGGTGACCCATTGTTGAGCGTGATGAGCAGCGTGGTCTAAGGCTGGGAGGTTCATGGAAGGTCTGCACGAATTTGGGGGAGTTATTACAGTTTCAAAGATAAGTATTAATTTTTTGTTTTAGTTTCAATTAAAATGCATGTCTGTGATGCTTGCAATATTATCATTTATTTCGTTCCAATGATATTACTGTTAATTCCATTAATTCTGTATGTTATCAGTAATACTGTGATTACTCTATATTGTTGGTTAAATTTCATTAAAATCTGTTAATTAGATTTAATATGCATGATATATATTAATTTATGAGAATGTTTCGCGTAGTAGTGTTGCCCGATCGTGAGGTTGATGGCCGAGGACATTACAATATGGTATCAGAGCCATTTTTTCAACACTGAGCCTGGATGGGTTGGATAAGTGGTCTTTGGAACCAAGGTTTCGAGAGGAAATTGTGTCTGGAGGAGTAATTTTGAACCTTAGATTGTTTCTAAGTGTCAAGGGGTTACTTGGTCATGTTACGAAGCTCAGGAGGAGTAGTAGTAGAATAAAACCACAGTCAATGTGGTATTTGACCAGAGAGAGAGAGAGAGAGCGCTCAACATTTGGAGTGTTGGAGCTATAGGATCTGTTTGGAAGGAGAGGAGAAACCTTTACAACCGTTAGATCCAGAGAAGGTGCAGGAAGGATATCCTGGAAGCCTTTCGGGAGTTCAGCTGTCGGGAGAAGTGGGGTGCACTAAGGCACAAACCTCCGAAACCTGAAACTTTGAAACCCTGAGGAGATCTACACCGTAGATCTGGGAAAATATATCGACCGTTGGATCAAGCAGAAGAGAAGATTGTAATTTTGGGAGTTCGGTTGTCGGGAGAAATGGGATGTGATGACGCACAAACTCTCGAAGGCCAAAATCGTGAAATCCCGAAGAGAGGAAGTAGTGAGTCGGGCTAATGTCACTTGGATGGATGTGGACACGTGGGATGTGTGACATGTACCAGTGGGCCCCAAAGGAAAAGTAGACGCAGTGGGGATGGATGGTGTAACTTGAGGTAACGTGGACCTTCTTAAGCACACCATGTGTCACCACCGTGGTTGGTGATAGTTGTGTTGTGGGCCTGAAAGCTAGAAAGGTCATAAGTTTGGAATTTGCGAGTTGGGAGGAAAATGAGTGTGGGAGCTTCCAGGATAGAAGTCTCGAAACTCTGAAACCCAAAAATCTGAAGTTCTGAAGGCTTCGACGACATAATTTCCCTTATGTATGTACGTCATCGAATGTTAGGTATGGTTGTTGATATTATGGTAGCTATGGGAGGTATTTACCTCCACGTGTAAACCTGATGAGAATAGAAGACTCCGGGAAGCAAGAGAAACCCTAATGAGTTGGATAATAACCCTAGAATACTTGTCGGCTCAAGAAAATAATATGTATTAGCTTATTAGCCTGCAAGAGAAGAAGTTGGACAGAAGAATTAATATATACTGAACAGACAGGTACTCAGAAGGAGAATTTGGCCCCAGTAAGTTTGTCAGAACCACTATAAATATAGGGTGTCAGTCTCTCATTTGACACATCTCAGCAGTTGCAGAGAGCCAGTTCTGCACAGTGCAGTTGTAGTCTTGTGTGCAGGTTTGGAGAAGAGTTGTTGGTGTAGTTGTTGCAACTAGCAATTATGTTTTGTCTTGGAATATATCTTGGCTAGGGTTTGGACTATCTGATCAGCTCTTTTTGAGGCACTATCCTTGGGGAAAGGTGCGCTACCCTTTGTATGGCTATCTAGCCTAGGGTTTTCTTTCGAAATGATTCTCTGTCAAGGTTAAGGTGCTCGGAGGGTGGCTTCGGCCTATGGTTGGGTGACAAGGGTATTGTCAATGGTAAAACGAGAACACATCCTTCATATTCTAACAAGTTATGGGCCCACACCTCCTTCATTCAGTCTAAACGTTGGAGGGAAACATAGCCGCTAGGATATTGAGCTCGCTGAGGAACTGTCGCTAGGGTTACTAGCAGAAGCAACTTCCAAGACACTACCGCTAGGGTTACTAGCAGGAGCAGTTGCAAAAACCCTAATCCTCTTGTTGAGGCACCTTAAGTGAATGGATTTACCTAATCTCTAGATAGATCAATGTGCTCTAGCCTAGTTCATCTCCTGATACTCTCAGTAATCCAAGACATGAAGTTTGAGTTTGTGGTCAAATCTAGGGTTTGACCAAGTCAAAGGAGCCATGACTTATTCTATGAAGTCAGAGAACAAATTAGATGGAGCCTGTAACTTCAGAGCATGGAAGACAAGGATTGATCTCATCCTTGCCAAGAATAAAGTGTTGGATATCATGAAAGGAAAGATCGTGAAACCAGAGTTTGAAGAAGGGAAAGAGACGGAACCGCAGAATGTTGCAGCTATGGAGAAGTCAAAGACGATGGCATTGTAAATTATAACCTTGTACAATGTATATTGTAAACAGATATTCAGAAAAGAACAAAAAATATACAATGGCAAATACACACATTACACAGATATTTTTCCCCTGGAAACCCAAACCGGGAAAACCAACATATATTATATTCATTCATTGTATTACATTGTTTACAGTACAATATACATATAGGAGACAACGACATCCAAAACCCTAACCCAATGACCTAGATTAGTCAAAAACCCTAATTCCTTAACCAGAAATAGAAAACCATCAGCAAAAACCATGTGCTGAAAAAACCACCTAAATACATGACACGTTTCTCGAGGTAGGTGTCACGTTTCACGAGGCAGAAAAAAAAATCCTACCGAATACTACTCGTGCAAAGAATATAAAACATACCCAATATTCTCCCACTTGTTGTTTTGTTTTCATACAGGGGGTTATAGGGTTACATAGTAAAAAATCCAGGGCAAAAATGCCCATGGATCCTCTACATCAAGAGAACTTCTCAGTGCTCACGGATTTTGTTAATGAGTCTGCAACATTCTTCAAAGTGTTCACCTTCATCAGTGATACTTTCTTTTCTTCAATCATGTCTCTCACAAAGTGATATTGAACATCAATGTGCTTTGTCTTTGAATGATAAGAAGGGTTCTTCACCAGAAAAATTGCACTCTGACTGTCACAGTCTATCCTTACAGCTTGTTGTACCAACCCAATACCTGAACAAAATATTTGTAACCATACTGCTTCCTTACTTGGATGAGTGGTTGCCATGTATTCAAATTTTGTAGTTGAAAGTGCCACTACAACCTGTCTTTTGCTCATCCAACTTATTGCTCCTCTAAACAGGTTAAACACATTCCCGCTTGTATATCTCCTACGATCCAAATCTCCAACCCAGTCGGCATCCACAAAGCCATGTATATCGACCACTCTTTCCAGTCTCGGTCTTCCTTTGTAGCACAATCCATAGCTAGCAGTGCCACGCAAATACCTGAAAACCCTTTTTACTATTGTCCAATGCTCCTTCCCTAGTTTTGATATATACCTGCTCAAAACTCCCACTGCATGTGCAATGTCCGGTCTAGTACAGAAAATTGCATACATCAAACTGCCAACTGCACTCGGATATGGAACATGAGACATGTCCTCCTCTTCTTCACGTGTCTTGGGACACTGATCCACAAATAACTTTACACCAAGATGAATAGGAACCTTGACTAGTTTACATTCCTGCATATTAAACCTCTGCAATATTGTCTCAACATATTTTCTCTAATTTAACTAGAGTTTCCTCTTTTTTAGATCTCTTTTAATTTCCATGCCCAAAATGAAATTTGAAGCACCAAGATCCTTCATGTTGAATTTAAAGGACAACTGAGTTTTCACATCCTAGATAATCTCCTTGTTGTTTCCTATCAACAACATGTCATCCACATACAAGACCAAATAAATCAAATGATCACCAATTAATTTAGAATACACATAGTGATCCTCTTTTCTTCTTGTGAAGCCAAGTCCCAACATATAAGTATCAAATTTTTGATACCACATGCTTGGTGATTGTTTTAAACCATACAGGGACTTTTTCAGCTTGCATACCAGCTCCTTCTTTCCTTTCACAGCATAACCTTCTGGTTGCTTCATAAAGATTTCTTCTTCCATATCCCCATGCAGGAATGTTGTCTTCACATCCATCTGTTCTACTTCAAAATCAAATGCAGCAGGAACAGATAACAGAAATCTTATAGAGGTTAACTTGGCAACAGGAGAAAAAATCTCACCAAAATCAATTCCCTCAACCTGGGAATAACCCTTTGTTACTAACCAAGATTTGTATTTCTCCACTTTCCCTTTTGCATTTAGCTTCTTTTTAAATACCCATTTGTTGCCAATGGGATTTCTTCCAGTTGGCAACTCCACTAGATCCCAATCCTCATTCTTATCCAAAGATGCCATTTCTTCTTCCATGTCCCTTTTCCAGAGATTTCCATCCTATGAATCCACTGCCTCCCTGACAGTTCTAGGATCATCATCAGTAATATACAAATAAAAATTTGAACGAAAATCAGATGGACTATACCTTTCTAGTAGCCTTCTTTCTCGATCCGATCTCCTCAATACTAGAGTATGAGGATCTTCTTCTTATGATTCATGTTCTTCTGTAGAGTCTGCTTCATCATCCTTTAAATCAAACTCTATCTTCTCTAGTTCTTCCTTACTTGGTAGGACTTCATATTTAACAACATCCTTCATTTATGTAAATACCACATCTCGGCTATACACTACCTTCTTAGTTTCTGGGTTCCAAAGCTTATAACTTTTGAGACCATCTTTATATCCAATAAAGATACATATTTCAACCTTCCTATCCAACTTACTCTTGTTTTCCTTTGGAACATGAACATATTCATCACAGCCAAATACCTTAAGATGTGTGAGAGAAGGTTCCTTACCAGTCCATACCTCTTGTGGAGTCTTGTCACCCAACGCTGATGATCCAAGGGATCAAATTTTGCTCAAAATTCAAAGTGCTCGGAATCACTTCAAATCAAACGGGTGCGTAGACCTCGTCATCATGAACCCAATGCAACTCGTTTGGGTTCAAATGGACGTCGGATGAGAGAGATATCGCGTTCTGTTCAAATCGTCAAACAGGCAAAAAATGTGTTGACTGTACAGTCTGTACAAATGCTGATGTGGCAGGGCCATACAACACGTGGAAGATGATGAAATTGTAGGGCCATACGACATGTGGTAGGTGTTGGTTGGTAGTTGGATGATGAATCGTTTCTTGACACATGGCATTGGTGGCGAATGGATTGGTGACACGTGGCCCAAACAAGGGCCGCCATGTGTCACCTTGGCTATGGTATAAAACTTATGTAGTCGACAGGACTCGAACCCGCGACCTCCGAGTAGGGGAAGAGCCTTGGGAAGGGCCGCCCACCTGGCATGCCCACCGTGATTCTTATTATATAAATGATTTAAATTTTATTTGAATTGATTTATGTTGTGAGTTGGGGCGCGGTTCGGGCCAGGGCTTAGCCTTGGCCCCTGGTCATATACATATACACCATATAACCATTGCCGCATGCATATTTCAAATGCAATCGGGGGTCACGCGCTTGAAACTTGGTGCATTTCCATAGCATTTAAACCTTGGCCTTTTTGTATGTGCGCGCAGTCACATGGACCCATATGTCCACGGTTTTGGCGATTAGGGGCTAGGCGCGCCCTAACCATCCTACAGTTCGCACCATTTTGCAGTTGCACCCGATACTAGGTTTTAACACAAATATGTGCGTCGGGGCTAGGTTGAAGAGGCATAGGTGCATTTTGGCGATCCAGAGACAACAAGTTTGAAGGGGAACTTCCAGGAAGCCTATCTTCTTCAATTTTTGGCCAAACGAGGTGCCAAAAAAGCCCAGCTAGGGGTTTTTGGACATTCTGAAGCCATTGGAGCCATCTATTTGGCATTTTGAGCATTGTAAAGAACACATTTTATCACTTTGAGAAAATAATACAAAAGATCCATTGGAAGCTGGACCAGGAGATGTAGCCCAAGAGAGGGGTGAACTCCTTTATCATTTGTTGTGTTATGTGTTTTCTGTTCACTTTTATTTGATGTTGATTATATGCATCTTGAATGTGTAATTTCTATAAAATTTGTGTTTGCAAAATTGATCCATTTTCATAAGAACACTTGAATTAAAACTTGCAAATATTTTCAAGAATACAAGTCTTTATCATTTTTAGATCAAGTTGGTATCAGAGCTTAGGTTTTTGAAGGCTTGATTATTTGCAAGTGT
>ML780458.1:196481-224564 GCA_009831015.1 Picea engelmannii | reverse complement strand
TTTCTCAACTTTGGATCTACACTGCTTCTTGTAGTGCCCTTATTTTCCACACCTCCAACATACCCTTACAAACTTTCCAGGAGATTTAGATCTACCCTTAGACTTAGATCTCCCACTTGAGAAATTAGATCTATTTCTTTCCTCAGAACCTCCTCTTGCAAATAATGCGTATGTGCTATGTCCTTCCATATTCTTTCGTCTCATCTCCTCCGACAACAAGGATGAGACCACTTCTTCAAGCTTCAAAGAAGTTGTATTATTACCTATGTCCACAACCAGACTATCCCACGAGTCTGGTAAAGAACACAACAAACTGAGACATTTATCTTCATCTGAAATTTTAATCTCAACAGATACTAACTGAATTACCACAGTATTGAAGGCATTCAAATGCTCTACCACCAAGTCTCCATCTCTGATCCTCAAGTTATACAACTTCTTTATCAGGAATAGTTTATTTACCAGGGACTTAGACTGATACAACTTCCCCAACTTTTCCCATAAATCCTTGGTTGTAGCTTCCTCTGACACATTCAGTAATACTGAATCGGAGAGACACAGTCAGATTGTGCCCTTTGCCTTCCGATCCATCTTTTTCCAGTCATCTGCAGAAGTTCCTGTAGGTGCAGTACCTGGATCTACCATGATCCACTGATCTCTGTCCACCAAAAGATCTTCCATCTTGAGCTTCCACAGCTCAAAGATTTTCCCATTAAACTTCTCGATCTCCATCTTCAAATTTCTTGCCATTTCTTTTCACCTAAAAAACAATACCACAGATCTCCCACTATAACAAGGCTTATCACAGTCCCAAGCCAAAACCTTGACCACAAAGGCGTCCCCCTGAAGCCAATAAAGCTATGATACCAAATGTAAATTCTAACCTTGTACAATGTCTACTGTAAACAGATATTCATAAAAGAACAGAAAAGATAAAATGGCAAATACAAACATTACACAGAGATGTTTCCCCTGGAAACCCAAACTGGGAAAACCAACATATATTATATTCATTCATTATATTACATTGTTTACAATACAATATACATATAGGATCCAACGGCATCCAAAACACTAACCCAATGACCTGGATTAGTCCAAAACCCTAATTCCTTAACCAGAAATAGAAAACCATCGACAAAAACCATGTGCTAAAAAACCCACCTAAATACATGACACGTTTCTCGAGGTAGGTGTCACATTTCCTGAGACAGAAAAAAAATTTGTGGGGGGCTTTGCCCCCCTTCACCCCCCCTCTAACCCCCCTGCGTGAATTAATGCTATGAGTATCATAGTGGAATCCATAAAAGACCACTTGATACCCTACATCTCCCATCTTGACTCATCGAAGAAGATCTACGATGCCCTAACAAACCTCTTCTCAGTCAGAAACATTGGACAAGTAATGAGTCTGAAGAATGAGCTCTGAGACATGAAGATGAATGATGATTACAGAATAACATCATACTTTGTGAGAATTTCTCAGTTAAGAGATCAACTACAAGCTATTGAAGAGATCATCTCAGAGAAGGAGTTGGTAAACATAGTACTCAATGGTCTTCCCAAGACGTGGGATGCATTTTCCGCAAGCATGAACACAAGAAAGGAGTATCCGACATTTGAAGAACTTTGGACTTGTTGTTCTCAAGAAGAATCAAGGATAAGTGCAAAAGAGAAACCCCAAAAGAAGTACAATGATCAAGCCTTCACAGAAAGATTCAAGAACTTCAGGAACAAAAGGAAGTTTGGTTCAAGGAGGAAACCAAATCAAGAGAAAGACATTTCAGAAGTGCAATGCTTCAACTATCGAAAGTATGGTCACTACAAGAATCATTGTCCCGAGCTAAATAAAAGGAAGGAGAAACACGAAGCATCAATTGCCGAAGAAAAGGAACCTACAAAGAAGACTAAGCAGGATGGAAGAGACTTCTTCTTCTAAAGGTAACAAAACTCTTCTTATTTCTTGTACATATCTTGTTTGCATCGTCTCTGTACATATATTGTATATCTATCTCTTGGAAGATAATGTGTTCCAAGAAGAACTATACCTATGTAAGAACAACAAGATAAGAATGGATATCACTAGATAATACACATGAAAGAATGAAATACAAATCATGTGGAAGCTATTGCAAGATAAGTCGAATCAATCATGAAGAGACTTAGAAGAAGCAAAGACAGAAATAAGTCAACAATCAAGAGGAAATTGGAAAAAGACTTATGATGTTTTATAGAAGACAACAAGATGAAAGCGTGGACTTTGTTAGACAAGAGAGCCAATTATATATTGCAGAAGACAATAAGGATGCAGATGGAAGCGTGGACTCTGTTAGACGGAGGGAGCTGATTATATACACTCATACATGAATCAAGGATTAGGAGGGAGCTAATCCTGTGATCCATAGAAGATGATGAAGTATATATCCATGATAGCAGCCATGAAAGACAATACATATCCATTTCAACCTCAGAAGAAGTCTTCTTCGAAGAGAATCCTTAAAGTATCCCTGGTTGTCCATCCACATTCGTGATATTGTGATGAAAGAAATAAATAGAATCTTTAGGGCATGGAATCTACTCCATGGACCCAAGAGATAAACACGAGAAAGAACATGAAGATTCAAAGAAAGAAAGAGAAGCCAGAACAACTAGTCATTGTATCAAGAATCACAAGATTGTCAGCCTAATATGAACTCACTAAAAGTAGTCAAGTAGAGGAACTAAAATTCGTGATGAAGAATAGTGTATGGAAGACTTATGAATGAAAGCATTATGAGATCTAGAACTAGGGGTTCTCCCAGATGGAGGGAGAAGACTATGATGATTACTTGTTCCAGTAAACTAGACTTATCTCTACATGAGTCATTATATCATCATCAACATCCATAAGTTGGAGTTCTACATCATATGAATGCAAAGAATACTCTCCAGAGAAATTGAGTAAAGAGCATATGAAGAAGAAAAATCAAGACTTTGAGGCATACCAGAAAGAGACCTTGGTATGCAAATAGAAGAAGATAACTTGGTGAAGAACCTCTAGTGCACAGCAGAAGCGTGGTGAAGATTTCCTATAACATCAAGATGATTACTCAGTAGATCAGATCTCATGATAATAGAAGAAGTGCCACATGGATATGTTCCAGTTTTCCAACAATGATATACTCTATTGTTCAAATCTACATGAAGCCTTCACAAAAGATCAGTGTTCCAAACTAAAGTAAATTTGAAATCAAGCATTACATTATCCGTGATGAAGTCCAGAAAGGAGAAAGTGATTCTCCAATACATATCTCCCCAGATGAGCAAATAAGTAGACATTTTGGTAAAAGATGAAAGAGTTTGCATACTCAAGATGGAGCTCGTGGAGACGACTTCCTTATTGAAAAGGGAAGAGATGACTCCCAGGTTGGGAGGGAGCACTGAAAATATTATTGAAAACATTCATTGAAAAATAGTCCAGCTTGGACAGATTCTTTCCTGTTCGGAAAGTGGATTGAGATTTTTGACAGACAACAATTTCCCATTGTGGTTAACATGGAAAATGGTCTAGATTGTTGATGTATCATAGACAATGACTTCCCATTGTGGTTAACATGGGGAGTGGTCTAGGGAAGTCTCTCTTCTTGAGGGTTACTCAATAAGACTGCCTCGCCTCGCCGGACAACGAATTCTCATTGTGGTTAACATGAGGAATGTTTTGTTTTGTAGGTTGATACATGGAAGTATTTTCCTCTTGTGGTTAACAGAGGAAATGGTCCAGAAAATCATTCCTTAAGGTTTATACATTTTCTCCAGGGTGAAATTTGATTAGTGTAGGAAGAATGGCCCAAGGTGGGGAATGGTCCAAGCTCAGCAATCAGGGATAGGCATTACTTAGGGTTTATACATTCTCTCCAGGGTGCACTTTGATTAGTGTAGGAGGAATGGCCCAGGGTGGGGAATGGTCCAGGCTCAGCAATCAGGGACAAGCATTCCTTAGGGTTTATACATTCTCTCCAGGGTGCACTTTGATTAGTGTAGGAGGAATGGTCTAGGCTCAGAAATCAGAAACAATCATTCTTCCTTGTTTGATAAGAATAGGGTAGATAGCCCATTATTGATGTTCTACACTGAGGGAAAATATTCTTTCAGATCTCACAGACGTGAGTGAAAGATTGGCCCAGATGATTCAGTTTATATCATAACATTGTTTCTGTGTAGGTTGCTATCAGATGTTTGTTATGAAGACTATATGATAGTAGATGTATACTATTGTGGTGGATATGTTCCACTATTCGTGACTATACATTGTTGATCAAGTACTTGTGTGTTACTTGGTGTTGTAGTGTACCACTGGATTGTAGTTATGTACTACTATGGATAGACACAATTGTGTTCTATTTCTATTTTGATTTCCTTGAAGACTATCAGCAGTTTATTGGAGATAATCATCAACCAGATGAATGATGAACAGATATTTTCCAGACGAAAAATGGTTCAGAGCATTTACTCTTCTAGATTAGAAGAATGGCTCTTGCATCACTTTGTGGAGTGAGAATCATGTCTGATTACTCAGATAGAGTATGGTTTGGAGAGATGATGTAGCTAGTGATGATGATGGTGCTCATGATCTAGTCATGATCTAGTCCATATAACTATGTTGATGCTACCGGGTGAATGGTATGTTTTTTGCTCAAGACCATTACCTATAATGCCTCCCTATATAGGAGGGAATGTTGATATTATGGTAGATGTGGGAGGTATTTACCTCCACGTGTAAACCTGAAGAGAATAGAAGAATCCGGGAAGCAAGAAAAACCCTAATGAGTTGGATAATAACCCTAAAATACTTGTCGACTCAAGAAGATAATATGTATTAGGTTATTAGCCTCCAAGAGAAGAAGTTATCTAGAAGAATTAATATATACTGAACAGACAGGTACCCAGAAGGAGAAGTTGGCCCCAGTAAGTCTTCCAGAACCACTATAAATACAGGGTGCCAGTCTCTCATTTGACACATCTCAGCAGTTGCAGAGAGCTAGTTCTACGTAGTGCAGTTGCAGTCTTGTGCATAGGTTTGGAGAAGAGTTGCTAGTGTAGCTACTGCAGCTAGCAGTTACGTTTTGGGTTGGACTATCTCTTGGCTAGGGTTTGGACTATCTGATCAGCTCTTGTTGATGCGCTATCCTTGGGGAAAGGTGCGCTACCCTTTGAATGGCTATCTAGCCTAGAGTTTGCTTCCGAAATGATTCTCTTTCAAGGTTAAGGTGCTTGGAGGGTGGCTTCGGCCTATGGTTGGGTGACAAGGGTATTGTCAATGGTAAAATGAACACACATCCTTCATATTCTAACAATGGTGGACGGTTGATCCACCTTCCTCACAAGTTTGGTAATTAAGAACTTTGAGTAATTGATGTGCCATGATTGGAGTTTTCTGAAATCTGAAGTCCTTATTAGAGAACCTTGATATCTAGCACTTGGTCACGACCCATGCTCACATGGGTTGGGGACTGAGAGAAATGGGCCAGTGCTTGAAAACTTAGCAGAGCATAGTTTTGAAAGTAGAAATCTATGAGGATTCTTGATTGAACGAGAATCACAGAGAATGAAAACTGAATGTTTTCTTGAGTCAGATTGGTTTATGAATGTTGTGGGATTTGTTAAGGATTAATGGCCTGACAAATTCTGGTTGTCTACATATTGTGTTTGCAGAATTTTTAACGAGTGATAGAACCATTTAGAGTTTCCATTGAGTGCAAAGAAATGGAGGCATTACCTCATGGTTGCATGGGTTGGGGACTGAGAGAAAGGGGCTAGTGCCTGAAAACTTAGCAGAGCAAAGTTCTAATAGTAGAAATCTGTGGGGATTCTTGATTGAACGAGAAGGAGGTTCAAACTGAGGACAGACCATAACGGTCTGAAGTATTTGTTTGATCAACCAACCTTGAACGCTAGACAAAGTAGGTGGTTGGAGTTTCTCTATGAGTATGATTTTGATAGCAAGCATATAAAAGGGAAGGAAAATAAAGTGGTTGATGCACTCAACAAGAGAGTACATGAATTACAAGCTACATCCATTAGCATGTATCGAACTAATATTAAGAGTAGAATTTTGGAAGCTGCAAATGCATATTGGCAGTACAGGGATACAGCATGTTAAGATGCCACAGAAAGTGGAGATTTATAAATTGGAAACTGATGGAATACTTTTGTACAAAAACAAAATTTATGTACCTAATGTCCAAGATTTGAAACTTGCGATTTTGAATGAGATGCATAATTTGCCTTATGTTGGGAATCCTGGATATCAGAAAAATGTGGCAGTAGTCAAGAGCCATTACTTTTGGCCAGGTATGAAGAAAGAGATTGTAGAATACATCGCCAGATGTATGGAGTGTCAAAAGGTTAAATTTGGGCACATACACCCAACAGGATTGTTGCAACCTTTACCCATTCCTAAGTGGAAGTGGGAAGTGGTGACAATGGATTTCATCACAGGATTTCCCAGAACATGCAAGCAACATGATTCCATCATGGTGGTGGTATACAAGATTATGAAAGCTGCCCATTTTATTCCACTACAGACTACTCACAAGACAATGGATGTTGTCGACATTTTTATGAAGGAAGTAACACGATTGCACAGTATTCCGAAGAAAATTGTGTCTGATAGAGACCCGAAATTTACCTCAAATTTATGGAAAGGGTTGTTCAAAGGATTCATAACAAATCTGAACTTTAGCACAACATATCATCTTCAGTCTATTGGGTAGACAGAGAAGGTGAATCGAGTAATATAAGACATACTGAGGATGTATGTGATGGACAAACCATCGAAATGGGAAGACTATCTACACTTGGCAGAATTCACCTACAATATTGGGTATCAAGCATCATTGAATATGAGCCCATTTGAAGCACCTTACTGCAGAAAGTGCAATACTTCAGTAAGCTGGGATAATCCAGCTGATAGGGTAGTAGTTGGGCTAGAGTTTCTCTAGGAAATGGAAGAACAGATGCTAAAAATTAAGCATAATTTGAAAGTTTCCCAAGATAGGAAGAAATGTTATGCTGATAAAAATAGAGTCCACAAGGAATTCAAAGTGAGTGATCATGTTTTTCTGAAGGTAAAATCTAGCAAAAGTTCCCTGAAGTTGGGAAACTGCGCCAAGTTGGTAGCTAGATTTTGTGGTCCATTTGAAATCCTAGAAAGGATTGGGCCAGTTTCATATATGCTTGCATTACCTGCATCCATGAATGTACATAATGTGTTTCATGTTTCATTGATTAAGAAATACATACCTAATGTTAATCATGTAATCGATTGGAGTGTGATTCAGGTGGAGCAAGAAGGTGTCCTGCAAGTGCATCATGTGCGCATATTGGACCGGAAAAGAAAACATCTCTGGAATCGAGCCATAGAGCTTGTAAAGGTCTAGTGGTATGGTCCTGAGGACGTGACATGGGAGCATGAGCTGCTATGTGGGTAGGATACCCACATCTTTTTGAAGATTTTGAAAATCTTGTTGATGTTGTGTAAACATTGTACTGAGGACGGTGAAAAAATAAGGGGAGGGGATTGTAATATCCCCCGACAGTGCCCCAGTTATATTATGAATTATAATCATGTTTATGAATTGTAAATCATGTTTTCTAGGCTGGTGAGCCAACTATTGATAAGATGGTGGGCTTATGTGTTTATTAGGCCGGAGAGCCTAAATGTTAAGGCCATGAGCTTGTTTTTGTATATGTAATATGCAAAAAATTAATAAAAATATAAACATCTTTGCGTGCAGACCAACCATGAAGAAAGAGTGATGGGGGAATAAGCTTCCACAGGGTGGGTAAGGGAAGAGGGGGCTGGAAGGTTGGAAAGAGGGGATAAGATTAGGGGCTTAATTCCTTGGGAATACTATTTAATTATTATTCTAAAGTTGTGGGACAAAACATGTTTTTATCCTAAGTTCTGGGAGAGGCAATGCATGCAGCTCCAACATGTGAAAAATGGAATGCATGCAACCCCAAGAAGACAAGTATTGACCTGGGAACATGTGCTTAAAATCTTAAGCATCAGCTGAGTCGGGGGTTCATCCTCCATTCCACCATCGACTTTCTGAAACCGGGGGATCTCTGTGTCTGAGTTTTATAAGCCTCATGCAACTCTGAAACTCAAGGCCTATGATGTTTTCTTGAGAAGCTGGTAAACCCTATGTCCGAACTGTTGAGTCTGTGTCGACCTCTGCATGGATTACTTGTCACGCATCCTGAAAACTGGTGTTACCTGAACCACGATGTGTCTTAGTGGCCTATTTTCATTTCATGTTTATGCACCCCATGTTCCTGTTGTTGTTGTCACCTATGAGTTAACCAAATGCTGATGTTGTTACTATTATCCTTAACTTGTGGGAATTGAGTTGGAAACTGGTTGAAGAACCAGGTAGTCATGCCCATGGTAGAAGAGGTAAGTTGTCAGGCCTGTGAGCAACTCTCTCCAGGTGAGAGAGTCTGTTGGGAAGTGGTTTTCTCCCAGAGAGAGTCCAGCACCAGATACAAAGCTCTTAGAATTCCTGATACAGCCTATTGTCGAGACCTAGAGAGGGAGGTGAAGCACCAATGGACTATGCTTGTGAAGGTGTATACTCCCAGGTGGAACATGCATGTGGGGAATGAGAGTCTGTTAGTAGTGGGCGTAAGAAGGCTCCTGGAGAGAATCCTTCTGGTTTCTCTATGCAATTTTCCTGTAACCTCAGCCTAGTCTAGGATTTCCTTCCTCTTGGTGGAGCTTGGTCCCATCTCATGGGTGACCCACTGTTGAGCATGATGAGTAGTGTGGTCTAAGGCTGGGAGGTTCATGGAATGTCTGCACGTATTTGGTGGAGTTATTACAGTTTCAAAGATAAGTATTAATTTTTTGTTTTAATTTCAATTAAAATGCATGTCTGTGATGCTTGCAATATTATCATGTATTCTGTTGCAATGATGTTACTGTTAATTCCATTAATTCTGTATTTTAGAAGTAATACTATGATTACTCTATATTGTTGGTTAAATTTCATTAAAATCTGTTAATTAGATTTAATATGCATGATATATATAAATTTATGAGAATGTTCCACGTAGTAACCTTGCCCGACCGTGGGGTTGATGGTCGGGGACGTTACAAACCCCTTCCAAAACTTTGAGGTAAACTCTAGGTCTCTGTCAGAGATAATTATCTTGGGAATACCATGCAGTCATTCTACCTCCCTCATATAGATATCAGCAACATTAGTTTCCTTGTGAGTGGTCTTAAATGGAATGAAATGGGAAGCTTTAGTAAGCTTGTCCACTACTACCATGATTGCATCATGTTGCTTGCTTGTTCTAAGAATACCTATGATGAAATCCATTATCACCACTTCCCACTTCCACTCAAGGATGGTTAACGGTAGTAGCAACCCAGCTGGGTGTCTATGTTCAACCTTCACCTTTTGACATTCCAATCATTTAGTTATGTCTTCATCAATCTCCCTCTTCATGTCTGGCCAATAATATTGGCTCTTGACTGCTGAAATTGTTTTTGATATCTTGGGTGTCTTACATAAGGTACATTGTGCATTTATTTTAAAATTGCACTCCGCAATTAAGGAGAATTGGGTACATAAACTATGTTTTTGTACAAGAGAATTCCAACAATTCCCAATTCATAATCCTCAACTTTCTACTACATGTTACCTTGTTGTAACTTTGTTACCAATTCCATGTATTGCAAATCAATTTTTGCATCTTCAGAAATCATACCTTTAAGATTTTTTTGGTACATGTTGATAGTTGTAGCATGTAGTTCATGCACTCTCCTCCTGAGTGCATGAGTCACTTTGTTCTCCTTTCCTTTGATGTGCTTAATTTCAAAGTCATATTCACAGAGGAATTCTAGCCATCTACTTTGCCTAGCATTCAAAGTAGGCCGATCAAAAAAATACTTCAGACCATTATGGTTTTTCATTAGTTCAAACCTCTTTCCCATGAGGTAGTGTCTTCACTTCTTCAAAGCATGAACTATGTTTTCCAACTCTAAATCATGAGTGGAATAGAGCCTTTCATGTTCTTTCAATTTTCTGGACTCGAAAGATATCACAAATCCTTTCTGACTAAGGTCTCCTCCTAGTCCTTGTTTGCACACATCTGTGCAAACCACGAAATCTTCATCTAGATCTACAATCTTCATAATTAGAGACCTAGTTAAAATTTGCTTCAATTGTTGGAAGCTCTTTTCACATTCTTCCCCTTCATTTGCAAGGAAGTGATGGGGTGAGATATTCTTGAAAACCTCACAATGAACCTTCTGTAGTATGCAGCTAGACCCATGAAGGATCTTACTTCTGTCACATTTTTAGGTGTTGTCCACCCTTTAATGGCCTCAATCTTTTCAGGGTCCACGACTTTCCCTTCTTCCGATATTATATGCCCCAAATAATGAATTATGTTTTGATAAAACAAGCACTTTCTCAATTTGGCATACATCTGATGCTCTTTTAGAACTTGCAACACCATCCTCAAATGATGCTCATGCTCTTCTTCCAAATTGGAATATACAAGGATGTAATCCAAAAAGGCAATGACAAACTTGTCCAAATATTCTCGGAAAACGTCATTCATTAAGAAAATAAAAACAATAGGTGCTTTTGATAACCCAAATGGCACCACTGTGAACTCATAATGACCATACCTTGTTCTAAAGGTGGTCTTTCTGATGTATTCCTCTTTAATCCTTACTTGATGGTATCCCAACCTGAGATCAATCTTTGAAAATATTCTAGCGTCCTTCAACTGATCGAAGACATAATCAATCCTTGGTAGAGGATACTTGTTCTTTATAGTCACTTTATTCAATTGTCTGAAGTCGATGTACAATCTCATTGTCCCATCTTTCTTCTTCATGAAAATGATTGGATCACCCCCAAGGTGACACACTTGGGCATATATATCCCTTCTTCAAAATTTATTCCAGCTGCATTTGTAGCTCCTTCAGCTTTGGTGTGCTCATTCTGTAGGGATTCTTTGACACTGGGGCTGCTCCAGGCGTCAAATTTATAGAGAAATCTATATCTCTCTTTGGAGGTATTCCTGGTACCTCCTTGAACGCATCTTCAAAATATTCCAGGATTGCATGATCCTCCAGATTTGGCACCTTATCCTTAGTTGCTTCCTCCATATGGGCTGCAAATATTTGACAACCCTTCTTGTAACACTTCTTCAGCTACATTCTTGAGATTTTTCTGACAACAACTGCCTTTGGAATTCCTTGGACTGTTTTTTGATTTCCTTCCTCATCCAAGCAAGTGATTGTCTTGTTATGGCAGTCTAATATGGTATGATGTTGGTCCAACCAATCCATACCAATTAAACAATCATATGATCCGAAAGGAAAGATGTTCATATCTTCCTTGGTACTTAGTCCATTCATGGCCACCAACCAAGATTTCTCATGCTTGCTTCTTGGAGAATGTAATCTTTGCACAAATTTAGGATCTATGTAACTATGACTTGATAAAGATTCTATTAAAATATTAAAGGCATGGTTATTGATCATACCTTCAACTTCAATCACGTGTGATTAAAACTCAACTTTATTATTGTCCAGAGCTGCATAGATCCTTGGTACACTCCTACCCATGTCCTCCACTGTTTCATCTTGCTAAACATTGTGAACATCTCTCACCTTGCCCTTTATGTGAGGAAAATATATATACCTATGATCACCTTTGCAACCCCAACATTCCATAGGTGTCGGCCTTGGCCTTTTCCCACCTACATTAGCCATCCTGGGCTCTCTCAAAACTGGTTGTCCTTGAGGGCTATTCCTGAAAAATGGTGGTTTGTTTCCCTTCTACCTTTGCTCCCGCTTAAACTTATTCTTGTATTCCCAAGATTTTTGGAAAGTAGGCTTTCCTTTTTACCTATCATATAACCTTTTTTATCTCCTTATGGTTTCTTCCATAGTTTTAGGATCATCATATTGGATTTTGTCACTGATGGAAGATGGAAACCCACTCAGATACCTTTGAATCTTAACCGTCTAGTCCTTGATGAAGGGGACATACTTAAACAACTCCAAGAATCTTATTTCATACTCATCAATGGACATACTTCCCATCTTGAGTTGAAATAAATATTTCATTTTCTTGTCATAATACCTCTTAGTTAAGTACTTATTTTCAAAATGTCTCTTGAATTCCCTCCATGTAACATTCTTCTCTTTGACGTGTTGCACTTGCACCAACTGATCCCACCATATGGATGCCTTTCCTTTAAGTTGGTAGATGTAAATTCTTCCCTCTCCATGAGAAGAATAGTTCTGCAGTTGGAAATATTTCCCGATGCCCAGCAGCCATGCCTCAACATCTTCATCTTTCTTGTGCTCTCCATCAAAAGTAGGAGGTTTGATTTTATTCATTTCACCCTTGAGTTCATCCACTTCATATATCCTATTATTTTTGGTAGGAGATGGAATTGAGCTACTGTGTGGCCTCCTTTTTGAATGCCTTCAGGAGTGTTGGCGATGTCTGCTAGCACTTCTCCCTCTTCTTTCCTCAGCAAGGGTCTCGTGATTCTATGATTTGTTGGAGCCACTCTCCTTATCCAATTTATTTTCGATTCTTTCCAGAATTAACATCAACTTCATATTGAAGTATCCTTGTTTCTCCTTGGCTCTCATAATCCTTTTGTTATCTACCTGGTGAACATCCTTTTGCAAATTCTTAATGATTTTCATCACGTTCACTTATTTGTCTATTTCTTCTCCATTCCCATTAGTGTTTGTTCCTTCAATTCCCAAATGGACATCCATTCCTCTAACTTCATCCTCCAAACTGTAAGCATCCTGTTCCTTCTCCATTTATCTGTACTATGCAACAGCTTGGTTCGGCTCTGTCAATTGTTAACTCTGCAAAAAATGTGCATTCAAATGAATTTTTGTCAGGCTATCAATATTTAATAATTTTCTAGAGTAACTTAAACAATCTGATTCAACAAAAATAATATTAGAATCCATTTTCGATGGGTCTGCATGGCTCAAGAATCCCCACGATTCTACCTCTAAACCTTGTTCTGTTCTGCAACAATTCACCATTCGATGCTAGCCCCTTTTCTTCATTCCTTAACTCGCATGTGACCATGGATAGAACCAAGTGATAATGATTTGGGTTCTTATCTGAAGTGTTGAAACTTTGGATCCGGAGGTTCAGAGGTTTCCCTTTTCTGCGCGTCGCAACATCATAGAACAACTAACTATAGCATGCACAAAGAACGGTGGATCTATGGTCCACATTTCTTAATCCAATATGCGGTGGATAGGAGCTTTGGAACTCCAAGCTTCAGAGATATCCAAGGAATTTCCCAACAAATATCTCAGAGTGTCGAATTGGTGAACTCGTAAAGTAGGGTGGATCAATGGTCCACGACGATTCCGGTGCTTCAGCCTTCAAGAGTTCTCAACCCACATGACCCCACTTTTCCTCGAAGTGGAGATCCTCTCTAGGTTATTAACTCACTAACATGTGGCACACATCCCATGTGTCTACGTCATCCTTGGTGACATCAGCACAACCATGTCACTTGGGGACTGCAGGACTTTGGGACTTTGGGACTTCGGAAGATTTTACCTTAGCATTCCTCAAATATCTCGAACTCCAAATTTCCAATCTACTTTACCTTCTAGGGTCCACATGGTATAGTTGTCAACAATTAATCTAGTGGCATGTGGCCCCACATGTCGGATTTATTTTTGTCTAACAGGGTCATCAAATTTCCATTCTCACTTACCCGTGGTAGGACTAAGGAAGTCCACATCACCCTGGGTGACGTCATCATGCCTCATCACTTTGGGACTTCGGAAAGATTCACCTTATCACACCTCATTTCTCCCGAAGTCTCGAGATCATGAATACATTGATTTTCCGCTGCACCTTACCCCTTTCTCTTGGCTTGATCTATGGACTTGATCTTCCTTCAGCCAATCCAACAGTCCAACACTTCTTCCGGGGTCTCCAGTGTAGATCCTTTCCAAAACTTCAGAACTTCGGGCTTCGACATATTTTCTTATAACACATAAATTTTTCTAAGTCATGAAGTCTGATGGACTTAGGGGTTTAACTTTTCTGCACCTTCTCTATATAAGACGGCTATGAAGGGTTTGCCTTCTCCCGAACAGATCCTATGGCCCAATTTAAACCTCATAGCTCAACACAATGGTTGTTGCAGCTCCTTTATCTATTTCCATTCCATAAATTGTTATACCTCTTGATCTTCATAACACGGCCAAGGTATTGTCTTGGTACCCAGGGATGCTCTGAACCTCGAATTTTGTCCCTTTTGACAACAATTCACTCTAAATCTTTGTCTTGTTAACCACTAACATGGCCTATCCAAGCTCAGTGTCGAAACCATGGCTCTGATACCAATTTGTGACATCCCTGACCATCAACCCTTGTCGAGAAATGATACCCAAACAACCTTATCTTCTTCCAACTAGCTCTAATACCAATTTGTGACTGTTCCGTGCCTTAAACCAACAGGCCGGGCCATGCCACCAAATAACTTTGCAGAAATATTCACATACAAAACTTAACAGGAATAAATAGAGATAACATATGATATTCATATATATTTATTTACATATCTATATAATGAAATGTTAAACTAGACATTAACATTATGTACATACACATATTCCTGCAGAGTTCTTCTATCACACAATTTAATGCAGAAATAACAGTGAAAGCATACATACAGTAATCACAGACAAAACCATAGATGTAACATCATATAAATACATAGCATGTGAATGAACAGAGAAATGGTTACTTATCTTTTAATTGAGGACCACCAACTATGTGTAGACCTTCCACCAACCTCCCAGCCTTAGACCACATTGCTCATCACGCTCAACAATGGGTCACCCCCGAGTTGGGACTAAACTCCACCAAGCAAGGGATTCCTAGGCTTGGAAATGACAACAGGGAAGTCGCACAGAACAACAGGAAGGATTTTATCCCAGGATCCACTTACACCCACAACCCATAGACCCTCATTCCCCACATGCCTGTTCCACCCTAGGAGGGTACACCTTCACTATTACAAGTCCATCGACTACTACACCTCCCTTTCCTTGGGATTCAGCAACAAGCTCGACCAAAAATCTTTGAGTATTGTAGCTACCTCCCTCCAAGAGAAATCACCTCCCCAACAAACTTTCTCACCTGGGAGAATTGCTCATAGGAATGACAAACTACTTCTTCAATTCAACTCTTAAGTCAAAAATACACGGGCGATGTCCACAAAAAAATTCGGCTAACGCACAGGTGATGGTAACAACTGAAAATGGGCAAAGACATAGACTATGGAAACAAGCCAAGCTCAGCCAAGGCATTGCATTGGCAGAAAAAACCAACCTCTAAGACATAGCACGGGCTCATACCAATACAAGTGCATTCGGCTTCATAGGAAATACTGAGGACAACTCTAGTATCTGCAAATTTCAATGGTGCATGCATCAGTAGGGAGTATGGCTCTCTTCCATGGTGGATAACCTTGCGAGAGTGCATACAAAATCATGAAGGATGGTGAGAATCGTCAAATTCATGAGATTCATGAGAATGGTGAGAGTGGTGAGGGAACCCCCCCAACGAGCTGACCTTCCACCTAAAATATGCATGCACCCAGGTTGACACATGTGTCCTTGAAGTTGCATGAGATCCACTTAACACTTGTCCCCTTTCCCCAAAAACTTAGGACAACACTTTTAAGTCAAACCTTAGCCTCTAGGAAATAATAATATAATAATATTATTCCTTTAGAGGTAAGCCATCTAGATTAGCCCCTATTCCTAGACATTTATCCCCTTCCCTACCTAGTGGAGCTTAGTCCCTCATAACTCTTTCTTCGTGGAGGGTCTACACGCATCGATGTAATGTTTATTAATGATGTGAGTATTGACATATACAAAAATCAGAATCATTGGCCTTATTATCTGGCTCACTATCCTAATAAACACATAAGTCTCTCATCTTATAACCACTCGTCTCACCATGTTATAAACACAATTACAATTTAGCAGGAGCTCAACCTTGGGGTGTTACAACCATTAACAAATGTGAGACAAACCACTGCTAACGAAAGTAGGTATCAAGGCACCGAGTACATTCTACAAGTGTGAATAAGGGTGTTGAATTCAAACACTTGAAGAATCCATCAATCAGGAGACATTGATGTATTCCCAACTATCGATGGTGGGAGAACCTACCACTGATGACTACGAACCTCTAGGTACTCATAGGACTCTAGGTCTCATTTCCAGAATAGATGAGCTGAATTCGATGGAAGGAGACCCGCTAAAAGGAAAGCATTAGGGAATCTCTCATCATTCAACACGAGGTAAAAGGAAATAGCTTGATGATTAGGAGGAGCTCAGATGAATAGGATGTTCACGAACCAATGAACCTGTGCATCCCTCTTATGCACCAGATGCAATTATTGCACGAAAGAGATCATATGAATAGAAAACAATAAGGAAAACTATTGACAAAGATGAGGAAACCACCAATAAGGATAATGGAATCGAATAAACTTCATGAATCCCAATGTGTGAATAGATTTCTTGTCGTTGAACACAAGGGAAACACCCCAGTCGGTGACCAATGAGGATATGTCAATTGTTGGGTTAAAGGTTACCTACCCATAATGAATGTAGGACCAGGGTGCATGGTAGGACTATAGCTTCATGTGACTCTGAGATACATTGAGGGTATGGATTACATGCAAAGTCAAGAGTTCTAAGAAATGACCGACACAGGCTTATAGACTTCCTTTGAACAAGAGCATGAGACATATGGATAACTCAAGCAACATAGACTTGATGATAAAAACTTGTGATGTAGGAGGCATCAACAAACTCTCCATAGGGACTCAAAGAATAACCATATGGAGGAGTAAAATATAAGAAATCAACTCAGCTTCCTAAGGTCATGCTACAACCAAACTTTGGATGATAGTGAACTCAAAAGTTTTTGTTATGTTTAAAGGAAACAAAACTATTGCTGATATGAGATAATATTTTTTTCATGCCTGTCTTTTTTTGTTTTTTCATAGGAAAATAAATGTTATGATACAAGAGAGGAAATGAGTGTCGTGAGTAAGAAACTAGCTCCAAGCAATGGAACATACCTATGCTCAATGCAAGCAAGTGTATGCGTGGCATGAACACTCGGGAGAATGTTTCCTCTTAGGGTACAAGTGTCAAGCTGCAAAGGACATGTATAAGTCTCTGCTTGGATGGTGATGAAAATTGTTGAGGTAAGTGGCTTATAACGAGAAAGTGGGAAGTGAAAATAGGCTCAATATTGCAAGCAGGATGATGGAATTCAATTATGACTTAACACCAAAAATTTCCTTTTTGGTAGATTTAGTCCCATAGGCCTGAAAAAGTATAAAATAATACCCAAGAGAACTCTTCTAGTAAATGGTGACTAGAGTATTTAGTTTTTGTAAGTAGTCTACTTGGTCCGAAAAAGGGTTAAACTTATACCAAATAGACTTCATTTCAAAGAGATTTAACGAGTGTGAAAGAGACAAGTTCACTCATAAATCTTTTCATTTTTTTGAGAGTCTGAAAAGAGTTTAACTAAGACTCGGGGGGAGTCCCATAGGTAACAGTCAAAATGCTTGTGAGTATGAATATGGGGTTCGAACGCAAAGTCATATTGGGACTATAAGGAACTCCTGGTCGTATGGAATAACTTATGCATGGGCACCAAATGGAAAAAAGGTTCTAAATAGGGAACCCATGTTTGGTAATCCTCTACCACTTAATAATGAAACTTCTAGTAGCATTAAGAACGTTTTGTGTCGCTAATAAATGGTTTCGTACCTAGGGTGTATGGATCACGGTCATAGGATGATGCAAGAGTGAAAAATGAAGTGAAAACCTATCCTATATGTCGGTGAAAGAATCTACCTATCGAAGGCATGAACGAGTTGTATGACCCTAGAAATTGCAAAACATCCTGGACAAAACCACCAAAAACCAAGTCTTTCCACTGCACTATTAGTCTATAAGGTCAAAAATTAGCATAAACTATAGGAAGTGGGTAAACAATTTCTACTAATAGTAAAAATTGACCATTTTACCATACCATTTGATTTTTTTCACCCACATAGTGCATTTTAGGCCATTTTCCCCACGATATTAAAGTGTTAATTGTGGGAGCTACGATCAATGAAATCGACAACCATTTGGACCAAGTAAGTGACCATCCCCTCTACTTCAATTTCAATGGTTTAAATTTCAATTTTAGGTATCAATGTTTTAGTATTAGAGGGCATAACATGGAAACTAGGGCATATGCGAGTGACAGTTCATCAGTCATGTATACGACCCCACATACGTGAATTTTACCAAGTTAGCCGCGTAAAAGTCCATGAACAACATTTTTGAAAGGATTTAACTCAAAAAATGGTTTCTCCTTTGCATGATGGTGATTGAATGGAGGGAGATGTAGCATGAAGAGATAGATGCAACAGTGGGAAGGGATGAAAGGGCCCAACAAGATTTAAAGAGATGTGGCCTTTATAAATTTTGGGCTCTCAAGCAAATAAGGGCTCAAGTGATGTTACTCTAGTCGCTAGTAAACTAGTAGGATCTAGAGATAGATTCATTCAACCTCAATGGGAAACCATTGAGGATTGAAGTGGACAATATATACTTCATCACAAAATTTTATCGTAGAGGCGAGGTAATGAATCTCAAGGCTGGAGGGGCTGGGGGTGGTATGAATATGGAGGATTACATTGCCACCCACTGTGTTGCAGGCATAGATAAAGTAGGGAGTCAACTCCCAATCAGGGTGATCAAGAACCTAGCTTAAATATTGTCGTTCTTATACTCACATGGATTTCGGGGTTAGCCTTGTTGCACCAAGCATCAAGGCCACTCATGTTCTATGTGGTGGATTTTTTAAGACCCATTGTTTATGACTGGTGTACCTCACTATTGGCTAACATGAAGATCCAGTTGATGGATTGCAAACAAGGGAAAATGAGAAATTTCAGATTTGCATCCATTCCTTATAGTTTTTTCTTTGAGAGGGTTCTAGGCTTGAGTCCTAGAGTATAGATTACTCCACATAGACAGTGTGATCCAACCATGTCACGATGGACTGACGTGATGAGGCAGCTAGGAGGTGGTAGGGTGCCAACCCCCTACAATGATGAGTTAATTTTTTGGTGGTGCCGCCAGGTCATAGCCATTAACAACTACCCTTATGATAGGATTGACTACAGAGGGGATCCATACATGCCTTTGCTACCAATTTCTTCCTATAGTGATATTGGTATGAAATGCATTTATATATTTCATTTTTTTGTGTTTTTCAATAAATAAATAAAATCAAATATTTTTGTATTGTATCAAGTATTAGCAATTTCTCTTTTATGCATAAATAGGTCTGTGACATCCATAGGGATTCCCACGACATCAGCGAAGGGGCCAAGGAGATGAAAAGAGAGTGTTGCAGAATGTGCATGGTAACCTGTCTCGATTGAATCACGATATTCCTATGGTTCAAGTGGAGGATTTGTTAGAGGCGATGCAGTCGCAGGTGGTGGGTGTACCCCGTGCGTGGGTGTGACTCTTATGGAATCTCGCAAACTCCATAGTGTGATATCATGGTACACATATGGCACCATAGGTGTAGATGCAATGGTCATATTATATACCAGGCATATATGTATTTTGAGGGTGTGAGGCCCATTTTGTACTATGACACCATATTTTTTTGAACTCTAAAGGATGAAATATAAAACAACTTTGGTCCTCGGATTTACTTATATATGTTACAATGTGTAAATTTTTTATTTTCTTAGTTATGTGACAAATTCCAATCTAAAATATAATTAACATATGCATCAGATACATGATTAGAACTTCTAGGTATGTGATTATAAGTAAGAAAATCAAAGTATCGTTCCAAAAGTTGTACCCATAGGAATCATCAGAATAGAGTAGGATCTCACACACGATAACTGTCGTTCAGCTGGCATATGAATAACTGGGAGTCTAGGCAAACCTCTAAAGATTGAACACCATATTAAATGGTGTCACGTAATAGATCTATAACGATGCTATACTTAGCCACATTATTTGTTGATGGTTGCAGACAAACCCCACCTGAAGACACCAGTTGGCCCTCGGGTGAGTAAATGACCCAAGCGACGGAAGCCTTGTTCCACTTATGATGATTGACACTGTCCTCGAATCCTAAGTAAAATGAACATTCCATTGACATCTTCCAAACAATGGAAAACTTGATATGCAAGTCGATGACACAAAGGAAAATATGTATATACACTAATATACACTAGTATACAAAAGGTCACACCCAATCTTGAGGGCTCAAGCATAATACCTTTTAAGGTAGAGCCCATTTATGGGCTCATCCAATATATTCCCTTCATAATATTCTAATTCGTAGGATCCCTTATATAAGACACATCACACGATATAAGGACTGTGCCACATGCGGTTGAACTTGCCTACCCCCACTTGTTCTTTGGCTTGGTCATACAAGAGAACCAAGTCAAACTTAGGATACTGTTGAGGATAGACAGACTTATCATACTAAAGATTAACACATTGCTTATTTGCTTCGATAGTCGTAGAGGCATCCCGACGCTTCTCATCTAGATGCTCTAGGTGTACGAGGTGTTATTTGAGATCGGATGTGTCATGTAGGAGCTCAATTTCCAACTTGAGAGAAGGGATTTCACATTCAATCGGAAGAATTGACTCCACGCCATGTACTAACTGAAAAGGAAAGAAACCAGTGGAAGTATTTACCGAGGTTCGGTATTCCCAAAGTGTAGGGTAAAGAACCATATGCCATTCATATTTTATTTGGATGACAGTTTTTGGTAAGATGGTCTTTAGATATTTATTCACCTCCTCTACTTGTCCATTTTCCTATGGATAATAAGGGGAAGAATGATCGTTCTTACACCCCAGTTTTGGTGGTAACTCTTTCATCATTTCATTTTGAAAGTGACTACCATGATCAATGACAATCTCTCTTGGGATTCCAAACCAAGCTATAGTTTGGTTGAATATGAAGAATGTTGCAGTCTTACCATTAGATTTAATTGTAGGCATGGCCTCTTCTCATTTAGTAAAGTAATCCATGACCACGATAATATGTGGGTGCCCCCAGCCGAAGCTAGTTTACAGTCCATAAAATCTACCCCCCACTTTGTGAAGGGACCGACTGTGACAAATGGGTGAATAGGGGTTGGGTGTGACCACATTTTCTGAGAGAACACCTGGAAAGGGTGACACTTCTTGACCACTTCAACACAATCTTTAAAAATTTACGACCAAAATTAACTGGCTCACAATATGTTTAGGGTTGTCGCAAGCTCGATAAATGACTACCACAAGCCCCACTATGAGACTCATTGGGAATAGACTCATCTTCCTTATGATTCAGGCGACATAAAATATTATCTACTCCTCGATGATACAAAGCGTTGTCGATGATAAGGTAGTTTTTATCCTGATGACATATTTGTCGTCGATATTCTCTCGACAAATGTTGGGGTGGCTTCAAGGTTTGAAGATAAATTAGAATGTCTCCATACCAGGGGTCTGAAGATGAGATAAAGAAGATATGTTCATCTATGAATGAATCATCATGAAAAATGCCCTCATCTATTCGAGGGAAGTATAATATCAACTCAACAAAAACTAGCGATTTCGTAGACTTCGCCAAAGAGAAATTGAGATCAAATACTTGAAAAATAACAATCCACTTATTTTATTTCCCCCCTATGATATGCTTAGTGAGGACGTATTGAAATGGATTGATATCCACAACTACGGTAGTTTTGCAAAGTAATATATAATGTCGTAATCTTTGAACCGCATGTACGATGACCAAGGAAAGTTTCTCTACGTGGGAGTATTTAAGTTCAGGACTGACTAGGTTTCGACTGAGATAATAGAAAATGTGCTCATGGAGCTCATCGTCCTCTTGAACTAGAACCATACCAACCTTCCCTTCGAACGCTGTGTATAAATAAAATAGTATCTACTGTAATCTGGAGGCTTCAACAAAGGTGTCAATACCAAAGATTTCTTAAGAGAATCGAAGGATTCTCGAGCTTTCTCATCCCATATAAATGGAGTATCCTTCTTCAAAAGACACATGAAACCCTTAGTTAAATTGGCATAGTTCAGTATGAATCGACATAGGAAATTATCCTTCCCCTGTAAACCTTGAAGTTGTCTAATGTTGTGCAGGGGAGGAAATCGAAGTATTGCCTCAACCTTCATAGGATCTACCATAATCCCATGCTCAGACACTGAGAATCCTAAAATACGACCAGACCTAATGCAAAACATGCATTTGTGAGGGTTCAACCGAATGCGACAGTAACAACATCTCTCAAATACTAATCAAAGGTTAGCGGAGTGATCTACCCTCTTGCAAGAGTGAAAAACATGATCATCTAGGAAATCTTTGACAATATGCTTGAGATCATGAAATTCAAATGTCATGGCACGTTGGAAGGTTGCTCCAATGTTTTTAAGGCCGAAAGGAATTTTTCGCTGCGCAAAATTACCCCAAGGAAAAATAAACATCGTCTTATGTTGATCCTCGCGTTTGATTTGAAATTGATTATACCCTGAAAATCAATCCATAAAAGAAAATACTTTTCTTCTCATGAACTCATTAAGAATCTCGTCAATGAAAGGAGTCGGGAAGTTATCTTTAGGACAAGCCTTGTTCAAGTCTTGAAAATACATACATACGTGAATAATTTCTTTCTTTTTATTTACGAGAACGAGGTTGGACACCCATTTAGTCAAGGGAACCGAGTAGATGAAACCAACATTAAGTGGCTTCTATACCTCTTCCTTAATAGAAGGGGCCATCCTAGGATTAATAGCTCTAAGACGTTGTCGAACAAGTTTAGCATTCGGATAGGTTTTAATTTCATGTTCGACAATGCTAGGGTCGATCCCTGGCATATTTTCATACAACCAAGCAAATACATCACAAAATTCTTTGAAGAGATCGATGTAGATCTGAATTTCTTTAGGCAAAGAATCTGCATTGATATATACATTCTCAATTTTTCCAAAAATACAATAGATTTTGATCGTGATGGTAGGAGAAATATTCACCATGTTTCCTTCGGTATAAATACCATGCTTATCTAATGGAACCACGATGTGACAGACCATATCACTCAAGGTAGATCTAAAGTCATCATGTTTAATCTTAACAAGCTCTGGGAGGAAATAGGAGTGATGATGTATATCATCCCAAAGCCTATCAGGACCATACATGGCCTATAATATGGCTTCATCCTACAGTAAAGTATCATTGAGACAATCATGCGAACAAGATGATTGAACGACCCATACAGGATGTAGAACATGATCCACCTCGTCTGTCCGCGAGGAGGAAGGATCCGGGTCAGTAGCAGCCTCAATAATAGACTGATACACAACCTTTGTTCCTGATAGTGGAATTTCCATCCCAATGTGCGACTGACCTTCATATGACATAGTCGGGGAAGATAGGGTCGAAGAGTCATTGAAATATAAAGTACGGAAAGGAACAAACCTCATCGACGATGAAGACTCACTAGAAATGGTGTGAATATGGTGAATTGGTGCCATGAAATCAAAGCTACCCATCAAAGAGGAATACATTCTGACACCAACATCCTCAGTTTCCTACTGAGAATTGTTGATAACAGGGACAAAAGGTCCAACTGATGCATTAGGACTAGCATGCGCAAAGGAAAAATGATCAATCATCACTATTTTTCCTTCGCTAGGAAAGCATAAAGTGAGAAAAATGGATGACACGACGGATTTCATGGAATAAGTCCAATTATTCCCTAGTAGTAAATTATAGTAGAGGGGCACATCAACCACCTCAACATCAACCTCCATTGTCTGCCCACCTAACTAGACCAGAAAAGTGGGAAGAATTATGTGGGGTTAAAACGAATGCCCATCAAATGTTGCTAACATAGTCATAGATTGGGATAAAGTTGGAGATCCAATGGCTATCCAACAGGTTAGGGACATCACGCACGTCACAACACCTTCATCAATTACAGTGTGTTTGATGGTAATTTCCATGTACTCCACATAGATTTGAAAGGCCACGTGATAAGGTAGGCGAGGCCCAACATCTTTGACATCAAACTTGATAACCTTTGAACCACACGGGTCTAGAGCTCCTAATACAAATAACAAGGCATTCCTCTATGAAGGACACGTCTAGAGCACCTCCAAACACGACATCGCACAAACGGTTTGGCCCAGATATTCGACAATTGAATAGTTATGGGCGACTCTGGAATTAGGATTGTGGGTAGAGCGCTTTAGTACTTCTTTTGAAATACGAGGCGAAGGTTCTGAATTTTCGATCTGCAAGGTTGTTTCCGGAGGAGCAGGATACTCTGGACATACAATGGTCTGTGAAGAACCATAATCACGAGATCGAGTGGCTACATAAATATGATACTTGACCATATTGACACATAGATGGCCACCTTCATGTGATGAGAGGTTTTGAATCTTGCTTGATGCATTTCTGATGTTGGAGATCCTTGAGGCCATGTGTTGATTATGCGGAAATAAATTTATCATCACAGCGGGCGATTGCGATAAGAGAGTTGAGGATTCCTCTATTTGGGGGCATAGGTCAGTAAGGTGATCATATATACAAAGTTTACAAGGAAACTTCACCTTCCATTTTTCTTTCTTTCCCTCACCAACATTATTATTCGATCTATCATTGTTAGTGTCATCCTTGGATTTATTATTATTTTTCCCACCCTTACGACTATTACCTCGTCCTTTCAATTTATTCCCTCCTAGTTGTTGGTTACCATTTGGGTTATCCAAAGACTATACATAATGCACATCTGCCGACTAGTGGGAGTGGAGGATGAAGTTGAAGCTTGTCTTGCTACATTTTGGCTTAGAGACAAATCTTTCCACTGATTTGTAACCAAGTCTGTAGACATAACATTTGTAGAGCCTTTGATGCCATCGACATGAGGCCTGAGATTTTGTTTAGGGTCATAGTTTGACCACAATGTGTCAGGAATAATTTCATACAACAACTCAGATTGAGCATATATGAGTCCAATTGCCAGGCTTTGAAAATAACTTCTTCTTTATATGTTACTCCATATGTAGACACATCCTTCAAAATATAAGGCAATAAGGACTTAAGGAACCATTCCAACATAAACTCTAGAGGAATGTAGGGTTTGATCAACCTCTTCCATCTATGACACTCTTGGATATGGTCTCATATATGCATGGTTTTATCTTGGCGGAGGGCTGACAAAATTTGTATGCCGACATCGTAATGAACCGACAACTGGAAGTGGTTGAGAAACACCAAAACCGTCTGATTAAGGTTTCCATATTCCCCCCCCCAGTAGCTCAATGTACCATTTAGCGGTGACCCCCATGAGGGTGCGTTGAAATAGCCTCAAACAAATAGAATCATCATTGAAGGAGTTAGATGAGCACAAAAGATGAAAAGTAGTGACATGATCTCCCATATCCTCGCCAGTATTTCCTTCGAAATTTGGAATGTCCGAAGGAAGCTTGGTGGGGATGGGGGGCCATAACGGATCGTGACGCATAGGGTCATTCATTAATTTTGACAAATATGGTAGATTAAGCATGGCTGGAAAAGGGAGTCGGGGTTGCGACGTCTGATTCCATGCTCCCGGGAGAGATTGGGGCTGAGGGATTGCAGGCCATCCAAGGTTTTGGTATATTCCATGGACCTGTCTGGTAGGATAATATCCTCCTCCAAACTAATTCATAAAAGGTTGTATGGGAACCATACCCATGGAAGCAACATGATGAGGGTTATATATGTTGCCCCCAACCGAAGGGGCTATGGGCTTGGGGTTTCCCATAGTGTGAAACTGACTCCCTCAGATGGAACTTCAGAGGACAGAGGGGGATTCTCCATAATAAATGTGTTTCTCATAATCAACATGGAGGAAGAGGGGATAAAGGATGGAATATAGGAAGTGAACTATCTGTCCGGTTGAGCACTCCATCCAGGAGCATTGAGACTAGGATTAGTCCTAGAGGAAAGAGGAAGACAACCTCCAACTATAGGATTCATTTGGGGAATATGGCCTCCACCAAACGAGAGAGGAGCATATAGAGGAGCCATGCCCCTAGGTCCAAAACTAAGATTTGCATTAGCTATTGGAATGGAGGATGAGAGTTGTGACATCATGTTGGGCATACCAAAAGAAAAGGGATTAGAGACCAAAGGTATTGACTGAGAATTGTGGCTTGGCGTACCAAAAAGAGATCTGAAATGGTTTGTTCCTATGGGTTTATTAGAACCCACGGGTTGGGTAACACTAGAGGCGGGGATCTTTGGCACCCCCAACCATTGAGGCTAAAGGAGTCGAAGGGATCCCACTAATCACAGAAGATATAAGAGTGGAGGGACTCCCTTTGATTTCCGGGTTTGACTCAATACTCATAACTAGATGATCACAAGTCTAAGAGGTGGAGATATATGTACCACATTTATTAACTTTATGCCTTTTAAAGGTAACTTCAATAAATAATCAAGATGTAGTGGTAACTTCAAGAAACAGCGAGAGTTATTCATATTAAGTTTAGGGTTATGGAAAGATTAAAATTAAGAATTGCAATAATACATAACATACATTTTTGTATTTTTTTATGTTTATTTGTATGAATATTAATGTTTAAGATGTTTGAATAACCTCTACAAAACATCCTCTGAATGGGAAAATGGTAATTTTGTGATCTTCAATATTGTTTATTCTTCTTTTGAAGATGGCTCAAATGTATGATAAAGTAAACCCGAGATCCATGAACATTGAAATGTGAACACCATATAATTGAGATGTATGCTTTTAATAGTTTGTAACTTACAATCTTATTTTAATGTTACGGATTACGATTCTCTTTTAGTTTGACGGATTACATGTTAGAAAAGTAGAATTAAAATTAAAATTATATGACATAAAGGATTATATTTTAGAAGAGTTAAAATTAAATGAAAGTTATATGGCATTCTTCCACCTTATTTCATTGGATCTTTATGTCTATGTCATTCGATTAATTGTATGGTATTTATCTATTTATAATTAGTTATTTTATTTGATGTTTTTGTTAATTTATATTTATATTGATAAAGATAAAGTTATGTATTGAGAAAGATTTATTTTGTAATAATAATAAAAAATAATTAATTTAATTTTAATAATAATAATTTAATTTTAATGTATTTATATTGTAATACAATTTGTAAATATATTTTATTTTGAAAGATAATAAATTTTTTATATTAAAATTTTTAAAAATATATATATTTATATTTTATAATGTTATATATTGGTTTGTTTTATAATAATAATAAGTAATTTAAATAATAATAATAATTTAATTTTAATATATTTGAATTGTAAATATATTTAATCTTTAAAAGGATTGCAAATTTGTAAATATATCTAATTAGAAAGATTGCAAATTTTTTATAATTAAATTTTTTTAAATCTTTGTTAATACAATAATAGGAATAAACCATATTTTTAGTTTTAGTTTTTCAATTTTTTAGATTTTTATATTATAAAAGTGTTTGTTAATAAAATAATAATAATAAACTATATTTTTATATATTAATTTTTTTTATATATTTAAAAATATTTAAATAAAAAATATTTTGTAACTCTATATTATATAATTAAACATATAATTGGTATGGTTATAAAACATATAATTGGTATGGTTATAAATGAGCATAAGACTTATGTTTATTTTAATGGTTCTAGAATATGGTTTAATTTTTGAGTGAAATTTATTCTTTTAAGTATATAGATTTTAATGAAAGTTTTTTATGGGTGAGATGCTTGCTTTATTAATTCTTTCACCGACGACAAATAAAATCAATGAAATATATATATATATATATATATATATATATATATATATATATATATATATATAATGAGCATAAGACTTATGTTTATTTT
>ML780458.1:167681-189761 GCA_009831015.1 Picea engelmannii | reverse complement strand
ATACTTTAATACATTTTAATGTATTAATTGTTTATTAACATATTAATTAATAATACCTTAATATTTTATTAATGTATTAATACTTTAATTTATACATTTATTAAATTTCAATTAATTAATACATTAATTATGTATTACCACTTTTTACTTAAATGTTTTTTACTTAAATGTAGTTGTTGTTAGTATATATACTAGCAACAACCACTTTATAAAAGTGATTGATATACGTCGATCGGCGCCATAAATTAATGGTGTCGATCGACATATATCAACCACTTTTATAAAGTGGTTGTTGCTAGGTGACGACCAAGATGCCTTGGAGAAGACAATTATTGTAATGATGTATGTAAATTAATGGTCTATTAATATATTACATTAATGAAATATATAAAAGTAATGTATAAATTAAAATATTGGCTTACATTAGTATGTAATGTAAAGTATTAATTGATTCATAGATCAATGATGTAATGTATTAATTAATTAATACATGAATATATTATTGATTAATACATTGTTAAAGAAAAAATATAGTAATAAAATAATACATTAAATGTTTTAATAAATACATTACTAAAGTATTAATACACTAATACAATAGTAATACAAAGTAAAACATTAATAAAGTAGTATTACATTTACCTTAATGTATTTAGTAATACAATATTACATTATTGCAATGTATAAATTAAAGTACTAATATATAATGTAAGATATTGACTTATTACTACATTAATAATACATTAAATAATAAAGCAAATACACCATTAAATTAATAAATTAATAGTAAAGTATTAATTAATAAAGTAAAACATAAATAAACTATATTTTCATATATTATTAATACATTAATAAAATATAAATACATTGTTAAAATAATACATCATTAATGTAAAAATGCATTGATAGAGTAATAATACATAAATAATAAATGAATACATTAATGTTTTATTACATAAATTTATTAATTATTACAATAATGTAATGTATAAATTAAAGTATTAATACATTAAAGTAGTAATGTAACATGCTAATTAATAAATAGGTTATCAAGTATTGTATTCATTGATTAATAGCTTAATAATGTATTTTATTAATCAATGAATACATTGCTAAAGTACAAACACATTAATACATTAATAAAATTAAAAAACATTAAAAATTCATTATTTATTTTATTTTATTTTTTAACAAGAACGGATAGGCTGCATTAAGCGGCATTCTGGCAAGCCAGAATCAGAAAGTTACAAATCTGAAGAAGGTTGGTGACCTCTAACAGTGTTGCCAACCTTCTTATGAAAGTCTTGGGAGACCAATCCCCTCTGCTTCTTGAGCTAATTCGCAAAAATGACAAGAAATGCATACATGAATAAATTCTCACAAATTGTGAGCATAGTAGAAGACAGAAACACAACATTAAACCGGGGGGGATGAAATTTTCCCCTTAAAGAAGGGATCCAGCTTTTTCTGAGAACCTAGAGAAATGTTGGAGGCCGCCTCCTTTTCTCTGCGCGCTTTGTTGGACCTTCGCCCTCGGGTAAGGGGTGGAGACGGAACTGAAATGTCTTCGGGTTCAGAAGTTTCCAGAGAGTCACTAGAGGGGATTGAAACAACCAGACCTGCGGGGGCAGAGGGTTCCGGATCTGAAGCCCGAATTTCTCTCACTGCTACTGAATCTAGGGGGTGGAATCTAGAAGGCTTTCGTCTGTCGGAGGGTCTTCATTAACTGTTGTTGCTTCTGGATCTAGGGCTTCATCTTCCTTCAGCGCATCAAAGCTGTTTTTATTTTCTAGAGTTGCCTTTGCTGATTGAGGGTCCTTCGGGGCCTGGGCTAGTGGGACCTTTCTCCTCGGTTGCCTTTGTCGGTTAGATACTAGCTGAAAATCATCTTCTTTGACTGGTCCCGGCTCCTCAGAGGCTTTGGGGCAGCTTTTTGCGAAATGACCGTAAGCATGGCACCGGAGGCACTTAAAGGGAATCTGCTCGTAGTCCAGCTCTTGGATATGGCACCATTCCCCCAGGGAGAGCTTAATGGCTTCCAGAAGTCCTTTCTCGAGGTTAACCTCAACACAAATACGAGCGCAGGTAAATTGATCCCCTTTCGGCTCCACACTGTCCAGGAAATGCCCAAGCTTATTTCCTATGTCCTCCAGAGAGCTTTTCCCCCAGAGATGCAAGGGAAGATGAGGCAGCCTAACCCAGACAGGGGTTGCGGTGATCTTGGCTCCGGGATTGAAGTCAAGAGTCCAGGGGGCTAAGAACAACCCTCTCGATCCCATGAAATAGGGTCCAGATCTGAAAACTAGATCACGATCCTCTTTCCTCGAGAAACTGAAGTTAAAAAAACCCCTTCCTACTGCACACAGAGAGATGTTTCCCTGTATCAGCTGCTTCCAATGATCATCCATCCATGCCTCCACCGTTTTGGGGCTAGGCCATAACCCCGTAAACTTTTCGATGAGGGTCTTTTCTGCTAGAAGAAGGGCAAGATTGCAAGGCTCCTCTGGGGATAGCTCTAGAGAAGGGATCTCCTCCATCTTCTTAACAAATTTAGATGAGAGAGAAGGCTTGGATTTAGGTCCTGCCGAGTGGAATAACACTTGGAATTCTTCCAAATGATCTTTTTCCATCTCGACATTCAAATCTGGGGCCATCGAAGAAGGGCAGCGACCACCGGTAGACGAGCAAGTCGCAATGGCCCAGACCACTGCTCCAAATCGTATGCTAAAACTGGAAACGCATGCGAGTTCTGAATCACGCATGTCCGCGGCCCTGTATGCAAGAAGAGCGAGGGGAATCTTGATCAACTTCTACAGTCGAAGGTCCGCACCCCTGCAAACGAAAAACCAGAGCTGAGGCAGCTAGGGTTTAGGCCCTAGCCGCGTTGACAGTCTGACTCGCTTCAGTCCGTCTCGCTTCATTTTCTTTCGGTGGCAGTCTGAATTAGTACTTGATTATTTTTAAAAGTTGAAGGACATGGGGGTGGGCTTTGATCCACTTATGTGTGCACGGGTCACAATACCATTTAATATGGTATCTCTGGGTGCAACCACATGTTTGACCACTACATCAAGGTGTCCCCATGGCTCCAGGTAAATCCCTCACGAGAATTGAACCTTGCCCAACAGTGAAAAACTCATCGCTTTNAGTTGAAGGACATGGGGGTGGGCTTTGATCCACTTATGTGTGCACGGGTCACGATACCATTTATTATAGTATCTCTGGGTGCAACCACACGTTCGACCACTACCTCAAGGTGTCCCCATGGCTCCAGGTAAAGCTCTCACAAGAATTGAACCTTGCCCAATGGTGAAAAACTCCTTGAATTCCACCATTGGATCCAACCCCTTTGGGCAACATTAAAAATTCATTATTACATAAATTAAAACACTGAATTATTACATTCTTACATTAAAATATTAATACACTAATAATATATAATTACATTAGTCCTTTAAAATATTGAAAATACTGGTTAATTAATTAATACATTATTAAACTATTAATAAAATAAATATTAAAATAATAAATTGAAAATACATCAATAATACATAATTACATTAATACATAATTACATTAGTCCTTTAAAATATTGGTTAATTAATTAATACATTAATAAAGTATTAAATACCATCAATACAATAATAAAACTTCCATATATTAATAAAGTCTCCAAAAATACAATATATATTAATAAAATAAAATAAACATTTTTAATACATTAGATGAAATCGACATTAAAATATTATACTATAACATTAAAGTATTGTTAAGTGAAATATTATTTATACATCAATTGAATATTAAAATATTAATAATAAATTTAAGCATTAATAATGTATTAATACATTAATAATATATCAATACATCATAGTGTTAATAATGTATCAAAACATTAATAATATATTAATACATTGATGTATTAAAATATTGTGTGAATACATTTATGTAATAATGTATTAATTTTTTAATTAAATAATAAATTAATCATATATAAATTATTATAAAAGATAATAAGTGATAAAGTTATAAATCTATTAAATAATTAAAATATTAATATAATCTAAATATTAAAATATTAAACATTAATGTATAAGGTAATATATTATTATTGTTTATTAATAATATATCATTATATTAATCATTAAATTCTTAGTTAAGTAATTAATAAAACATTTATATATTAACAAAACATTAAAGTATTTAGAAATACAATAATATATTAAAGTATTACTAATACATTAATAAAGTATAAATACATTAATAATAAATTTTTAGATAATTACATTAAAGTATTAATACACTAATAAATTAATAATACTTTAAGAAAGTATTAAACATTAAATCTATACTTTATATTATATTAAATTTATTAATATTAATATATTAATATTTAAATTTAAACATTGCAATAATGTATTCAATAATTAATACATTAATATTTTAACACATTAATGTATTTATGTATGAATGCATTAATCAATACACCTTTATGGTTGATCATGGTTGACCCTCATCATGGTTTGATATGATTGACCATCATCATGATTGACTATGGTTGATCGGGGTTGACTATAGTTGTTCATGCCTGTGGTTGGCCTTCGTAGACCATGTGGAGATGATTATGGTGGGCGACGTTGATTATGACGTCAACAAATTATGTTGAAGATATTAGGACAAAGGGTTTTTGTTTCTCACATTACGATATTCCAATACATTTATGAGACTCCCACAATGGGTTATGGCCATCACATTATGCCATTGGGAAATGTTTGTGTCCTTGCAATGTTGGGCAATGTTTGTCACAATGCCATATTAGGGTTTTGTACATCACCTTGCGACAATGGGTTAATTTCGTCACTTTGCTACGCTTTTAAATGTTTGTGACATTATGACGCGAGGAAATGCATGTATATCATTCAATGGTTCTATGGTTCGTCACATAGTGACAACAAGTCTATGTGCACAGAATTAAAATGTTACAAAGTTTATCGCAATGTGACAAATGAAAGATTTTTATAACATAACAAGTTTTCAACATGAACGTCACATTGTGATGTGGGTTATGTTCATCACATTGCGACGTTTGGAAATGTCTATCACATTGTGACGTTAGAAAATGAGTGTCACATTGTAATGTGATGATATGTTCGTCAAAATGCGATAATAGGGAAATGTTTGTCACATTGCGAAATATGTTTCTGATCATCACATTGAGACATTGAGTTGTGTACAACACATTGCCAGAAGGGGTTATGTTCGTTAGATTGTAAAATTTGGAAATGTTTGTAACATTGTGATGTTGGGATATGTGTGTCATATTGTGACGTGATGATATGTTCATCAAAATGCGACAAAAGAGCTATGTTCGTCACATTGCAACATCTATTTATGATCATCAGATTGCAACATTGAGTTGTGTACAACACATTGCCACAAGGGGTTATGTTCGTTAGATTGTGAAATTTGGAAATGTTTGTAACATTGTGACATTGGGATATGTGTGTCACATTGTGACGTGATGATATGTTCATAAAAATGTGACAACAGAGCTATGTTCGTCACATTGCAACATCTATTTATGATCATCACATTGCGACGTTGAGTTGTGTACATCACATTGTGACAAGGGGTTATGTTCAACACATATTGTGACATTTGGAAATGTTTGTCACATTGTGACATTAGGGTTTTGTACATCACATTGCGAAAAAAAGGTTCTCTTCATCAAAATGCGACATTTTGAGATGTTTGCGACATTGTGACGTGAGTATATGCATATATATCATTTTGTGGTGCTATGGATGGTGACATAGTGACAACGAGTCTATGTGCATAGCATTACAACGTTACAAAGTTCATTTCAATGTGACAAATAAAAGAGTTTTGTAACATTAAAAGTTTTCAGCATGAATGTCATATTGCAATGTGAGTTGTGTTCATCACATTGCGATGTCAGAAAATGTTCATCTCATGGAAGTGTCAGGTTAAGTTTGTCAAATGGTGACATTGAGTTATGTACATCACATTGTGACAAGGGGTTATATTCAACACATTGCGACGTTTGGAAATGTTTATCACATTGTAACGTTAAGATATGCATGTCACATTGTGGTGTGATGATATGTTCATCAAAATGTAATGATAAGGAAATGTTCATCACATTGTGACATTGAGTTGTGTACATCACATTGCAACAAGGGGTTATGTTCGACACATTGTGACGTTTGGAAATGTTTCTCACATTGTGACATTAGGATATGTGCGTCACATTGTAATGTGATGAAATGTTAATCAAAATGTGACAAAAGGGTTATGTTTGTTCCATTGCGACATGTATTTATGACCATCACATTGTGTCATTGAGTTGGGTACATCACATTGTGACAAGGGGTTATGTTCAACACATTGTTATGTTTGGAAATGTTTTTCACATTGTGACATTAGGATATGTGTATCATATTGTGACATGATGATATGTTCTTCAAAATGCGACGACAGGGCTATGTCTGTCACATTGCGACATCTATTTATGATCATCACATTGTGAAATTGAGTTGTGTACATCACACTATGCCAAGGGCCATGTTCGATATGTTGTGACGCTTAGAAATTTTTGTCGCATTATGACATTAGGATATGTGCAACGTGATGATATGTTTGTAAAAATGCAACGATAGGACTATGTTTGTCAAATTGCGGCATATATTTATGATCGACACATAGCGACATTATCGGGTTTTTCAAATTGCAACGTAACTATGTTTGTCACATTGCGACGTTACAACGAAGGATTTTACATGTCGCATTGAAATGTAGGGTTTTGAATGTCGCATTATGTTGGTGGGTTTTGTACGTCAGATTGTGATGTTGGCATATGTTGGTCAAATTGTGACATCTTGAAATGTTTGTGACATTTTAACCTATAGATATGTTGAATTGCATCAAAGATAATATATGTTGGATCAGAGTTAATTTAAAAGTTTATCATAGTTTATTGGATCATAGGTAAAGTAAAATTATATCATAGTTTAAGAGATTTATACGAAATAGTTTTTCAAAGTCACTTACATAAAATATTTCATGAAATTCACTGGGATTGAATATAAGAACACAAATGTTATAATGTCAATGAAATAAATTGATGTAAATGGAGCATTAAAGTCTTTTTCATTTGCTCAAAGTTAATTTGAGTGAAAAACTAAATGAAACTAAATCATGTACCTTGAATTACTTGATGGTCACTGTACTTGAAACTAAATCATGTAACATGAATTACTTGATGGTCACTGTACTTGGAACTTTACTTTTTAATATATAAGTCAACCTTATTGGTTTATTGTTTTAAAATTGTTAATTACTATGACAAAAATGAAATTATGTGAATATTTACATAGATTATGTAAATAAACTTGTAAACATTCAATTTCATGTATTACTTTCTAAGGGGTGATGATGACAATGTACTTGGACCAAGTCATAGATTAATATCCATGTAACTAATAGATTAGTAGCCATGTCTTAGTTTATATTTTGAAATATCCTTGTAACCAAAAAGACCAACCATTAAAATATTATACTATAACATTAAAGTATTGATAAGTGAAATATTATTCATACATCAATTGAGTATTAAAATATTAATGATGTATTGATACTTTAATTTACTAAATAAATTAATGTAAATAGAGCATTAAAGTCTTTTTCATTTGTTGAAAGTTGATTTGAGTGAAAAACTAAATGAAACTAAATCATGTACCTTGAATTACTTGATGGTCACTCTACTTGAAACTAAATCATGTACCTTGAATTACTTGATGGTCACTGTACTTGAAACTAAATCATGTACCTTGAATTACTTTCAGTGTACTTGGAACTTGTTTTTTTAATATATTAGTCAACCTTATTGGTTTATTGTTTTAAAATTGATAATTACTATGACAAAAATGAAATTATGTGAATATTTACATAGATTATGTAAATAAACTTGTAAACATTCAATTTCATGTATTATTTTCTAAGGGGTGATGATGACAATGTACTTGGACCAAGTCATAGATTAATATCCATGTAACTAATAAATTAGTAGCCATGTCTTAGTTTATATTTTGAAATATCCTTGTAACCAAAAAGACCAACCATTAAAATATTATACTATAACATTAAAGTATTGATAAGTGAAATATTATTCAAACATCAATGTATAATTATACATCAATGTATAATTATACATTAATATAATAATATATTAATAATTATAGTATAATGTAATGTTTTATATATCAAATAATGATATACAAAAATGTTTCATGTAAAATGTTGTCCTTTTTAATATATTAATATTAACATTTAATTTAAAATATAAAATAATGTAATCAAATCATTAATATTAATAATATAATCAAATAATTAATATTAATTTTTATTACACAAAAATTGTATTAAATAATTATATAACTTCTTTTTCTTAATATTACATATTAACATTTTTTTAATCAAATAATAAATATAATGTTTTTTTTCATATAATAAATATAATAAAATATTAATAATTCATATTAATGTTTTTTTTTATAATATAATAATATATTAATAATTATAATGTAAATATGTTTGTCCTTAATAAACCCTAACATATTTAAATAACGGTAATAGACCCTAAAATATTAGAGTGAATATGTTAATACTTATTTAGTTAAAGATTCAAACAAAGAGGTAAAGTAAATTTTTAAGTATTTAAGAGATGAAAAATGGATTTCTTCCGGTATTATATACATGTACTTATTTCGAATTTAGGAATGAAATTTGATTGTCACGGGCCTATTTGTCCATCAAATAAAATGAATAATTTCGTTAACATTCTTCGTAAAAAGTGGTTACTATTAAAATAATTAAAATAACCGTAATAAACCTTTTATCGTGCACAAAGTAAATACAATGCATATAGGCAGAAGATGTTGAACACAATATTAATATAGAATACCAAATGCAAGAGATAGAACGCACCATTAAAGTGCAAAAACTGTAATAGGAGGAGTCATCCAAAGTGTTTAATGGCAGCATCCATTTAAAAAGCAGATTTAATGGCAGAGTCCATTTACAAAGCAAGCTCGCATTCATGTGTGTGATTAATGTAATAATGCATTGATATTAAATTTTAATAATATCAAACCCTAAAATATTAATAATAATATTTATGGATTTCACTGTATCCATTAATTTATATTAATTCATGTGGGTATTCAAGTAATTCTTTATTTTATTGTTTGTTCTACCAGTAATTTTTTATTTCATTGTTTGTTCTACCAGGAAGTCTCATGCTATCGACGCCCATCTGCACATTGCCATGTGATATTAATGGTCCTTCATCTGTGATATTAATGATCCTTCATCTACTGTATATATCACACTTTAAATTTGAAGAGAAGACTATGAAATCATTGTACCAGTTTTCGATTGAATGCTTATCCATCTAATGAACATTACTTACGTACTCAGATTGTAAACGATTGTTGAATCACATACTGATTTCCAAGAAGAAGATGTAATCTGATGAGGAGATCTTCTTCGAGGGATATATTTCCGCACTTAATATCTGGAAGAAGATAATTCAACTAACCTAATCTGCAACTTTTTCCACTTGGGTTTAGACCTGCAAAACAAATATGCAAAACCTGCAAAACAAATATCTTCAGCTCTAGCTCGATATATTACTTTAGAAGCTTCTCATTAAAATAAATCTTTTGGGGAAAACTTAAAATATGCTTCCCATATTCCTGTATAATATTTCTAGCAATTCAGACCTCTTATACTACTGCGCCTCACATTCCTATGAGATTCTTGTTTTGTACAGATTAATTATCATTCCAATAAGAGTGAAAGTGGAAAGAGATCTCCATCCACCAACTCCATGGCTTTTAATGTATTCACTCAAAATCATGTCATCCTTCTTCTCACAGGCGATTTCTTTGTGTGTAGGGTTATGTACAGTAACCTTCTCCATCTGCATGCATATATAACAACAACACTGAAGTTCAGAACATTCAAATCCCAAATCCATTGCATTCAATGCTCTATCTACTAACACATGGAACATATCCATGTTAATCTTTAACACTGGTTTGCAGTGCACATACATCGATCAGGTATCAAAATTTTTGGAATAAGCAATTTTAGTGTATCAGAAAAATAACACATTTTGAAAATACTTCTCCAGAAACCTTCTACCAGGGCGTAACCTTCTACAATGGCGTATCATTCCTCTTCCACTGCGTAACCTTCTACCATGGCGTATCATTCCTCTTCCACTTGGTAGTCGATTCTTTAATTGACATGAAGGAAAATGTCTGCACCACACACACACACACAAAAAAAACCATTGACAACTTGGTAAAGAAAGAGCGTGATTGTGATCCACCTGGTTACGTCGAAAGGCGTATATCTATTGGAGATGGGCACAATTAATGATCTTTTAATCTTAAATTTTAATATGATGGTTATGCATTGAAGATGTTGGCATATTCTTAGTCGTCCTCCAAAATCAATGAGTTATTGTTCATAACTTCTTTGTATTTATAAAAGCATCGTTAACATGTTTACTTTTTAACATTTACCTAATCATATTAAGAAATTACTGTAACATCATATGATTTCCACGTTTAAATAATTAAATTTTGGAATTCTTCAACTGTTCAGTTTCTTCATGCATGAGCATTTTTACTGAGTTTTTTTTAACCTGGCATTTTTACTAAGTTTTTTTTTATGGGCCGTAAGTCTTTCGGCGTTCGCCAGCCGCGAGTTAGCGGTTGTGCTAGTAATGCATGTTGTAATCTTACATTGAAATTGAAATTGAAAAGCTCCACTGGTAACACTTTAATTGAAATTGAAACGTGGATGTGGTAACACTTTAATTGAAAGTGTTAATTCGAAAATTGGTTTAGTAATTTTTTAATGTGAAAAGGTAAACAGGTTAATGGATGCTTTTATCAATGCTAGGAAGTTGTCAACATTAAATCTTATTCATTAATTTCTTTAATTGTTGGCCGCATGATTGAAAATTGTAATTAAAAGACTGATTAAACCATCTATTCTAATAGAGAGACGCCTATCGAGTAACAAGAAAATTAACTCTCAACCATAAAATAATTACTGAAATATTTTACGACATAAACTGTATATCATAGATCTTGTGAAGATTCTTTCAACATGGCTCTTCTTGAGATGTTTTGGATGTATAACATATATCCTGTCGAGATTCTTACAACATGGCTCTTCCTCAGATGTGTTCTTGATTCTGATCGTAAAATTCATTCTTTTCATGATGTGGTGGGTGATTAAGGTCATGGTAAAAGCATATCCAAAAAAAAATTAATAAAGTTTATTATAAGGATTGCAAGGAATCTATGTTTTTAATTGTTAGTATATTTTTATTGTAATATTTGTGTATATATTGTTTTTAATTCATTTATATAATAATATTAACAATATATTTTTAAGGTTAAGGCAACTAAATTGGTGTTTGAGACCCCTTGTTTGTGGGATAAGGGATTCCATCCGTCTACAGAGGCATATATACCCTATCCTCTTCTTGATTTGAACATGTGATCTTTTAGGAGGAAACACATGTTCTTAATCATTAGGCCTATTCTTTTTCCTAATGGTTAAGAATATGTGTTTCCTCTTAAAAAATCACAAGTTCAAATCCAGAGAAAAAGATGACTTTAAGAGTCAAATAATTAGATTATTATTATTATTATAAAATGTAAGTTGAAAGATCCTCATATAACATTGTGAAGAATGCTCAAGATAACTAAAACAATGAATGTTAATATAAAAAAATATTAACCGATAAGTTTAATAAAAGTGAGTATGCAAATTTAACCTTTTAGATAATTAAAGAAACACTAACAAAATGTTATTTTGATTTATTTATTTCTAAGATATATTAAAATTTTATTAATTAAATGGATCAGAATTTATACTAATTTTTCAAATTTAAAATAAATAAATTTGTAAATTTGATATATCATTTTAAAGAAAATATTAAAACAAAATATAAAGTATAGGACGAGTGACGATATGATTACGACATTGTAAAAACATTCTTAGTATGAAGAGATGTGGAATTTAAAAACATTCTTAGTAATCAACACACGTTTCTTAGTATCAACGACAATGTATTTAAACATTCTTAGTATCAACGACAATGTGGAATATACATTTATTTCCATCCAACTTTAATACGTTCGTCATTTCTTTTGCCGCCAACGTTCAATCAACACGTGACATATCAAATACTTCAATATTTATTAGGTGCTAATTATATAATGCTATCCAGATAAATTTAAACTATTATAAAAAATATAATTTAAAATTGGTTTTTATGAGCAAAGAGCTCATTATTAGGTACCAATTATATAAAACAATCCAAATAAATTTATACTATTATCAAAATTATAATTTAAAATTGGTGTTTATGAACAAAGAGCTCAGTATTTGGTACCAATTATATAAAACAATCCAAAAAAATTTAAAGTATTATGAAAATTATAATTTAAAATTGGTTTTTATGAGCAACAAGCTCATTATTATATTAAGGAGTGAAGATGGTGTTATACGATCTCTCCAAGTCAAGTAGGGCTGAAGAGTTGGAATTTCAAAATGAAATTACCGGTCAAATTTTATACTATTTATCTATTTTTATAGTTTAAATAAAGAATGTTGATGACAATGACGAATTTTTAACTGTAAACTGTATTTGTATTCAGTAACAGACCTGTCAAATTCCATCCTCCAGCTCTCTTTACTCTAGCTCTGACATCATTGTTTCAGTGGGAGTCCCGGTTCTCTACTAATCTAATCCTTTATTGTCAATACCTAAAATTATTAAAATATCATTCGTGTCATTAAAATCTCATTATAGTTTTATTGTCACTGAACTATCTTACAGAGACATGCGGCATCAGTCATGGTTGCACAGCTTAAACACCAATGACTAAATTACTTGCAATGATAATAAATTTATATATCTTGGTAATGTTCGTATAAACATATTTTGAATATTTTTATAAGAACATATATACTGGTACAGCCACAATTACGTGGCTGATTAACACCCTCACCCTTGTAAAGTGGTATATTTTATAGTGCAAACATAACCTATAGAGGTGGAAATTCAGTAAGCAAAGGTAAGTTAAGTGACTCGACCAAAAGGGGCGAGGAACTAAGTCGCTCATCCATCCGATGGGTGGCGTGGCGCACCAATTCCTAACGGTCAAGTCAAAAAAGTATCTATTGTAAAAACGAAAGGTTCATACTGTAGGCTCAACCTTGTGCTCCTTTGAGGGGATGGCTTGAACTGTCCGGATGTCTCAACCAAGCTTGTTCGAACAGGGGTTATTTACGTGGCTGATTAACACTTAAAGGTGTATTAAAACGAAACGTGGTTAGCATAGAAATGAAATGAAATGCCGCCAGCATAGAAATGAAATGAAACGTTGCCAGCACAGAAACATGGCCACCACTCTGTGTGAATATTTTAATATTTTTTAATCAGATAGATGTGGTAATATGTTAGTGAACACAGTAATTTTTAAACACAATTAGGTAAATGTAGAAAAGTAAGCATATAAAGGGATGTCTTTATAACAGTTCGGAAGTTAATGGATGAAATCAAACCATTCATTTATTGTGACGACTAAGAATATTCTAGGCATATTTAATCTCATTCATAAAAAACGTATTAAAAACTAAAAACCTATTAAATGTGCCCATTGTCAATAGGTGTACGCCTTTCGTCTTAATAATCTATTTTTTAAGATAACTGTCAAATTAGACATCGAATTGATATCAAATTGGTGTATGGAGACTTCCTTCCCCCAAACAATTTTATAATCAAACATCAAATTGATATCAAATTAATGTATGAATTTTACAAATTGATATCAAATTAATGTATGAATCCCTTCCCCAACAATTTTACAAATTGATATCAAATTAATGTATAAAACCCTCTTCAACAATTTTACAAATTGATATCAAATTAATGTATGAATTTTACAAATTGATATCAAATTAATGTATGAACCCCTTCCCCAACAATTTTACAAATTGATATCAAATTAATGTATAAAACCCTCTTCCGTCCAACAATTTTACAAATTGATATCAAATTAATGTATCAAAGATGTATTTAGCATTGGCATCATACTGCTGGAGCTCATAACGGCGTGGAGCTCATAACGGCGTGGAGGGCTCTGGATTCGACCTCTGGTGTTCTAGAGCACTTTCTTATATCGGACTGGGTGGTCGACATGACGCAAAAGAACCGGGCGGAAGAGGTTATCGACATGAGAATTCGTGATTCGGGAGACAGGAAGACAATAGATCAAGTTTTATTGTTGGCACTGCAATGCGCCCACTCGGGGGTTGTGTCGAGGCCCTCAATCTCTGAGGCATTGCTTGCCCTTGAAGCTATAGCTTGCCCATTGTCGGGTGCCAAGGAAATCCCATTGGAACTAGAAGCTTACAACAACAGAGGGGACTTTTCTTGGTCTCTATCTCCCGGCGATCTCACAGACAAAGCAGAGCCGGGGTGATTGGAGTGGTCATTAAAATTGAAACCTTCTCAACTTGTTTTCAAACCCACAGTAAAGGGTAATTAAAAAATATCCATTTTTTTAAAGGCATAAAGGGCAACAAATATCATAAAATGTGAAAAGAAGAGCTAGATTTTCAATAATCCATCAATGTCCTCAGTTCTTGTTCAAACTCATATTAGAAGGGTAATTCAAAAATATCATTCTTTTTTAAATCACTTGTCATGCATGAAGGGCAACAAATATCATAAAATGTGAAAAGAAGGTTTAAATTTTCAATAAGCCATCAATGTCTTCTCATTTCGAGAATGGTACTCATTACAATAATATAAGCCATCAATGTTCTCTCATTTCATGGATGGGATTGAACTTGGGTGGAGAAGATAAGAATCATTCCTCCCAACCATCGGAGCTAAATCCAAGAGCTAAACCTAATTGACGAGTATAGAATGAACATTCTCAACATCACAAAACCTAAAATTGAGATTAAAACAATGAGAATTGTGAGTTTGTTCATCCAATTTATAACATCATCAAATACTCACTTCTTTGTTCTCAATAATGATCATTCCCCTTTTCGAGATTGTATACATCATTATCTATAACACTCTTTTACTTTCTTCTTTTTTCTAGCAACATTAACATTAGTGTGAGCATACTTTGCAAATATTTTTAGAATGTCAAATTTAGCTCTCTTACCCCCACGTCTTCCCAAGCTCATCTCAAGGAGATGTATCATTTGTAGCATTAATGCTTGAAACAACATTTTTGAAGATAATTAGGATTATTAAGAAAGCTAAAGAGAAGTTCACATAATTTTTTATTATCATCAAACTTATGCATTAGAGATTATTCTCTAACATCCTACTTTTTCATGCATTTTCACATGGCTTGAAAGATAAAGAGAACAATCAATATCATCAATAAAAATAACATATTTGGTTGTCTTGATGAGTAATTTCCTTTTGTTTAATGTTTTTATGGATCTTGGGAAGCTCCTATGGAGATCCAGGGATCAACCCGGATCATGAACAATCAACATATTAACAGAATAATCTAGTAATATGTATTGATGTGAATGATAAGTACAAGGGTAGATCCTCAATTTATAGGATTTGGGAGGCCCAAAAAACACTTAAGATTATTTGAATAGTTGAGAGAATCTAGGTGAGCTTAACTCACATAGTTGTCATGTGTTCAGAATTAGATATAATCTAAAAAAACACACCAACGCTCCCTCATAAGAGACACATAGGAAGGAACAAAGAAGAACAAATATGGGTCTTGGCAACAAGGCATAAGGTACCCATGTACAAACTCTCATAAATGGAAAAAATGAGAAAAAAACTATAGGAGAAAACTCCTCTCCAAAAGAGAGAAAAATGCTAGTGTTGAAAATGGCGTCGGAGCTCAAAATGAAGAAGATCCCACAAAGATGTATTGAAAGGCAAGAGTGTGAGGCCTACAGAGGTTGGAAACTCCAATTAGGAAGTATAACCAAACTCTGAAGAAGAGGGACAAGTAACCTTAAAGAAAATGGTTGAATTATGAAGATGAAGAGGATTGGTTGCAAAGGCACAAGAATGGAAAACACGAACAACCATCACATAAATGATTCAAAAAATAAGTGTTGGTGAAGAACCAAAACAAGAATTCAAGAAAACACCATCAACCATCAAAGGATCAATGATGCCCGTGGATGTTGTAAAATCCAAATATGAAGTATGATCGAAACTTTAAAGAGGAGGGCCAAGAACCCCAAGCTCACAACGCCATCAAATATCCATGCAGAAATCCAAATTTCAAGCTTCTCAAGAAAAGAGTTTGATCCTATGAAATTAATCCCGACTTAGAAATCCAGATGAGGTACTCATGTATAATCGACAAAAGAATCATAAAATGAGTTTCCTTATGGATGTCAATTAATCTCACATGAATGGGTCACTAGATGCTACAACCATTGAGTCAAAATAGGAATGGTGCTTGATACATGACTCACTCTTAAAAATAGTTGATGTCGAACAAAAATGGTGAAGCATGAAGAATCACTCGAGGAAGCATTGGACAATATCCCCCCACAATGTTGAAGGCAATGGAAAAGATGATGGAAATATATGTCACAACAAATGACTAAAGTATGGAGTACAAGCTAAAGCCGAAAAAGATGCAAAACAACCTAAGAAAGAAGCACTCCAAAGTGGTGAGCTCCAAGAGACTTTGGAACAAGGAATTGCATGGAGACAAATTCTTGGTTACACTCCTAAAACTATATGCACAATGGCACATAATCCACTACTCAAGGTTACAGAACTAAAGGTACCATAAATAGATATCATGGAAAACAATATTCAATATGAGTCACAACAAACAAGGCCATGTTAGATACCCATTTACAACTGATGAATTAATTCTATTAATTTACCGTTCCCATGAGGAAAAATTAAGGAAAAAAAACAATTGATGAATTAATTCTCTTAATTTACCTTGCCCATAAGTAAAAAAACAAGAATGTCAATGACCTCCAAAATACAAAATATATACATGTAATGAGAATTTATAACCAAGACAATAAGTCTTAGGTCCAATCAAAACAAAGCATCAAATTAATGCTATATCTGAATTCAAATATCCCATGAAAGGTATCCTCCACCACCATGGAAATTATAGATTAAAATGGACTATGATCCATGGATCCTTGAGATCTGAAAGCTAGCGGCCACAATATACAATCAATGAAAACACTACACGGGACAAACAAAATCCGAATGCGGTTAGTTTATAGCTCAAAAAACCACTTGATAAACCACCAAAAAAACATGTCTTGGCATGTCATTGTATAGTGCTCGCTTCTCCAACAAATAACAGGCACAAGGTCCACTACAACAAGAGAACATATAATATTTAAAATAATGAGAAGGAGGAGTAGGGTGTATCCACTGTGATTGTGATCAAGAGATTTGTTTGCTAGAGGTTGCAATATTGGTGGCGTAGTTGCATCTTCTCCACATACTCACTCGACACCATCTTTGCCGATGAGATGTTAACAATGATTGCTTTGTTAAATTTCCGCCAAAGTCAAGTCTTCCAAAGAAAGTTGACTGATAGAGGTGCTCAAATAAAGTAGTTGGTACAATATAGTCAACTTGTGAAGAGGAGGAACCACGTGATGTTGGGAGTAAATCTCAAATATGATACAAGAACCCGTGTGATGCCTTCGAATATCTATAATATTAGATGGAATGAATTGTTTTCAAATATGGGGACGTTTTCTCGGACCCATTTAGAATGAATTATTGATAACAATGTTAAAAAATCTAATCATAGTTTGTTAGTTTATCGAATTGTTATACAATTACATGACAATTATGGTATATTTGTATTATATATGTACTTTTATGTACATGATTAATTTCTCTCTCATTAATGATGATAGAGTATGTCTTTTCTGCCAATATTCTATTTATCTCTTTTCATCCTGGTTTCTTGATTGCTTCTGTTATTTCTATTATATTTCTGTTGTTTTCTTCATTATGAATCTAACAATGGTATCAGAGCCCATTTATGATCTTAGTGCCTGTGAGATTGTGAATGGATAAAACGTGAAGATGAAAGAAACCATGAGAAGCCCAGAACTTCCATCGTTAGCTGGGACAAATTGTTTGCAAGAAGAATCACATGTAAGCCCGGTGAAGAATGTTGAAAAGAGATTGTCTTGTGTGCAAGAAGGGAGCAATAAACATCCAAGTCAAGTTGATGTGTAAACCGTCCTGCGTGCTTGGAGAGAGTTAGACGCAACCGAGGAAAGCATGTGTTTGGTTCTAAGAAAGACAACGTTGCAGAGAGAAAACCGTGTGAGTTGCAGAGAGGAAGTAGAAACCTCCAACCAAGTTGTATCACGTTGCAGAGTGGAAGTCGTGTTTTGGTGCAATAAATTATGTTATGGTTGCCAATGGTGAAGGAATTCGTGGACATAATCCTCACCAGGGCGCAATATGGCAAAGATTATATCTAGTTGATTAAGTATGGGGACTCACTTTATCGTTGCAAAACCCTAAGTGATGGTAAGAAATAATTCATTTTTTGGGTACAAGATATCTGTAAATATATATTGAAATAGTCGCCTGCATTTCGGTAGTTCAATATATATTGAAAATTCCACTCATTACATTTCAGTGTAAGATATATATTGAGATAGGTGCCCATCCTATACATATTTAACATATCAGTTGAATATATTTTACATTGTATTTGTTGACAAACCACCAAAGATGTTTGGGTGTATGAAATCGAATGTGGTAAAGGTGCAGGAAAACCAGAGAAGAGTCACCACTTGGTTGTGGTCTGCCCATTTTCAAAATTTTGTGTGGTTCATGCTTAAGAAAATCACGTTGGACGAAACTCTAAAACTTTTTGGGGGTTTGAATATTTATTGTTCAACATTTTATGCTCAAGTAGCCATATTCCTGTGCATACAAAGTATACACCCATTGTGCACTACATGCATGGAGTAAAAGGCAATATGAATGCCCAAGTATTACGTGCTTCCTTTCCATTTTATTCCACCACACGTTTGTTTGGTAGAGATTGAACTCTAGTGAATGCTAGTGTTTTATGGTAAATAATTCTCTTTCCCAGAGGAAGCCCTCGTGGAAAGAGGAAGTGGAAAAAAACACGCAATTTTACATTTTTTGGCTATATTCTTATTAGAGGGAAGAAGAGTCAAGGAGTTGCAGGCTAGAGGTAGTCGCTTGTTCACGCAGAGGAAGAGGAGTCTGTGTGAAGGAAAGCAACCAAAAAAGCCACCGTTCATTGTTCATTGTTCGTTGGTGCTCAAAGATAATATGGTTGGAGAAGAGATTGTAATTGTCCCACTTATCTGACTTTGTAGCTAATATGATCTGCAAAGCTAACTGGTGTAGAAGTATCATATCTGGATACCATTATTCTATTTTGGAAAGAGTGGCTATAAAGTCACATCAAATTTCATTTTTATTAAAAATAACAATGTTAAAATAACGTGGGAATTAATGTTGAAGTTAGCCACTCCATTGGATTAAATTTAAAGTTAACCTTTATGAGGTCATACTTTAAATAACATATTTTCAATACCCCTAGTTTGGGTGATGATGCTTACTTCACGGTCAATTTTACCAAACCTTATGATAAAGAAAGAAAAAGTAAAATTCAACATAAGGAGTTATAAGAATGCTCTCATTATAAGAATGCATGCAATTAAAAAATTGTTTGTAATTGGAGTTATAAGGGTTTGTTATTTGTTTGAAGACTTTTTGAAAAGGTGTTATAAGGAGTTTTTTGGAAGTTATAATGAAGTTATAAGGTGGTTGTAAAGGTGTTATAAGGGGTCCAACAAATTGCATTTGCAAGAATAATGGGGTCTTAGGATCTTTGTGTGCATCTAAGTCATTGGTTATCCTGTAGTTTTTGGCATTCATGCAATAGAAGATCACTCTTGGCATGCACAACAGGATACATAATTGAATTTTGTGGCATCAAAATACAAACATCTCTTCCATATTATGCATAATGGAAAGAATTGAAGAAATATTTACAATATTGCACACATTAATTAACTCAACTACGGAATCTACAATTGCAATAAACAAGTGCACTCTCCGTGCAGTGATTACCTTTTTACAGGTAATGCACAATAAAGTTGATATGTTCAAACTTCAAAACAAAATGTTATTTGATGAGTTAAATCTTCTTTGACACCAACAATGTGATTTCAACAAACAAAATGACATCAAGGATGAAAATAATGAAGACACTCAATTGACTAGTGAGGACACTCATAAACATGAAGCTGAGTTGGATGAAGTCCCTATGTCATAAAAAGTTGTGGATACATGTGGCAAATAAATTAGAATTGTTCGACCATGGGAAGAATTATGCTTAAAATGAAATCAATATAGATTAGGATATGAAAAGGATGTTGACAACCTTTTTCATATTCCTAATTATAACAAACCTATTGGCTTTGTGAGTGGAGGTTTTCTGAATGATGATCAAAAGACAGAGCTTGAGGAATAGGTACAAGATATTGTTGATGATAATGTTGCTACAGATATTCCAGATCATGATAATAGGTTGGATAAAGAACCCATACAGTGCAAACATTGTCACCGATTTGGCCATGATAAGTCAAACTGTTTTGATCTTAACCCATGCAGATTTTGTGTGAAGACAAATCACCTCTCAGTAAGGTGTCAAAAGAGCAAGCGAAAACATATTCATTTTGAATGGTTAGGGAATTTGTGTTGGCGTTTGGAAGCCAATTTATTGGAGCATTCTTATCGACAGACTTATACACAAGTACAACCGTACTTGATTGGAGATATTTCTACAGTTGACATACATGAATGTTTTTCAGGATTGGATGATATAGGGTATTCTCGGGGCCCAGTTGATGTAGTCTTATGAGTTGAATATCGAGTCTTCAAACTCTGCCGAAAGACAATTTGATTACCATTTTCCACTTTAAAAGGGGGTATATCTCATTATCTAGACTTCTCAATTTTCAGTTGACAGGGGGGAAATTAGTGAGAAATGTCTCACTTCAAGTTTTGAAGTCTACCTTTGATTTGCAGTTCATTCAGTACTTGTCTCTATCCTACATTCTGGATTTGTGTTTGTTCAGAATATGATTGTAATTGGGTGCATGATCGGTTGTACCCTACACCCCTGAGGTTTTGTTCCAAGTTGCTTCTGTTGTATTCCCCATATATTTAGTAAGTCCTATTGAGTCAGGTAGTTGTATTCCTCTTGTTCATAGACAAGATGTTGTGTCAAGTTGTGGCATGAACCACTGTGTATCTTGAGAGTGTATCGAAGACATTGAATCTTCGATTAAGGGGGGGAAATATGAGATAGTAATCTCATATTGAGGGACCAAAGTATGTGAATAGATGATCAAATATGAAATAAGCATGCAATCTTCTCACAACAATCTCAGTGAAGTCAATGTAGTTGATAATGATCAAATCGGTGAAGTCAATAAAGTTGATAATGATCAGATGATAGATCATTGTTTTGATCTTCATCCATGTATACATTGTGAAAGCGTAAACATTGTTCCAATAGCTTATACAGGTGTTGGATCTCTTCTTGGCCATACTTGTGAATGATGGTCAAGGGAATTTGAATCACTTGTCCCTGACAAGGAGGAAATCTAAATTTTCCAGTCAAGTTCCAAGCTTGAATTAGAACATGTGAACATATGATCAAGTATGCAACCCAGTTCCTAGTATACAGTCTTGTTCCTGAACATATTGTTTTTGATAGTTTGTGTTCATCTTAAAACCACCAATTAAGCAGAAGACATGAAAGATGGAGAGAGTGCTAGAGAGAGAGAGAGGGAGAGAGGGGCAGAGGGGATGAGAGAGATAAATATATGGAGGGAGAGAGAGAGAGAGAGAGAGTATTATACAGGGATAGAGAGACAGGTGTAGGGGGGAGAGAAAGA
>ML780458.1:142459-153428 GCA_009831015.1 Picea engelmannii | reverse complement strand
ATTCTCATGTCGATAACCTCTTCCGCCCGGTTCTTTTGCGTCATGTCGACCACCCAGTCCGATATAAGAAAGTGCTCTAGAACACCAGAGGTCGAATCCAGAGCCCTCCACGCCGTTATGAGCTCCACGCCGTTATGAGCTCCAGCAGTATGATGCCAATGCTAAATACATCTTTGATACATTAATTTGATATCAATTTGTAAAATTGTTGGACGGAAGAGGGTTTTATACATTAATTTGATATCAATTTGTAAAATTGTTGGGGAAGGGGTTCATACATTAATTTGATATCAATTTGTAAAATTCATACATTAATTTGATATCAATTTGTAAAATTGTTGAAGAGGGTTTTATACATTAATTTGATATCAATTTGTAAAATTGTTGGGGAAGGGATTCATACATTAATTTGATATCAATTTGTAAAATTCATACATTAATTTGATATCAATTTGATGTTTGATTATAAAATTGTTTGGGGGAAGGAAGTCTCCATACACCAATTTGATATCAATTCGATGTCTAATTTGACAGTTATCTTAAAAAATAGATTATTAAGACGAAAGGCGTACACCTATTGACAATGGGCACATTTAATAGGTTTTTAGTTTTTAATACGTTTTTTATGAATGAGATTAAATATGCCTAGAATATTCTTAGTCGTCACAATAAATGAATGGTTTGATTTCATCCATTAACTTCCGAACTGTTATAAAGACATCCCTTTATATGCTTACTTTTCTACATTTACCTAATTGTGTTTAAAAATTACTGTGTTCACTAACATATTACCACATCTATCTGATTAAAAAATATTAAAATATTCACACAGAGTGGTGGCCATGTTTCTGTGCTGGCAACGTTTCATTTCATTTCTATGCTGGCGGCATTTCATTTCATTTCTATGCTAACCACGTTTCGTTTTAATACACCTTTAAGTGTTAATCAGCCACGTAAATAACCCCTGTTCGAACAAGCTTGGTTGAGACATCCGGACAGTTCAAGCCATCCCCTCAAAGGAGCACAAGGTTGAGCCTACAGTATGAACCTTTCGTTTTTACAATAGATACTTTTTTGACTTGACCGTTAGGAATTGGTGCGCCACGCCACCCATCGGATGGATGAGCGACTTAGTTCCTCGCCCCTTTTGGTCGAGTCACTTAACTTACCTTTGCTTACTGAATTTCCACCTCTATAGGTTATGTTTGCACTATAAAATATACCACTTTACAAGGGTGAGGGTGTTAATCAGCCACGTAATTGTGGCTGTACCAGTATATATGTTCTTATAAAAATATTCAAAATATGTTTATACGAACATTACCAAGATATATAAATTTATTATCATTGCAAGTAATTTAGTCATTGGTGTTTAAGCTGTGCAACCATGACTGATGCCGCATGTCTCTGTAAGATAGTTCAGTGACAATAAAACTATAATGAGATTTTAATGACACGAATGATATTTTAATAATTTTAGGTATTGACAATAAAGGATTAGATTAGTAGAGAACCGGGACTCCCACTGAAACAATGATGTCAGAGCTAGAGTAAAGAGAGCTGGAGGATGGAATTTGACAGGTCTGTTACTGAATACAAATACAGTTTACAGTTAAAAATTCGTCATTGTCATCAACATTCTTTATTTAAACTATAAAAATAGATAAATAGTATAAAATTTGACCGGTAATTTCATTTTGAAATTCCAACTCTTCAGCCCTACTTGACTTGGAGAGATCGTATAACACCATCTTCACTCCTTAATATAATAATGAGCTTGTTGCTCATAAAAACCAATTTTAAATTATAATTTTCATAATACTTTAAATTTTTTTGGATTGTTTTATATAATTGGTACCAAATACTGAGCTCTTTGTTCATAAACACCAATTTTAAATTATAATTTTGATAATAGTATAAATTTATTTGGATTGTTTTATATAATTGGTACCTAATAATGAGCTCTTTGCTCATAAAAACCAATTTTAAATTATATTTTTTATAATAGTTTAAATTTATCTGGATAGCATTATATAATTAGCACCTAATAAATATTGAAGTATTTGATATGTCACGTGTTGATTGAACGTTGGCGGCAAAAGAAATGACGAACGTATTAAAGTTGGATGGAAATAAATGTATATTCCACATTGTCGTTGATACTAAGAATGTTTAAATACATTGTCGTTGATACTAAGAAACGTGTGTTGATTACTAAGAATGTTTTTAAATTCCACATCTCTTCATACTAAGAATGTTTTTACAATGTCGTAATCATATCGTCACTCGTCCTATACTTTATATTTTGTTTTAATATTTTCTTTAAAATGATATATCAAATTTACAAATTTATTTATTTTAAAATTGAAAAATTAGTATAAATTCTGATCCATTTAATTAATAAAATTTTAATATATCTTAGAAATAAATAAATCAAAATAACATTTTGTTAGTGTTTCTTTAATTACTTAAAATGTTAAATTTGCATACTCACTCTTATTAAACCTATCGGTTAATATTTTTTTGACATTAACATTCATTGTTTTGGTTATCCTGAGCATTCTTCATAATGTTATATGAGGATCTTTCAACTTACATTTTATAATAATAATAATAATCTAATTATTTGACTCTTAAAGTCATTCTTTCCTCTAAATTTGAACGTGTGACTTTTTAAGAGGAAACACATATTCTTAATCATTAGGAAAAAGAATAGGCCAAATGATTAAGAACATGTGTTTCCTCCTAAGAGATCACATGTTCAAATCAAGAAGAGGGTAGGATATATATACCTTATCCCTTATCCCTTATCCCACAAACAAGGGGTCTCATACACCAATTTGGTCTCTGACTTAACCTTAACCTTAAAAATATATTATTATTATTATTATATAAATGAATTGAAAACAATATATACACAAATATTACAATAAAAACATACTAACAATTAAAAACATGCATTCCTTACAATCTTTATAATAAGCTTTATTAATTTATTTATTTTTGGATATGATAGTTTAACCAAAGTTCATGCTTTTGCCATGACCTTAATCATCCACCACATCATGAAAAAAATGAATTTTACGATCATAATCAAGAACACATCTGAGGAAGAGCCATGTTGTAAGAATCTGGACAAGATATATGTTATACATCCAAAACATCTCAAGAAGAGCCATGTTGAAAGAATCTTCACAAGATCTATGATATACATTTTATGTTGTAAAATATTTCAGTAATTATTTTATGGTTGAGAGTTAATTTTCTTGTTAAGTTGTCTCCTTATTAGAATCGATGGTTTAATCAGTCTTTTAATTACAATTTTCAATCATGCCACCAACAATTAACAATGCTAGCGTCTTCTTCATTATATACATAAATTAATGAATAAGATTTAATGTTGACAACTTCCTAACATTGATATTAACCTGTTTACTTTTTCACATTTACTTTTTAAAATTAAAAAATGACTAAACCAAGTTTCAAATTGCCACTTAGTATACTTGTACAAATACGGATTACTTAATTTTTAACTTTTGCATATTAATTAACGTCTTACATTTAAAAAAAAATTGGCACGTAAAGTTAGTGGAATGTGAAGCGTGACATCCAAGTTTCAATTTCAATTAAAGTGTTACCACATCCACGTTTCAATTTCAATTAATTTCAATTAAAGTGTTACCACATCCACGTTTCAATTTCAATTAAAGTGTTATGAGTGGAGCGTTTCAATTTCAATTTCAATGTAAGATTACAATATGCATTACTAGCACAGCCGCTAACTCGCGGCTGGCAAAAGTCGGTCCATAAAAAAAAAACTCAGTAAAAATGCCACGCCCATGCATGAAGAAAGTGGATAATTGAAGAATTTCAAAAGTTAATGATTTAAACGTGGCAATCATATGATGTTACAGTAATTTCTTAATATGATTAGGTAAATGTTAAAAAGTAAACAGGTTAAAGATGCTTTTATAAATGCAAAGAAGTTATGAACAATAAATCTGACTCATTGATTTTGGAGGACGACTAAGAATATGCCAGCATCTTCAATGCATAACCATCATATTAGAATTTAAGATTAAAAGATCATTAATTGTGCCCATCTCCAATAAGTATAAGCCTTTTGGCGTAACCACGTGGATCACAATCGTGCTCTTTCTTTACCAAGTTGTCCATGATTTTTTTTTTTTTTGTGGTGCAGACATTTTCCTTCATGTCAATTAAAGAATCGGCTACCAAGTGGAAGAGGAATGATACGCCATGGTATAAGGTTACGCAGTGGAAGAGGAATGATACGCCATTGTAGAAGGTTACGCCCTGGTAGAAGGTTTCTGGAAAAGTATTTTCAAAATGTGTTTTTTTTTTTTTTTTCTAATACACTAAAATTGCTTATTCCAAAAATTTTGATACCTGATCGATGTATGTGCACTTCAAACTAGTGTTAAAGATTAACATGGATATGTTCCATGTGTTAGTAGATAGAGCATTGAATGCAATGGATTTGGGATTTGAATGTTCTGAACTTCAGTGTTGTTGTTATATATGCATGCAGATGGAGAAGGTTACTGTACATAACCCTACACACAAAGAAATCGCCCGTGAGAAGAAGGATGACATGATTTTGAGTGAATACATTAAAATCCACGGAGTTGGTGGATGGAGATCTCTTTCCACTTTCACTCTTATTGGAATGATAATTAATCTGTACAAAAAAAAATCTCTTAGGCATGTGAGGCGCAGTAGTATAAGAGGTCTGAATTGCTAGAAATATTATACAGGAATATGGGAAGCATATTTTAAGTTTTCTCCAAAAGATTTCTTTTAATGAGAAGCTTCTAAAGTAATATATTGAGCTAGAGCTGAAGGGGTTGGTTAAACTATCTTCTTCCAGATATTAAGTGCGGAAATATATCCCTCGAAGAAGATCTCCCCATCAGATTACATCTTCTTAGAAATCGGTGTGCGATTCAACAATCGTTTACAATCTGAGTACGTAATGTTCATTAGATGGATAAGCTTTCAATCGAAAACTGGTACAATCATTTCATAGTCTTCTCTTCAAATTTAAAGTGTGATATATACAGTAGATGAAGGACCATTAATATCACAGATGAAGGACCATTAATATCACATGGCAATGTGCAGATGGGCTTCGATAGCATGGGACTTCCTGGTAGAACAAACAATGAAATAAAAAATTACTGGTAAAACAAACAATAAAATAAAGAATTACTCGAATACCCACATGAATTAATATAAATTAATGGATACAGTGAAATCCATAAATATTATTATTTATATTTTAAGGTTTGATATTAATAAAATTTAATATCAATGCATTATTACATTAATCACACGCATGAATGCGACCTTGCTTTGTAAATGGACTCTGCCATTAAATCTGCTTTTTAAATGGATGCTGCCATTAAACACTTTGGATGACTCCTCCTATTGCACTTTAATGGTGCGTTCTATCTTTTGCATTTGGTATTCTATATTAATATTGTGTTCAACATCTTCTGCCTGTATGCATTGTATTTACCTTATGCATGACAAAAAGTTTATTATGGTTATTTAAATTATTTTAATAGTAACTAGTTTTTACGAAGAATGTTAACACAATTATTCATTTTATTTGATGGACAAATAGACCCGTGACAATCAAATTCCATTCCTGAAAATAAGTACATGTATATACAATCAAATTCCATCCCTGAAAATAAATTCCATTCCTGAAAATAAGTACATGTATATAATACCCGAAGACTGAAATCCATTTGTCATCTTTTAAATACTTAAAAATTTACTTTACCTTTTTGGTTGAATCTTAACTGAATAAGTATTAACATATTCACTCTAATATTTTAGGGTCTATAACCCTTATTCAAATATGTTAGGGTTTATTAAGGACAAACATATTTAAATTATAATTATTAATATATTATTATATTATAAAAAAATTAATATTAATATTTTATTATATTTATTATATGAAAAAACATTATATTTATTATTTGATTAAAAAAATGTTAATACATAATATTAAGAAAAAGAAGTTATACAATTATTTCAATACAATTTTTATGTAATAAAAATTAATATTAATTATTTAATTATATTATTAATATTAATTATTTAATTATATTATTAATATTAATGATTTATTATATTATTTTATATTTTAAATTAAATTTTAATATTAATATATTAAAAAAGACAACATTTTACATAAACATTTTTGTATATCATTATTTGATATATAAAACATTACATTGTACTATAATTATTAATATATTATTATATTAATGTATAATTATACATTGATGTTTGAATAATATTTCACTTATCAATACTTTAATGTTATAGAATAATATTTTAATGGTTGGTCTTTTTGGTTACAAGGATATTTAAAAATATAAACTAAGACATGGCTACTAATCTATTAGTTACATGGATATTAATCTATGACTTGGTCCAAGTACATTGTCATCATCACCCCTTAGAAAGTAATACATAAAATTGAATGTTTACAAGTTTATTTACATAATCTATGTAAATATTCACATAATTTCATTTTTGTCATAGTAATTATCAATTTTAAAACAATAAACCAATAAGGTTGACTAATATATTAAAAAAACAAGTTCCAAGTACACTGAAAGTAATTCAAGGTACATGGTTTAGTTTCAAGTACAGTGACCATCAAGTAATTCAAGGTACATGATTTAGTTTCATTTAGTTTTTCACTCAAATCAACTTTGAGCAAATGAAAAAGACTTTAATGCTCCAATTACATCAATTTATTTCATTGACATTATAACATTTGTGTTCTTATATTCAATCCCAGTGAATTTCATGAAATATTTTATGTAAGTGACTTTGAAAAACTATTTCGTATAAATCTCTTAAATTGTGATAAAGTTTTACTTTACCTATGATCCAATAAACTATGATAAACTTTTAAATTTACTCTGATCCAACATATATTATATTTGATGCAATTCAACATAACTATAGGTTAAAATGTCACAAACATTTCAAGATGTCACAATTTGACCAACATATGCCAACATCACAATCTGACGTACAAAACCCACCAACATAATGCGACGTTCAAAACCCTACATTTCAATGTGACATGCAAAATAATTCGTTGTAACATCGCAATGTGACAAACATAGTTATGTTGCAATCTGTAAAACCCAATAATGTCGCTATGTGTCGATCATAAATATATGTCGCAATTTGACAAACATAGTCCTATCGTTGCATTTTTACAAACATATCATCACGTTCCACATATCCTAATGTCATAATGTGACAAAAATTTCCAAACGTCACAACATATCGAACATGGCCCTTGTCACAGTGTGATGTACACAACTCAATTTCACAATGTGATGATCATAAATAGATGTCGCAATGTGACAGACATAGCCCTGTCGTCGGATTTTGAAGAACATATCATCATGTCACAATATGATACACATATCCTAATGTCACAATGTGAAAAACATTTCCAAACATCACAATGTGTTGAACATAACCCCTTGTCACAATGTGATGTACCCAACTCAATGACGCAATGTGATGGTCATAAATACATGTCGCAATGGAACAAACATAGCCCTTTTGTCACATTTTGATTAACATTTCATCACATTACAATGTGACGCACATATCCTAATGTCACAATGTGAGAAACATTTCCAAACGTCACAATGTGTCGAACATAACCCCTTGTTGCAATGTAATGTACACAACTCAATGTCACAATGTGATGAACATTTCCCTATCATCACATTTTGATGAACATATCATCACACAACAATGTGACACACATATCTTAACGTTACAATGTGATAAACATTTCCAAACATCGCAATGTGTTGAATATAACCCCTTGTCACAATGCGATGTACATAACTCAATGTCACCATTTGACAAACTTAACCTGACACTTCCATGATATGAACATTTTCTGACGTCGCAATGTGATGAACACAACTCACATTGCAATATGACATTCATGCTGAAAACTTTTAATGTCACAAAACTCTTTTATTTGTCACATTGAAATGAACTTTGTAACATTGTAATGCTATGCACATAGACTCATCGTCACTATGTCACCATCCATAGCACCACAAAATGATATATATGCATATACTCACGTCATAATGTCGCAAACATCTCAAAACGTCACATTCTGATGAAGAGAACCTTTTTTCGCAATGTGATGTACAAAACCCTAATGTCACAATGTGACAAACATTTCCAAATGTCACAATATGTGTTGAACATAACCCCTTGTCACAATGTGATGTACACAACTCAATGTCATAATGTGATGATCATAAATAGATGTTGCAATGTGACGAACATAGCTCTGTTGTCACATTTTGATGAACATATCATCACATCACAGTGTGACACACATATCCCAATGTCATAATGTTACAAACATTTCCAAATTTCACAATCTAACGAACATAACCCCTTGTGGCAATGTGTTGTACACAACTCAATGTCACAATGTGATGATCATAAATAGATGTTGCAATGTGATGAACATATCTCTTTTGTCGCATTTTGATGAACATATCATCACGTTACAATGTGACACACATATCCCAACATCACAATGTTACAAACATTTCCAAATTTCACAATCTAACGAACATAACCCCTTCTGGCAATGTGTTGTACACAACTCAATGTCTTAATGTGATGATCAGAAACATATTTCGCAATGTGACGAACATTTCCCTATTATCGCATTTTGACGAACATGTCATCACATTACAATGTGACACTCATTTCCTAACATCACAATGTGACAGACATTTCCAAACATCACAATGTGATGAACATAACCCACATCACAATGTGACGTTCATGTTGAAAACTTGTTATGTTATAAAAATCTTTCGTTTGTCACATTGCGATAAACTTTGTAACATTTTAATTCTGTGCACATAGACTTGTTGTCACTATGTGACGAACCATAGAACCATTGAATGATATACATGCATTTCCTCATGTCATAATGTCATTGATCTAAAAATGAAGAAGACTTGAAATCTTGAAAATATTTGCAAGTAAAGTTTATGTGTTAAAAGCAAATGGATCAACTTTGCAACACATTAATTAAATGATTACTCATTCAAGATACAAATAAACAACAGCATAGTCAATGAACATAAGCACATAAACACAACAATTGATAAAGGAGTTCACCCCTCTCTTGGGCTACATCTCCTGGTCCATCTTCCAATGGATCATTATTATTAATTGCTCAAATTGCTCAAAAACATGCTTTACAATGCTCAAATTGACCAACAAACTGCTCCAATGGCTTCAGAGCATCCAAAAACCCCTAGCTAGGATTTTTCGGCACCTCGTTTGGCCAAAAAACGAAGAAGTTAGGCTTCTTGGAAGTCCCCCCTTCAAGCTTGTTATCTCTGCATCTACAAAACACACCCTCCTTCATGCAACTTAGCACACACACTATTTAAAGGGTAAAAACCCGGCACCGGGTGCAATCGTGCCAACAGTGCAAACTGTAGGACGGTTATGGGCACGCCAACCCCTAACTGCCTAGCTCTCGGGCACATGAGGGTCATATGACCTCGCGCATTGTAAAAAGTGCTCCGTCCATAGGCAAATAGAACCATTACAAGTGGCGGTTCGTTCTAACTGTTTAAACCACAATGTAAAAACCCAAACGCGCGTGCCATTGTATCGGAGCCATATGACATGGTCGTATGGTATATATGTTATAACCACGGGCTGGGGCTAAGCCCCAGCCCGACCCCCGCCCACATATACAAAAGTTTGATTTTAAATAAAATGCAAACAGTTATATTGTAAGCAACATTGTATGGGCGTATTGGTCAGGCGAACTTTGTTAAAGCTTTACACCGGTGGGGAGGTCCAGGGTTCGACCCCCACAGACCCATAAAATTTTAAATAACAAACCAATAGCCAATAAAAGGGTGCCACATGGAAGCCCATGACTGGGCCATGTGGCACCATACCATTGACCAAAAATGATGCCATGTGTCACATCACAATTCGACCACATCTACCAATCAAAATCTTCCATGTCATCACATGCCACATCAGCGTACGATCGTACGACCCTGCCACATCAGCCTGTACGGACTGTACAGTCAGCGTCCCTTTTTTTGCATGTTTGACGATTCGAACAGATTGCAATATATCTCGCTCTCGACGTTCGTTTGAGATGAAATAAGTTGCATTGGGTTCGAAACAATGAGGCCTATTCTCTCGTTCGATTTGAAGTGATTCTGAGCAATTTGAATTTTTGAGCAAAATTTGATCCCCTGATCACACCTCCCCATTGGGAAGACTTTGGACCTCCAAAAAACTATTTTCAGTCTATGTGAAGATGATTGTATAGTTCCCTCACCCTTCCAACCTCAATCCACTTGGCTTTGCTTGGATTGGTACCTTTAAGACCAACTCGAAGATACTCCACATTTCCTCGTTTTGAAGTTCGCATTCTCCTGTCAAGGATTGTGTCTTCATGCAGTTCTGTAAGATATTCTAGGAAAAAATCATCTATAGAAGGAATCTGAACATGCTCTCCATGATCATCAATCAACGGAGGCTCATACAACTTCAAATTCTCAACATTAACGACTGCATACATTTTCATATAAGGAGGCAAATCTAAACGAAAGGCATTGTTACCAATCTTGTTGATAATCTTGAAAGGACCATATCGAATCGGTTTTAACTTTTTACCTTCTCCCTTAAGCCTCTCCTTACTGATGTAAAGCCAAACTTCATCTCCAACCTGGAAACTGTGATCAACACGATGCTTGTCATGTCTCGTCTTGTACTTGGCTTGACTCTTTTCCAACTTCTCTTGCACCACTTGATGTATCGACTGAATTTGTTCAATGAACTTTTCTGCCCTATCAATGTCATATTGACCATC
>ML780458.1:100463-127478 GCA_009831015.1 Picea engelmannii | reverse complement strand
ATATACATACTTTTCATTTATTTGTGGTTGGTGAGAGAATTAATAAAGAAAGCCTCCCACCCATAGAAAACTTTCATTAAAATCTATATACTTAAAAAAAAAAATTTCACTCAATAATTAAACCATATTCTAAAACCATTAAAATAAACATAAGTTTTATGCTCATTTATAACCATACCAATTATATGTTTAATTATATAATATAGAGTTACAAAATATTTTTTATTTAAATATTTTTAAATATATAAAAATTTATATATATAAAAATATAGTTTATTTGAAATCCTTTTAAAGATTAAATATATTTGCAATTAAAATATATTAAAATTAAATTATTATTATTATTTAAATTATTTTTTATTATTATAAAACAAACTAATATATAACATTATCAAATATAAATATATATATATATTTAAAAATTTAAATATAAAAAATTTATTATTTTTCAAAATAAAATATATTTACAAATTGTATTACAATGTAAGTACATTATTATTATTATTATTTTTAATTATTATTACAAAATAAATCTTTCTCAATACATAACTTTCTCTTTATCAATATAAATATAAATTAACAAAAACATCAAATAAAATAAAAGGTAGGACAAGAACTTCAATTTCAGGTTTTTTTAGGGGGTGTAAGAACTGCAGATGGGTAGTGTAGACAAGTGGAATACGTAGAGGGTAATGAGTAGTACCTGATTTGGACACGGTCCGGACTAGGCTGCACCTCTAGAGCTGCGCATGCGTCCCCCTTTCGGGGTCTTCTTCTTAAGCTCCTTCCCCTTCATTTCATTCGCCATTTGCAGGAGCGGGAAGAGACAAAAAGTAGTGGCATTGAACCGGATCTATCTATTTTTCATGCTATTTATAATGAGGCACCCGTTCCTCTTTTACTGCTTATATGCTCAGGGCACTTTGATCTGTGTGAAGACCGTAATTTCCCCATCTCGATAGGACGCACTCTCTTCTCTTTATCATCTTCATATGCCACCTTCTATTACTTCATTTACCTTATTGATAGGTCTGATCTGATAGGTTTTACTGCAGAGGCCATCTTTCCTTCCTGAATTTCTGCCACATCTGAAGGGAGAGGCCTTCCAACTGACCCATCTGCCAATAGCACGTACCCTGAATTCCCAGCTCAACTTTCTCTTTATCAATATAAATATAAATTAACAAAAACATCAAATAAAATAACTAATTATAAATAGATAAATACCATACAATTAAATACCATACAATTAATCGAATGACATAGACATAAAGATCCAATGAAATAAGGTGGAAGAATGCCATATAACTTTCTTTTAATTTTTACTCTTCTAAAATATAATCCTTTATGTCATATAATTTTAATTTTAATTCTACTTTTCTAACATGTAATCCGTCAAGTTAAAAGAGAATCGTAATCCGTAACATTAAAATAAGATTGTAAGTTACAAACTATTAAAAGCATACATCTCAATGATATGCTGTTCACATTGAACAATTATATGTTATTCACATTTCAATGTTTATATGTTGTTCACATTTCAATGTTTATGGATCTCGGGTTTACTTTATCATTCATTTGAGTCATCTTCAAAAGAAGAATAAACAATATTGAAGATCACAAAATTACCATTTTCCCATTCAGAGGATGTTTTGTAGAGGTTATTCAAACATCTTAAACATTAATATTCATACAAATAAACATAGAAAAATACAAAAATGTATGTTATGTATTATTACAATTTTTAATTTTAATCTTTCCATAACCCTAAACTTAATATGAATAACTCTCGATGTTTGTTGAAGTTACCATTGCATCTTGATTATTTATCGAAGTTGCCTTTAAAAGGCGTAAAGTTAATAAATGTGGTACATATATCTCCACCTCCTAGACTTGTGATCATCTAGTTATGAGTATTGAGTCAAACTCGAAAATCAAAGGGAGTCCCTCCACTCCTATATCTTATGTGATTAGTGGGATCCCTTCGACTCCTTTAGCCTCGACGGTTGGGGTGCGGAAGATCCCTGCCTCTAGTGCTACCCAACCTGTGGGTTCTAATAAACCCATAGGAATAAACCATTTTAGATCTCTTTTTGGTATGCCAAGCCACAATTCTCAGTCAATACCTTCAGTCTCTAATCCCTTTTCTTTTGGTATGCCCAACATGATGTCACAACTCTCATCCTCCATTCCAATAGTTAATGCAAATCCTAGTTTTGGACCTAGGGGCATGGCTCCTCTGTATGCTCCTCTCTGGTTTGGTGGATGCCATATTCCCCAAATGAATCCTACAGTTGGAGGTTGGCTTCCTCTTTCCTCTAGGAGTAATCCTAGTCTCAATGCTCCTGGATGGAGTGCTCAACCGGGCAGATGGTTCACTTCCTATATTCCATCCTTTATCCCCTCTTCCTCCATGCTGATTCTGAGAAACACATTTATTATGGAGAATCCCCCTCTGTCCTCTGAAGTTCCATCCGAGGGAGTCAGTTTCACACTATGGGAAACCCCAAGCCCATAGCCTCTTCGGTTGGGGGCAACATATATAACCCTCATCATGTTGCTTCCATGGGTATGGTTCCCATACAACCTTTTATGAATCAGTTTGGAGGAGGATATTATCCTACTAGAAAGGTCCATGGAATATACCAAAACCTTGGATGGCCTGCAATCCCTCAGCCCCAATCTCTCCCGGGAGCATGGACTTAGACGTCGCAACCCCGACTCCATTTTCTGGCCATGCTTAATCTACCATATTTGTCAAAATTAATGAATGACCCTATGCGTCACGATCCGTTATGGCCCCCCATCCCCACCAAGCTTCCTTCGGACATTCCAAATTTCAAAGGAAATACTGGCGAGGATATGGGAGATCATGTCACTACTTTTCATCTTGTGTGCTCATCTAACTCCTTCAATAATTATTCTATTTGTTTGAGGCTATTTCATTACACCCTCATGGGGGTCACCGCTAAATGGTACATTGAGCTACTGGGGGGGAAATATGGAAACCTTAATCAGACGGTTTTGGTGTTTCTCAACCACTTCTAGTTGTCGGTTCGTTACAATGTCGGCATACAAATTTTGTCAGCCCTCCGCCAAGATAAAACCATGCATATATGAGACCACATCCAAGAGTGGTGTAGATGGAAGAGGTTGATCAAACCCTACATTCCTATAGAGTTTATGTTGGAATGGTTCCTTAAGTCCTTATTGCCTTATATTTTGAAGGATGTGTCTACATATGGAGTAACATATAAAGATGAAGTTGTTTTCAAAGCCTAGCAATTGGACCTCATATATGCTCAATCTGAGATGTTGTATGAAATTCTTCCTGACACATTACGGTCGAACTATGACCCTAGACAAAATATCGAGCCTCATGTCGATGGCATCAGAGGCTCTACAAATGTTAAGTCTACAGACTTGGTTACAAATCAGTGGAAAGATTTGTCTCTAAGCCAACATGTAGCAAGACAAGCTTTAACTTCATCCTCCACTCCCACTCAGTCTGCGTATGTGCATTATGTATAGTCTTCGGATAACCCAAATGGTAACCAACAACTAGGAGGGAATAAATTGAAAGGACGAGGTAATAATCGTAAGGGTGGGAAAAATAATAATAAATCCAAGGACGACACTAACAATGATAGATCGAATAATAATGTTGGTGAGGGATAGAAAGAAAAATGGAAGGTGAAGTTTCCTTGTAAACTTTGTATATATGATCACCTTACCCACCTATGCCCCCAAATAGAGGAATCCTCAACTCTCTTATCGCAATCGTCCGTTGTGCTGATAAATTCATTTCCACATAATCAACACATGGCCTCAAGGATCCCCAACATAAAAAATGCGTCAAACAAGAGTCAAAACCTCTCGTCACATGAAGGTGGCCATCTATGTGTCAATATGGTAAAGTATCATATTTATGTAGCCACTCGATGTCGTGATTACGGTTCTTCACAAGCCATTGTAAGTCTAGAGTATCCTGCTCCTCCGGAAACAACCTTGCAGATCGAAAATTCAGAACCTCTGCCTTGTATTTCAAAAGAAGTACTAAAGCGCTCTACCCACAATCCTAATGCCAGAGTCGCCCATAACTATTCGATTGTCGAAGATCTATGCCAAACCGTTTGTGCGATGTCGTGTTTGGAGGTGCTCTAGACGTGTCCTTCATAGAGGAATGCCTTGTTATTTGTATTAGGAGCTCTAGACCCGTGTGGTTCAAAGGTTATCAAGTTTGATGTAACAGATGTTGGGCCTCGCCTACCTTATCACGCGGCCTTTCAAATCCATGTGGAGTACATGGAAATTACCATCAAACACACTGTAATTGATGAAGGTGTTGTGACGTGTGTGATGTCCCTAACCTGTTGGATAGCCATTGGATCTCCAAATCTATCCCAATCTATGACTATGTTGGCAACATTTTATGGGCATTTGTTTCGACCCCACATAATTCTTCCCACTTTTCTAGTCTAGTTAGGTGGGAAGACAATGGAGGTTGATGTTGAGGTGGTTGATGCGCCCCTCTACTATAATTTACTACTAGGGAATAATTGGACTTATGCCATGAAATCCGTTGTGTCATCCATTTTTCTCACTTTATGCTTTCCTAGCGAAGGAAAAATAGTGATGATTGATCATTTTTCCTTTGTGCATGCTAGTCCTAATGCATCAGTTGGACATTTTGTCCTTGGTATCAACAATTCTCAGCAGGAAACTAAGGATGTTGGTGTCAGAGTGTATTCCTCTTTGATGGGTAGCTTTGATTTCATGGCACCAATTCACCATATTCACACCATTTCTAGTGAGTCTTCGTCGTCGATGATGTCCGTTCCTTTTTGTACTTTATATTTCAATGACCCTTCGACCCTATCTTCCCCAACTATGTCATATGAAGGTCAGTCGCACATTGGGATGGAAATTCCACTGTCAGGAACAAAGGTTGTGTATCAGTCTATTATTGACGCTGCTACTGACCCGGATCCTTCCTCCTCGCGGACAGACGAGGTGGATCATGTTCTACATCCTGTATGGGTCGTTCAATCATCTTGTTCACATGATTGTCTCAACGATACTTTACTGTAGGATGAAGCCATATTATAGGCCATGTATGGTCCTGATAGGCTTTGGGACGATATGCATCATCACTCCTATTTCCTCCCAGAGCTTGTTAAGATTAAACATGATGACTTTAGATCTACCTTGAGTGATATGGTCGGTCACATCATGGTTCCATTAGATAAGCATGGTATTTATACCGAAGGAAACATGGTGAATATTTCTCCTACCATCACGATCAAAATCTATTATATTTTTGGAAAAATTGCGAACGTATATATCAATGCAGATTGTTCGCCTAAAGAAATTCAGATCTACATCGATCTCTTCAAAGAATTTTGTGATGTATTTGCTTGGTTGTATGAAAATATGCCAGGGATCAACCCTAGCATTGTCGAACATGAATTTAAAACTTATCCAGATGCTAAACTTGTTCAACAATGTCTTAGAGCTATTAATCCTAGGATGGCCCCTTCTATTATGGAAGAGGTATAGAAGCCACTTAATGTTGGTTTCATCTACCCGGTTCCCTTGACTGAATGGGTGTCCAACCTCATTCTCGTAAATAAAAAGAAAGAAATTATTCGCGTATGTATGAATTTTTGAGACTTGAACAAGGCTTGTCCTAAAGATAACTTCCCGACTCCTTTCATTGACGAGATTCTTAATGAGTGCATGAGAAGAAAAGTATTTTCTTTTATGGATTGATTTTCAGGGTATAATCAATTTCAAATCAAACACGAGGATCAACATAAGACGACGTTTATTTGTCCTTGGGGTACTTTTGCGTACCGAAAAATTCCTTTCGGCCTTAAAAACGTTGGAGCAACCTTCCAACGTGCCATGACATTTGAATTTCATGATCTCAAGCATATTGTCGAAGCTTTCCTAGATGATCATGTTTTTCACTCTCGCAAGAGAGTAGATCACTCCGCTAACCTTTGATTAGTATTTGAGATATGTCGTTACTATCGCATTCGGTTGAACCCTCACAAATGCATCTTTTGCATTAGGTCTGGTCGTATTTTATGATTCTTAGTGTCTGAGCATGGGATTATGGTAGATCCTATGAAGGTTGAGGCAATACTTCGATTTCCTCCCCTGCACAACATTAGACAACTTCAAGGTTTACATGGGAAGGATAATTTCCGATGTCAGTTCATACTGAACTATGCCAATTTAACTAAGGGTTTCATGCATCTTTTGAAGAAGGATACTCCATTTATATGGGATGAGAAAGCCTGAGAATCCTTCGATGCTCTTAAGAAATATTTGGTATTGACACTTCTGTTGAAGCCTCCAGATTACAGTAGATACTATTTTATTTATACACAACATTCGAAGGGAAGGTTGGTATGGTTCTAGTTCAAGAGGACGATGAGCTCCATGAGCACATTTTATATTATCTCAGTCGAAACCTAGTCAGTCCTGAACTTAAATACTCCCACGTAGAGAAACTTTCCTTGGTCATCGTACATGCGGTTCAAAGATTACGACATTATATATTACTTTGCAAAACCACTGTAGTTGTGGATATCAATCCATTTCAATACGTCATACCTAAGCGTATCATAGGGGGGAAATAAAATAAGTGGATTGTTATTTTGCAAGTACTTGATCTCAATTTCTCTTTGGCGAAGTCTACGAAATCGCTAGTTTTTGTCGAGTTCATATTATACTTCCCTCGACTAGATGAGGAAATTTTTCATGATGATTCGTTCACAGATGAACATATCTTATTTCTCTCATCTTCGGGCCCCTAGTATGGAGACATTCTAATTTATCGTCAAACCTTGAAGCCACCCTAACATTTGTCGAGAGAAGATCGACGACGAATATGTCATCAGGATAAAAACTACCTTATCATCGATGATGCTTTGTATCGTCGAGGAGTAGATAATATTTTATGTAATTTCTTGAATCACAAGGAAGATGAGTCTATTCCCAATGGGTCTCACAGTGGGGCTTGTGGTAGTCATTTATCGGGATTGCAACAACCCTAAACATATTGCGAGCTAGTTATTTTTGGTCGTAAATTTTTAAAGATTTTCTTGAAGTAATCAAGAAGTGTCACCCTTTCTAGGTGTTCGCTCAGAAAATGTGGTCACACCCAACCCCTATTCACCCATTTTTCACAGTCGGTCCCTTCACCAAGTGGGGGGTAGATTTTATGGAATGTAAACTAGCTTCGGCTGGGGGCGCCCAAATATTATCATGGTCGTGGATTACTTTACTAAATGAGAAGAGGCCATGCCTACAATTAAATCTAATGGTAAGACTGCAACATTCTTTGTATTCAACCAAACTATAGCCCTGTTTGGAATCCCAAGAGAGATTGTCATTGATCATGGTAGTCACATTCAAAATGAAATGATGAAAGAGTTACCACCAAAATTGGGGTGTAAGAACGATCGTTCTTCCCCTTATTATCCATAGGAAAATGGACAAGTAGAGGAGGTCAATAAATATCTGAAGACCATCTTACAAAAAACTGTCAGCCAAATAAAATATGAATGGCATATGGTTCTTTACCCTACACTTTGGGAATACCAAACCTCGGTAAATACTTCCATTGGTTTATTTCCTTTTCAGTTTGTACATGGCATGGAGTCAATTCTTCCGATTGAATGTGAAATCCCTTCTCTCAAGTTGGAAATTGAGCTCCTACATGACACATCCGATCTCAAATAACACCTCGTACACCTAGAGCATCTCGATGAGCAACGTCAGGATGCCTCTACGGCTATCGAAGAAAATAAGCAATGTGTTAATCTTTAGTATGATAAGTTTGTCTGTCCTCAGTAGTATCCTAAGTTTGACTTGGTTCTCTTGTATGACCAAGCCAAAGAACTAGTGGGGGTAGGCAAGTTCAACCCCATGTGGCATAGTCCTTATATCGTGTGATGTGTCTTATATAAGAGATCCTACGAATTAGAATATTATGAAGGGAATATATTGGATGAGCCCATAAATGGGCTCTACGTTAAAAGGTATTATTCTTGAGCCCTCAAGATTGGGTGTGACCTTTTGTATACTAGTGTATATTAGTGTATACACATATTTTCCTTTGTGTCATCGACTTGCTTATCAAGTTTTCCATTGTTTGGAAGATGTCAATGGAGTGCTCATTTTACTTAGGATTCAGGGACGGTGCCAATCATCATAAGTGGAACAAGGCTTCCGTCGCTTGGGTCATTTACTCACCCGAGGGCCAACTGGTGTCTTCAGGTGGGGTTTGTCTGGAGCCATCAACGAATAATGTGGCTAAGTATAGCATCGTTATATATATATATATTACGTGACACCATTTAATATGGTGTTTGATCTTTAGAGGTTCGCCTAGACTCCCAATTATTCATATGCCAACTGAACGACAATTACTGTGTGTGAGATCCTACTCTATTTTGATGATTCCTATGGGTACAACTTTTGGAACGATACTTTGATTTTCTTACTTATAATCACATACCTAGAAGTTCTAATCATGTATCTGATGCATATGTTAATTATATTTTAGATTGGAATTTGTCACATAACTAAGAAAATAAAAAATTTACACAATGTAACATATATAAGTAAATCCGAGGACCAAAGTTGTTTTATATTTCATCTTTTAGAGTTCAAAAAAATATGGTGTCATAGTACAAAATGGGCCTCACACCCTCAAAATACATATATGCCTAGTATATAATATGACCATTGCATATACACCTATGGTGCCATATGTGTATCATGATAGCACACTATGGCATTTGTGAGATGCCAGAAGAGTCACACCCATGCATGGGGTACACCCACCACCTGCGACTGCATCGCCTCTAACAAATCCTCCACTTGAACCATAGGAATATTGTGATTCAATCGAGACAGGTTCCCATGCACATTCTGAAACACTCTCTTTGCATCTCCTTGGCCCCTTTGCTGATGTCGTGGGAATCCCTATGGATGTCACAGACCTATTTTTGCATAACAGAGAAATTGTTAATACTTGATACCATACAAAAATATTTGATTTTTTTTATTTATTGAAAAACAAAAAAAAATGAAATATATAAATACATTTCATACCAATATCACTATAGGAAGAAACCGGTAGCAAAGGCATGTATGGATCCCCTCTGTAGTCAATCCTGCCGTAAGGGTAGTCGTTAATGGCTATGACCTGGCGGCACCACCAAAAAATTAACTCATCATTGTAGGGGTTTGGCACCCTACCACCTCCTAGCCGCCTCATCACGTCAGTCCATCATGACATGGTTGGATCACGCTGTCTATGTGGAGTAATATCTACTCTAGGGCTCAAGCCTAGAACCCTCTCAAAAAAAAAACTACAAGGAATGGATGAAAATCTGAAATTTCTCATTTTCCCTTGTTTGCAATCCATCAAATGGATCTTCATGTTATTCAGTACTGAGGTACACCAATCATAAACAGTGGGTCTTAAAAAATACACCACATAGAACATGAGTGGCCTTGATGCTTGGTGCAACAAGGCTGACCCTGAAATCCATGTGAGTACAAGAACGACAATATTTAAGCTTAGGTTCTTGATCACCCTGATTGGGAGTTGACTCCCTTCTTTATCTATGCTTGCAACATAGTGGGTGGCAATGTAATCCTCCATATTCATACCACCCCTAGCCCCTCCGACCTTGAGATTCATTACCTCGTCTCGACGATAAAATTTTGTGATGAAGTATATATCGTCTACTTCAATCCTCAATGGTTTCCCATTGAGGTTGTGAATCTATCTCTAGATCCTACTAGTTTACTAGCGACTGGAGTAACCTCACTTGAGCCCTTATTTTCTTGAGAGCCCAAAATTTATAAAGGCCACATCTCTTTAAATCTTGTTGGGCCCTTGCATTCCTTCCCACTATTGCATCTATCTTTTCATGCTACATCTCCCTCCATTCAATCACCATCATGCAAAGGAGAAACAATTTTTTGAGTTAAATCCTTTCAAAAATGTTGTTCATGGACTTTTACGTGGGCTAACTTGGTAAAATTCACGTATATGGGGTCGTATACACGACCGATGAACTGCCACTCGCATACGCCCTAGTTTCCATGTTATGCCCTCTAATACTAAAACATTGATGCCTAAAATTGAAATTTAAACCATTGAAATTGAAGTAGAGGGGATGGTCACTTACTTGGTCTAGATGGTTGTCAATTTCATTGATCGTAGCTCCCACAATTGACACTTTAATATCGTGGGAAAAATGGCCTAAAATGCACTATGTGGGTGAAAAAAATCAAATGGCATGGTAAAATGGTCAATTTTTACTATTAGTAGAAATTGTTTACCCACTTCCTATAGTTTATGCTAATTTTTGACCTTATAGACTAATAGTGTAGTGGAAAGACTTGGTTTTTGGTGGTTTTGTCCAGGATGTTTTGCAATTTCTAGGGTCATACAACCCGTTCATGCCTTCGATAGGTAGATTCTTTCATTGACATATAGGATATGTTTTCACTTCATTTTTCACTCTTGCATCATCCTATGACCGTGATCCATACACCCTAGGTACGAAACCATTTATTAGCGACACAAAACGTTCTTAATTCTACTATAAGTTTCATTATTAAGTGGTAGAGGATTACCAAACATGGGTTCCCTATTTAGAACCTTTTTTCCATTTGGTGCCCATGCATAAGTTATTCCATACGACCAGGAGTTCCTTATAGTCCCAATATGACTTTGCATTCGAACCCCATATTCGTACTCACAAGCATTATGACCGTTACCTATGGGACTCCCCCCGAGTCTTAGTTAAACTCTTTTCAGACTCTCAAAAAAATGAAAAGATTTATGAGTGAACTTGACTCTTTCACACTCGTTAAATCTCTTTGAAATGAAGTCTATTTGGTATAAGTTTAACCCTTTTCCGGACCAAGTAGACTACTTACGAAAACTAAATACTCTAGTCACCATTTACTAGAAGAGTTCTCTTGGGTATTATTTTATACCTTTTCAGGCCTAGGGGACTAAATCTACCAAAAAGGAAATTTTTGGTGTTAAGTCGTAATTGAATTCCATCATCCTGCTTGCAATATTGAGCCTATTTTCACTTCCCACTTTCTCGTTATAAGTCACTTACCTCAACAATTTTCATCACCATCCAAGCAGAGCCTTATACATGTCCTTTGCAACTTGACACCTATACCCTAAGAGGAAACATTCCCCCGAGTGTTCATGCCACGCATGCACTTTCTTGCATTGAGCATAGGTATGTTCCATTGCTTGGAGCTAGTTTCTTACTCACGACACTCATTTCCTCTCTTGTATCATAACATTTATTTTCCTATGAAAAAACAAAAAAAGACAGGCGGGAAAAAAATATTATCTCATATCGGCAATAGTTGTGTTTCCTTTGAACATAACAAAAACTTTTGAGTCCCCTATCATCCAAAGTTTGGGTGTAGCATGACCTTAGGAGGCTGAGCTCATTACTTAGATTTTACTCCTCCATCTGGTTATTCTTCGAGTCCCTATGGAGAGTTTGTTGATGCCTCTTACATCACAATTTTTTATCATCAAGTCTATGTTGCTTGAGTTATCCATCTGTCTCGTGCTCTTGTTCAAAGGAAGTCTATAAGCCTGTGTCAGCCATTTCTTAGAACTCTTGACTTTGCATGTCATCCATACCCTCAATGTATCTCAGAGTCACATGAAGCTATAGTCCTACCATGCACCTTGGTCCTACATTCGTTATGGGTAGGTAACCTTGAACCGAACAATTGACATATCCTCATTGGTCATCGACTGGGGTGTTTCCCTTGTGTTCGACGACAAGAAATCTATTCACACATTGGGATTCGTGTAGTTTATTGGATTCCATTATCCTTATTGGTGGTTTCCTCATCTTTGTCAATAGTTTTCCTTATTGTTTTCTATTCATATGGTCTCTTTCGTGCAATAATTTCATTTGGTGCATAAGAGGGATGCACAGGGTCATTGGTTCATGAACATCCTATTCGTCCCAGCTCCTCCTAATCATCAAGCTATTTCCTTTTACCTCGTGCTGAATGATGAGAGATTCCCTAATGCTTTCCTTTTAGCGGGTCTCCTTCCATCGAATTCAGCTCATCTATTCTAGAAATGAGACCTAGAGTCCTATGAGTACCTAGAGGTTTGTAGTCATCAGTGGTAGGTTCTCCTGCCATAGACAGTTGGGAATACATCAATGTCTCCTAATTGATGGATTCTTCAAGTGTTTGAACTCAACACCCTTATTCACACTTGTAGAATGTACTCAATGCCTTGATACCTACTTTCGTTATCAGTGGTTTATCTCACATTTGTTAACAGTTGTAACACCCCGAGGTCGAGCCCCTGCTAAATTGTAATTATGTTTATAACATGGTGAGACGAGTGGTTATAAGATGAGAGACTTATGTGTTTATTAGGATAGTGAGCCAGATAATAAGGCCAATGATTCTGATTTTTGCATATGTCAATACTCACATCATTAATAAACATTACATCAATGCGTGTAGACCCTCCACGAAGAAAGAGTTATGAGGGACTATGCTCCACTAGGTAGGGAAGGGGATAAATGTCTAGGAATAGGGGATAATCTAGATGGCTTACCTATAAAGGAATAATATTATTATATTATTATTTCCTATAGGCTAAGGTTTGACTTAACCGTGTTTTCCTAAGTTCTTGGGGAAAGGGGACAAGTGTTAAGTGGATCTCATGCAACTTCAAGGACACATGTGTCAACCTGGGTGCATGTAGCTTTTCGGTGGAAGGTCATCTCGTTGGGGGGGTTCCCTCACCACTCTCACCATTCTCACGACTCTCATGACTCTGAAAATTATCACCATCCTTCATGATTCTGTATGCACTCTCGCAAGGTTAGCCACCCTAGAAGAGAGCCATACTCCCTACTGATGCATGCACCATTGAAACCTGCAGATATTGGAGTTGTCCTCAATATTTCCTATGAAGCCCGATGCACTTGTATTGGTCTGAGCCCGTGCTATGTCTTAGAGGTTGGTTTTTTCTGCCAATGTAATGCCTTGGCTGAGCTTGGCTTGTTGCCATAGTCTATGTCTTTGCCCATTTTCAGTAGTTACCATCACCTATGCGTTAGCCGAATTTTGTTGTTGACATCGCCTGCATCTCTTTGACTTAAGAGTTGAATTGAAGAAGTAGTTTGTCATTCCTATGAGCAACTCTCCCAGGTGAGAGAGTTTGTTGGGGAAGTGATTTCTCTTGGAGGGAGGTAGCTACAATACTCAGATATTTTCGGTAGAGGTTGTTGTTGAAGCCCAAGGAAAGGGAGGTGTAGTAGCCGATGGACTTGTAATAGTGAAGGTGTACCCTCTTGGGGTGGAAGAGGCATGTGGGTAATGAGGGTCTATGGGTTGTCGGTGTAAGTGGATCCTGGGATAAAATCCTTCCTGTTGTTCTGTGTGACTTCCCTTTTGTCCTTTCCAAGCCTAGGAATCCCTTGCTTGGTGGAGTTTAGTCCCAACTCGAGGGTGACCCATTGCTGAGCATGACGAGCAATGTGGTCTAAGGTTGGGAGGTTTGTGGAAGGTCTACATGTAGTTGGTGGTCCTCAATTAAAAGATAAGTAAACATTTCTTTGTTCATTCACATGCTATGTATTTATATATGATGTTACATCTATGGTTTTGTCCGTGATTACTGTATGTATGCTTTCACTGTTATTTATGCATTAAATTGTGTGATAGAAGAACTCCGCAGGAATATGTGTATGTACATAATGTTAATGTCTAGTTTAAAATTTCATTATATAGATATGTAAATAAATATATATGAATATCATATGTTATCTCTATTTATTCCTGTTAAGTTTTGTATGTGAATATTTCTGCAAAGTTATTTGGTGGCATGGCTTGGCCTATTGGTTTAAGGCACGAAACGGTCACAAATTGGTATCAGAGCTAGTTGGAAGAAGATAAGGTTGTTTGGGTAGCATTTCTTGACAGGGGTTGATGGTCGGGGATGTCACAAATTGGTATCAGAGCCATGGTTTCAACACTGAGCTTGGATAGGCCATGTTAGTGGTTAACAAGACAAAGATTTCAGAGTGAATTGTTGTCAAAAGGGACAAAATTCGAGGTTCATAGCATCCCTGGGTACCAAGACAATACCTTGGACGTGTTATGAAGATCAGGAGGTATAACGATTTATGGAATGGAAATAGATAAAGGAGCTGCAACAACCATTGTGTTGAGCTGTGAGGTTTAAATTGGGTCATAGGATCTGTTCGGGAGAATGCATACCCTTCATAGCCGTCTTATATAGAGAAGGTGCAGAAAAGTTAAACCCCTAAGTCCTTCGGACTTCATGACTTCGAAAAATTTATGTGTTATAAGAAAATATGTCGAAGCCCAAAGTTCTGAAGTTTTGGAAAGGATCTACACTGCAGACCCAAGAAGAAGTGTTGGATTGTTGGATTGGCCGAAGGAAGATCAAGGTCATAGATCAAGCCAAGAGAAAGGAGTAAGGTGCAGCGGAAAATCAATGTATTCATGAGCTCGAGACTTCGAGATAAACGAGGTTTGCTAAGGTGAATCCTTTTGAAGTCCCAAAGTGATGTGGCATGATGACATCATCCAGGGTGATGTGGACTTCCTTAGTCCTACCACGGGTAAGTGAGAATGGAAATTTGATGACCCTGTTAGACCAAAATAAATCCGACATGTGGGGCCACGTGCCACTAGATTAATTGTTGACAACTATACCATGTGGACCCTGGAAGGTAAAGTAGATTGGAAATTTGGAGTTCAAGATATTTGAGGAATGCTAAGGTAAAATCTTTCGAATTCCCAAAGTCCCAAAGTCCCGATGTCCCCAAGTGACATGGTTGTGCTGATGTCACCAAGGATGACATAGAAACATGGGATGTGTGCCACATGTTAGTGAGTTAATAACCTATAGAGGATCTCCACTTCGAGGAAAAGTGGGGTCGCGTGGGTTGAGAACTCCTGAAGGCTGAAGCACCAGAATCGTCATGGACCATTGATCCACCCTACTTTGCGAGTTCACCAATTTGACACTCTGAGATGTTTGTTTGGAAATGCCTTGGATATCTCCGAAGCTTGGAGTTCCAAAGCTCCTATCCACCGCATATTGGATCAAGGAATGTGGAACATAGATCCACCGTTCTTTGTGCATACTACAGTTAGTTGTTCTATGATGTTGCGACGCACAGAAAAGGGAAACCTCTGAAGCTCCGGATCCAAAGTTTCAACACTTCAGATAAGCACCCAAATCATTATCACTTGGTTCTATCTATGGTCACATGCGAGTTAAGGAATGAAGAAAAGGGGCTAGCATCGAATGGTGAATTGTTGCAGAATAGAACAAGGTTTAGAGGTAGAATCGTGGGGATTCTTGATCCATGCAAACCCACTGAAAATGGAGTCTAATATTATTTCTATTGAATCAGATTGTTTAAGTTACTCTAGAAAATTATTAAATACTGATAGCCTGACAAAAAATCATTTGAATGCACATTTTTTGCAGAGTTAACAATTGACAGAGCCGAACCAAGCTGTTGCATAGTACAGAGAAATGGAGAAGGAACATGATGCTTACAGTTCGGAGGATGAAGTTAGAGGAATGGATGTCCATTTGGGAATTGAAGGAACAAACACTAATGGGAGTGGAGAAGAAATAGACAAATAAGTGAACATGATGAAAATCATTAAGAATTTGCAAAAGGATGTCCAAATTCACCAGGTAGATAACAAAAGGATTATGAGAGCCAAGGAGAAACAAGGAGACTTCAATATGAAGTTGATGCGAATTCTGGAAAGAATCAAAAATAAATTGGATAAGGAGAGTGGCTCCAACAAATCATAGAATCACGGGACCCTTGGTGAGGAAAGAAGAGGGAGAAGTGCTAGCAGACATCGCCAACACTCCTGAAGGCATTCAAAAAGGAGGCCACACAGCAGTTCAAGTCCATCTCCTACCAAAAATCATAGGATATATGAAGTGGATGAACTCAAGGGTGAAATGAATAAAATCAAACCTCCTACTTTTGATGGAGAGCACAAGAAAGATGAAGATGTTGAGGCATGGCTGCTGGGCATCAGGAAATATTTCCAACTACAGAACTATTCTTCTCATGGAGAGGGAAGAATTTACATCTACCAACTTAAAGGAAAGGCATCCGTATGGTGGGATCAGTTGGTGCAAGTGAAACACGTCAAAGAGAAGAATGTTACATGGAGGGAATTCAAGAGACATTTTGAAAATAAGTACTTAACTAAGAGGTATTATGACAAGAAAATGAAAGATTTATTTCAACTCAAGATGGGAAGTATGTCCATTGATGAGTATGAAATAATATTCTTGGAGTTGTTTAAGTATGTCCCCTTCATCAAGGACCAGACAGTTAATATTCAAAGGTATATGAGTGGGCTTCCATCTTCCATCAGTGACAAGATCCAATATGATGATCCTAAAACTATGGAAGAAACCATAAGGAGATAAAAAAGGTTATATGATAGGTAAAAAGGAAAGCCTACTTTCCAAAAATCTTGGGAAGACAAGAATAAGTTTAAGCGGGAGAAACAACAGAAGGGAAACAAACCACCATTTTTCAGGAATAGCCCTCAAGGACAACCAGTTTTGAGAGAGCCCAGGATGGCTGAAGTAGGTGGGAAAAGGCCAAGGCTGACACCTATGGAATGTTGGGGTTTCAAAGGTGATCATAGGTATATATATTGTCCTCACATAAAGGATAAGGTGAGAGATGTTCACAATGTTTAGCAAGATGAAATAGTGGAGGACATGGGTAGGAGTGTACCAAGGATCTATGCAGCTCTGGACAATAATAAAGTTGAGTTTTAATCACACATGATTGAAGTTGAAGGTATGATCAATAACCATGCCTTTAATATTTTAATAGAATCTTTATCAAGTCATAGTTACATAGATCCTAAATTTGTGCAAAGATTACATTCTCCAAGAAGCAAGCATGATAAATCTTGGCTGGTGGCCATGAATGGACTAAGTACCAAGGAAGATATGAACATATTTCCTTTCGTATCATATGATTGTTTAGTTGGTATGGATTGGTTGGACCAACATCATACCATATTAGACTGCCATAACAAGACAATCACTTGCTTGGATGAGGAAGGAAATCAAAAAGCAGTCCAAGGAATTCCCAGGGCAGTTGTTGTTAGAGAAATCTCAACAATGTAGTTGAAGAAGTGTTACAGGAAGGGTTGTGAAATATTTGCAGCCCATATGGAGGAAGAGACTAAGGATAAGGTGCCAAATCTGGAGGATCATGCAATCTTGGAAGATTTTGAAGATGCGTTCAAGGAGGTACCAGGAATACCTCCAAAGAGAGATATAGATTTCTCTATAAATTTGACGCTTGGAGCAGCCCCAGTGTCAAAGAATCCCTACAGAATGAGCACACCAAAGCTGAAGGAACTACAAATGCAACTGGAATAAATTTTGAAGAAGGGATATATACGCCCAAGTGTGTCACCTTGGGGGTGCTCCATTCATTTTCGTGAAGAAGAAAGATGGGACAATGAGATTGTACATCGACTTCAGACAATTGAATAAAGTGACTATAAAGAAAAAGTATCCTCTACCAAGGATTGATTATGTCTTCGATCAGTTGAAGGACACTAGAATATTTTCAAAGATTGATCTCAGGTTGGGATACCATAAGGTAAGGATTAAAGAGGAATACATTAGCAAGACCACCTTCAAAACAAGGTATGGTCATTATGACTTCACAGTGGTGCCATTTGGGTTATCAAATGCACCTGTTGTTTTTATTTTCTTAATGAATGACGTTTTCTGGGAATATTTGGACAAGTTTGTCATTGCCTTTCTAGATTACATCCTTGTATATTCCAATTTGGAATAAGAGCATGATCATCATTTGAGGATGGTGTTGCAAGTTCTAAGAGAGCATCAGATGTATGCCAAATTGAGAAAGTGCTCGTTTTATCAAAACATAATTCACTATTTGGGGCATATAATATCGGAAGAAGGGAAAGTCGTGGACCCTGAAAATATTGAGGCCATTAAAGGGTGGACAACACCTAAAAATGTGACAGAAGTAAGATCCTTCATGGGTCTAGATTCCTACTACAGAAGGTTCATTGTGAGGTTTTCAAGAATAGCTCACCCCATCACTTCCTTGCAAACAAAGGGGAAGAAGTTTCAATGGATAGAAGAATGTGAAAAGAGCTTCCAACAATTGAAGAAAATTTTAACTAGGGCTCTAATTATGAAGATTGTAGATCCATATGAAGATTTCATGGTTTGCACAGATGTGTGCAAAGAAGGACTAGGAGGAGACCTTATTCAGAAAGGACTTGTGATATCTTTCGAGTCCAGAAAATTGAAAGAACATGAAAGGCTCTATTTCACTCATGATTTAGAGTTGGAAAACATAGTTCATGTTTTGAAGAAGTGAAGACACTACCTCATGGGAAATAGGTTTGAACTAATGAAAAACCATAATGGTCTGAAGTATTTGTTTGATCGACCTAATTTGAATGCTAGGCATAGTAGATGGCTAGAATTCCTCTGTGAATATGAATTTGAAATCAAGCACATCAAAGGAAAGGAGAACAAAGTGACTCATGCACTCAGGAGGAGAGTGCATGAACTACATGCTACAACTATCAACATGTATCAGACGAATCTTAAAGGCAATATTTCTGAAGATGCAAAAATTGATTTGCAGTACATGGAATTGGTAACAAAGTTACAACAAGGTAACATGCAACATAAAGTTGAGGATTATGAATTGGGAATTGATGGAATTATCTTGTACATAAACATAGTTTATGTACCCAATTCTCCTTAATTGCGGAGTGCAATTTTAAAATAAATGCACAATGTACCTTATGTAGGACACCCAGGATATCAAAAACAATTTTAGCAGTCAAGAGCCAATATTATTGGCTAGGCATGAAGAGGGAGATTGATGAAGACATAACTAAATGATTGGAATGTCAAAAGGTAAAGGCTGAGCATAGACACCCAGCTAGGTTGCTACTACTGTTAACCATCCCTGAGTGGAAGTGGGAAGTGGTGACAATGGATTTCATCATAGGAATTCCTAGAACAAGAAAGCAACACGATGCAATCATGGTAGTAGTGGACAAGCTTACTAAAGCTTCCCATTTCATTCCATTTAAGACCACTCACAAGGAATCTAATGTTACTGATATCTATATGAGGGAGGTAGAATGACTGTATGGTATTCCCAAGACAATTATATCTGACAAAGACCCAGATTTTACCTCAAAGTTTTGGAAGGGGTTTGTAACGTCCCCGACCATCAACCCCATGGTCGGGTAAGGCTATTACGCGGAACATTCTCATAAATTTATATATATCATGCATATTAAATCTAATTAACAGATTTTAATGACATTTAACCAACAATATAGAGTAATCATAGTATTACTTCTAAAATACAGAATTAATGGAATTAACAGTAACATCATTGCAACAGAATACATGATAATATTGCAAGCATCACAGACATGCATTTTAATTGAAATTAAAACAAAAAATTAATACTTATCTTTGAAACTGTAATAACTCCATCAAATACGTGTAGACCTTCCATGAACCTCCCAGCCTTAGACCACACTACTCATCACGCTCAACAGTGGGTCACCCCTAATCTAGGACCAAGCTCCACCTAGGGGAAGGAAATCCTAGACTAGGCTGAGGTTACAGGAAAATTTCATAGAGCAACCAGAAGGATTCTCTCCAGGAGCCTTCTTACGCCCACTACTCACAGACTCTCATTCCCCACATGCATGTTCCACCTGGGAGTATACACCTTCACAAGCATAGTCCATTGGTGCTTTACCTCCCTCTCTAGGTCTCGACAATAGGATGGATCAGGAATTCTTAGAGCTCTGTATCTGGTGTTGGACTCTCTTTGGGAGAAAACAACTTCCCAACAGACTCTCTCACCTGGAGAGAGTTTCTCATAGGCCTGACAACCTGCCTCTTCTACCACGAGCATGACCACCCGGTTCTTTAACCAGTTTCCAACTCAATTCCCACAAGTTCAGGATAATAGTAACAACATCAACATTTGGTTAACTCACAGGTGACAACAACAACAGGAACATGGGGTGCAGAAACATGAAATGAAAATAGGCCACTAAGACACATCACGGTTCAGGTAACACTAGTTTTCAGGATGCATGACAAGTAATCCATGCAAAGGTCGACACAGACTCAACAGTTCGAACATAGGGTGTACCAGATTCTCAAGAAAACATCATAGGCCTCGAGTTTCAGAGCTGCATGAGGCTTATAAAACTCAGACACAAGGATCCCCCGGTTTCAGATAGTCGATGGTGGAATGGAGGATGAACCCCCGACTCAGCTGATGCTTAATATTTTAACCACATGTTCCCAAGTCAACACTTATCTTCCTGGGGTTGCATGCATTCCCTTTTGCACATGTTGGAGCTGCATGTGTTGCCTCTCCTATAACTTAGGATAAAAACATGTTTTGTCCCACAACTTTAGAATAATAATTAAATATTATTCCCAAGGAATTAAGCCCCTAATCTTAGCCCATCTTTCCAAACTTCCAGCCCGCTCTTCCCTTACCCACCCTGTGGAAGCTTAGTCCCCCATCACTCTTTCTTTGTGGTCGGTCTGCACGCAATGATGTTTATATTTTTATTAATTTTCTGCATATTACATATACAAAAACAATCTCCTGGCCTTAACATTTAGGATCTCCAGCCTAATAAACACATAATCCCACCATCTTATCAATAGTTGTCTCACTGGCCTAGAAAACATGATTTACAATTCATAAACATGATTATAATTCATAATATAACTGGGGAACTGTCGGGGGAGATTACAATCCCCTCCCCTTATTTTTTCACCGTCCTCAGTGCAACGTTTACACAACATCAACAAGTTTTTCAAAATATTCAAAAAGATGTGGGTATCCTACCCACATAGCATCCTCATGCTCCCATGTCACGTCCTCAGGACCATACCAGGTCCACTAGACCTTTACATGCTCTATGGCTCGATTCCAGAGATGTTTTCTTTTTCGGTCCAATATGCGCACATGATGCACTTGCAGGACACCTTCTTGCTCCACCTGAATCACACTCCAATCGATTACATGATTAACATCAGGTATATATTTATTAATCAATGAAACATGAAACACATTGTGTACATTCATGGATGCAGGTAATGCAAGCATATATGAAACTGGCCCAATCCTTTCTAGTATTTCAAATGGCCCACAAAATTTGGCTGCCAACTTGGCGCAGTTTCCCAACTTCAGGGAACTTCTGCTAGATTTTACCTTCAGAAAAACATGATCACCCACTTTGAATTCCTTGTGGACTCTATTTTTATCAGCATAACATTTCTTCCTGTCTTGGGCAACTTTCAAATTCTGCTTAATTTTTAGCATCTGTTCTTCCATTTCCTTGAGAAACTCTAGCCCAACTGCTGCCCTATTAGCTGGATTATCCCAGCTTACTGGAGTATTGCACTTTCTGCAATAAAGTGCTTCAAATGGACTCATCTTCAATGATGCTTGATACCCAATATTGTAGGTGAATTCTGCCAAGTGTAGGTAGTCTTCCCATTTCGATGGTTTTTCCATCACATACATCCTCAGTATGTCTTATATTACTCGATTCACCTACTTTGTCTACCCAATAGACTGAAGATGATATGTTGTGCTAAAGTTCAGATTCGTACCAAATCCTTTGAACAACCCTTTCCAGAAATTTGAGGTAAATTTCAAGTCTCTGTCAGACACAATTGTCTTGGGAATATTGTGCAATCATGCTACTTCCTTCATAAAAATGTCGGCAACATCCATTGCCTTGTGAGTAGTCTGTAGTGGAATAAAATGGGCATCTTTCGTAAGCTTTTCTACCACCACCATGATTGAATCATGTTGCTTGCATGTTCTGGGCAATCCTGTGATGAAATCCATTGTCACCACTTCCCACTTCCACTCGGGAATGGGTAAAGGTTGCAACAATCCTATTGGATGTCTGTGCTCAGCTTTAACCTTCTGACACTCCATACATTTGGTGATGTATTCTGCAATCTCTTTCTTCATACCTGGCCAAAAGTAATGGCTCTTGACTGCTGCCACATTTTTCTGATATCCAGGATTCCCAACATAAGGAAAATTATGCATCTCATTCAAAATCGCAAGTTTCAAATCATGGACATTAGGTACATAAATTTTGTTTTTGTACAGAAGTATTCCATCAGTTTCCAATTTATAAATCTCCACTTTCTGTGGCATCTTAACTTGTTGTAGCTTTGCTACCAAATCCCTATACTACAAATATGCATTTGCAGCTTCCAAAATTCTTCTCTTAATATCAGTTCGATACATGCTAATGGATGTAGCTTGTAATTCATGTACTCTCTTGTTGAGTGCATCAGCCACTTTATTTTCCTTCCCTTTGATATTCTTGTTATCAAAATCATACTCATAGAGAAACTCCAACCACCTACTTTGTCTAGCGTTCAAGGTTGGTTGATCAAACAAATACTTCAGACCGTTATGGTCTGTCTTCAGTTTGAACCTCCTTCTCGTTCAATCAAGAATTCCCACAGATTTCTACTTTTAGAACTCTGCTCTGCTAAGTTTTCGGGCACTAGCCCCTTTCTCTCAGTCCCCAACCCATGCAACCATGAGGTAATTACTCCATTTCTTTGCACTCATTGGAAACTCTAAACGGTTCTATCACTCGTTAAAACTTATGCAAACACAATGTGTATACAACCAGAATTTGTCAGGCCATTAATCCTTAACATATCCCACAACATTCATAAACCAATCTTACTCAAGAAAACATTCAGTTTTTATTCTCTATGATTCTCGTTCAATCAAGAATCCTCACAGATTTCTACTTTCAAAACTCTGCTCTGCTAAGTTTTCGGGCACTAGCCCATTTCTCTCAGTCCCCAACCCATGTGACCATGGGTAATGACCAAGCGCTAGATCTCAAGGTTCTCTAATAAGGACTTCAGATTTCAGAAAACTCCAATCATGGCACATCAATTACTCAAAGTTCTGAATTACCAAAATTGTGAGGAAGGTGGATCAACCGTCCACCATTATTAGAATATGAAGGATGTGTGTTCGTTTTACCATTGAAAATACCCTTGTCACTCAACCATAGGCCAAAGCCACCCTCCAAGCACCTTAACCTTGAAAGAGAATCATTTCAGAAGCAAACCCTAGGCTAGATAGCCATACAAAGGGTAGTGCGCCTTTCCCCAAATATAGCGCATCAACAAGAGCTGATCAGATACTCCAACCCTATCCAAGAGATAGTCCAAGACAAAACATAACTGCTAGCTGCAACAGCTACACTAGCAACTCTTCTCCAATCCTGTGCACAAGACTACAACTCCACTGCGTAGAACTAGCTCTTTGCAACTGCTGAGATGTGTCAAATGAGAGACTGGCACCCTGTATTTATAGTGGTTCTGGAAGACTTACTGGGGCCAACTTCTCCTTCTGGGTACCTATCTGTTCAATATAGATTAATTCTTCTAGCTGACTTCTTCTCTTGGAGGCTAATAACCTAATACATATTATCTTCTTGAGTCGACAAGTATTTTACGGTTATTAGCCAACTCATTAGGGTTTTTCTTGCTTCTCGGAGTCTTTTATTCTCGTCAGGTTTACACGTGGAGGTAAATACCTCCCACATCTACCATAATATCAACACTCCCTCCTAGCTAGGGAGGTATTACAGGTAATGGCCTTGAGCAAAAAACATACCATTCACCTGGTAGCATCAACATAGTTATATGGACTAGATCATGAGCACCATCATCATCATCAGCTACATCATCTCTCCAAACCATACTCTATCTGAGTAATAAGACATGATGCTCACTCCACAGAGTGATGCAAGAGCCATTCTTCTAATCTAGAAGAGTAAATACTCTAAACCATTTTCTGCCTGGAAAATCTCTGTTCATCATTCATCTGGCTGATGATTATCTCCAATAAATTGTTGATAGTCTTCAAGGAAATCATAACAGAAATAGAACACAATCGTGTCTATCCATAGTAGTACATAACTACAATCCAGTGGTACACTACCACACCAAGTAACACACAAGTACTTGATCAGCAATGTATAGTCACGAACAGTGGAACATATCCACCACAATAGTATACATCTATTGTCATACAGACTTCATAACAAACATCTGATAGCAACCTGCACATAAACAATGTTATGATATAAACTGAATCATCTGGGCCAATGTTTCACTCACATCTGTGAGATCTGAAATAATGTTTTCCCTCAGTGTAGAACATCAACAATGGGCTATCTGCCCTATTCTTCTCAAACAAGGAAGAATGATTGTTTCTGATTTCTGAGCCTAGACCATTCCTCCTACACTAATCAAAGTGCACCCTGGAGAGAATGTATAAACCCTAAGGAATGCTTGACCCTGATTGCTAAGCCTGGACCATTCCCCACCTTGGGACATTCCTCCTACACTAATCAAAGTGCACCCTGGAGAGAATGTATAGACCCTAAGTAATTTCTGTCCCCGATTGTTGAGCCTGGACCATTCCCCACCCTAGGCCATTCTTCCTACACTAATCAAATTTCACCCTGGATAAAATGTATAAACCCTAAAATACCTGGACCATTTCTTCTGTTAACCATAAGAGGAAAATACTGCCATGTATCAACCTCCAAAACAGACCATTCCTCATGTTAACCACAATGAGAAATCGTTGTCCGGCGAGGCGAGGCAGTCTTCTTGAGTAACCCTCAAGAAGAGAGACTGCCCTAGACCACTCCCCATGTTAAAAACAATGGGAATTCATTGTCTATGATACATCAACAATCTGGACCATTTTCCATGTTAACCACAATGGAAAATTGTTGTCCGTCAGAAATCTCAATCCACTTTCCGAACAAGAAAGAATCTGTCCAAGTTGGACTACTTTTCAATGAATGTTTTCAATAATATTTTCAGTGCTCCCTCCCAACCTGGGAGTCATCTCTTCCCTTTTAAATAAGGAATTTGTCTCCACGAGCTCCAACTTGAGTACGCAAACTCTTTCATCTTTTACCAAAACGTCTGCTTATTTGTTCATCTGGGGAGATATGTATTGGAGAATCATTTTCTCCTTTCTGGACTTCATCACGGATAATGTAATGCTTGATTTCAAATGTACTTTAGTTTGGAACATTGATTTTTTGTGAAGGCTTCATGTAGCTCTGAACAATAGAGAATATCATTGTTGGAAAACTTGAACATATCCATGTGGCACTTCTTCTGTTATCATGAGATCTGATCTACTGAGTAATCATCTTGATGTTATAGGAAATCTTCACCACGCTTCTGCTGTGCACTGGAGGTTCTTCACCAAGTTATCTTCTTCTATCTGCATACCAGGGTCTCTTTCTGGTATGCCTCAAAGTCTTGAGATTTCTTCTTCATACGCTCTTTACTCAATTTCTCTGGAGAGTATTCTTTGCATTCATATGATGTAGAACTCCAACTTATGGATGTTGATGATGATATAATGACTCATGTAGAGATAAGTCTGGTTTACTGGAACAAGTAATCATCATATTCTTCTCCCTCCATTTGGGAGAACCTCTAGTTCTAGATCTCGTAATGCTTTCATTCATAAGTCTTCCATACACTATTCTTCATCATGAATTTCAGTTCCTCTACTTGACTACTTTTAGTGAGTTCATATTAGGTTGACAATCTTGTGATTCTTGATACAATGACTGGTTGTTCTGGCTTCTCTTTCTTTCTTTGAATCTTCATTTTCTTTCTCGTGTTTATCTCTTGGGTCCATGGAGTAGATTCCATGCCCTAAAGATTCTATTTCTTTCTTTCATCACAAGATCACGGATGTGGATGGACAACCGGGGATACTTTAAGGATTCTCTTCGAAGAAGACTTCTTCTGAGGTTGAAATGGATATGTACTGTCTTTCATGGCTGCTATCATGGATATATACTTCATCATCTTCTATGGATCACAGGATTAGCTCCCTCCTAATCCTTGCTTCATGTATGAGTGTATATAATCGGCTCCCTCCGTCTAACAGAGTCCACACTTCCATCTGCATCCTTATTGTCTTCTGCAATATATAATTCGCTCTGTCATCTAACAAAGTCCACACTTTCATCTTGTTGTCTTCTACAAAACATCATAAGTCTTTTTCCAATTTCCTCTTGATTGCTGACTTCTTTCTGTCTTTGCTTCTTCTAAGACTCTTCATGATTGATTCGGCTTATCTTGCAATAGCTTCCACATGATTTGTATTTCATCCTTTCATGTGTATTATCTAATGATATCCATTCTTATCTTGTTGTTCTTACACAGGTATAGTTATTCTTGGAACACATTATCTTCCAAGAGATAGATATACAATATATGTACAGAGACGATGCAAACAAGATATGTACAAGAAATAAGAAGAGTTTTGTTACCTTTAGAAGAAGAAGTCTCTTCCATCCTTCTTAGTCTTCTTTGTAGGTTCCTTTTCTTCAGAAATTGATGCTTCATGTTTCTCCTTCCTTTTATTTAGCTCGGGACAATGATTCCTGTAGTGACCATACTTTCAATAGTTGAAGCATTGCACTTCTGAAATGTCTTTCTCTTGATTTGGTTTCCTCCTTGAACCAAACTTCCTTTTGTTCCTGAAGTTCTTGAATCTTTCTGTGAAGGCTTGATCATCGTACTTCTTTTGGGGTTTCTCTTTTGCACTTATGCTTGATTCTTCTTGAGCATAGAAAGTCCAAAGTTCTTCAAATGTCGGATACTCCTTTCTTGTGTTCATGCTTGCGGAAAATGCATCCCACGTCTTGGGAAGACCATTGAGTACTATGTTTACCAACTCCTTCTCTGAGATGATCTCTTCAATAGCTTGTAGTTGA
>ML780458.1:66974-80236 GCA_009831015.1 Picea engelmannii | reverse complement strand
CCTGGCAAAGAACCCAGCTTATCATTCGAAGACAAAGCATATTGATGTTCAATATCACTTTGTGAGAGACATGGTTGAGGAAAAGAAGGTGTTGCTGGAAAAGGTTGACACTTTGAAGAATGCTGTAGATTCATTGACAAAGTTTGTGAGCACAGAAAAGTTCTCTTGGTGTAGAGTAACAATGGGCATTGTTGCCCTGGATTGTTGACTATAAAATCCCCTGGACCCCTGGATGCAAAGAAAACAACAAGTGGGAGAATGTTGGGTATGTGTTATATTCTTTGCATGTGTGTGTGTGTGGGTGCGTCAAATACGACAACTGCATCTGACGATCCCTACGGTTTTTTGCTATTTTTTAGCGGATTTTTCTATTTTTCACTGATTTGTAAATTAATCCCGGATTAAGGGATTGGGGTTTTGGTATCTACGGAATACCTAAAAACATTGTATATATTGTATGGTGAATGGTGAAATTCGATATAATGAAAATAAGAAAGGTTTTCCCAGTTGAGGGTTTCCGGTAAAAATCTCTGTGTAATCTGTGTATGAGCCATTGATTAATTTATGTATTACTTAAGAATCTATATGCATTGCTTTACTTCGCAGGTTTAAAACTTACAAAAACCATTTTTTGTCCCACAAATTTAGAATAATAAGTAAATATTATTCCAAAGGACTTAAGCCCCTAATATTAGCCCCTCTTTCCAACCTTTTAGCCCCCTCTTCCCTTACCCAACCTGTGGAATCTTAGGCCCCCATCACTCTTTCTTCGTGGTTGGTTTACACACAACGATGCTTATATTTTTATTAATGTTCTGCATATTACATATACAAAAACAGGCTCCTGGCCTTAACACTTAGGCTCTCTGGCCTAATAAATAGATAATCCCACTATCTTATCCATACTTGGCTCACTAGCCTGCAAAACATGATTTACAACTCATAAACGTGATTATAATTCATAATATAACTGGGGAAATGCTGGGGGATATTACAGGGTTATTCAAGGGGTTCAGAACAAATCTAAACTTCAACACAACATATCATCCTGAGTTGGATGGGAAAACAGAAAGGGTGAACCAATTAATAGAAGATATGCTAAGGATGTATGTGATGGTCAAACCATATAAATGGGAAGATTATCTACACCTGGTAGAACTTTCCTACAACAATGGGTATCAAGCATCACTGAATATGAGCCCGTTTGAAGCACTTTATGGAAGAAAGTGCAACACCCCAGTAAGATGGGACAACCCAGCTGATAGGGCAGTGGTTGGGCTAGATTTTCTCAAGGAAATGGAAGAAAAAATTCAGAAGATTAAGAAGAATTTGAAGGCTTCCCAAGACATGCAGAAAATTTATGCTAGTAAGAACAAAACTCACAGGGAATTTAAAGTACGAGATCATGTATTCCTGAGAGTGAAGGCCAACAGAAGCTTCCTAAAGTTGGGAAATTGTTCAAATTTGGTAGCTCGATATTACGGGCCATTTGAAATCCTAGAGAGGATTGGTCCAGTAGCATATAGGCTTGCATTGCATGCATGCATTTCTATACATAATGTATTTCATGTGTCATTGCTTAAGAAATATGCACCTAATGCTAATCATGTGATTGATTGGAATGTGATTCAAGTGGAACAAGAAAGTGCTTTGCAAGTTTAGCCTGTGCGCATACTAGACTAGAAGAGCAAGAAACTCTAAAAGCGAGACATAAAAATTGTAAAGGTTCAGTGGACCTGGTACGGTCCTGAGGATGCAACATGGGAGCATGAAGATGTTATGCGGGAAAAGTACCCACATATTTTTGAAGATTTTGTAAATATTACAGTTGTTGTGTAAATAAGTTGCACTGAGGACAATGAAAAAATAAGGGGTAGGGATTGTAACAACCCAAGGTTGAGCCCATACTGAATTGTAATTATGTTTATAGGCTCATGAACTGAGTCGTTATAAGATGAGAGACTTATCTGTTTATTAGGCTGGTGAGCCAGATGTTAAGGCCAATGAGCCTGATTCTTGTATATCTAAATACTCCCATCATTAATAAAAATTACATCACTGCGTCTAGACCCTCCATGAAGAAAGAGTTATGGGGGACTAAGCTCCACTAGGTAGGGAAGGGGATAAGTGTCTAGTAATAGGGGCTAAGATAGAAGGATTACCTCTAAAGAAATAATATTATTATATTATTATTTCCTAGAGGCTAAGGTTTGACTTAATCGTGTTGTCCTAAGTTCCTGGGGAAAGGGGATGAGTGTTAAGTGGAGCTCATGCAGCTTTAGGGAGACATGTGTCAACCTGGGCACATGAAGCTTTTAGGTGGAAGGTCAACTCGTTGGGGGGGTTCCCTCACCACTCTCACCATTCTCAGGACTCTCATGACTCTGACAATTCTCACCATCCTTCACAATTTCATCTGCACTCTCGCGAGGTTAGCTACCTTGGAAGAGATCCATACTCTCCACTGATGCACGTGCCATTGTAACCTACAAATATTGGAGTTTTCCTGCATATTTCCTGTGAAGACCAAAGCACTTGTATTGGTCTGAACATGTTTTGTGTCTTATAGGTTGGATTTTTCTACCAATGCAGTGCCTTGGTTAAGTTTGGCTTGCTACCATATTCTATGTCCTTACCCATTTTTAGTTGTTACCATCACTTGTGCGTCATCCGAACACTATTTTTGACATCACCCATGTCCACTTGACTGAAGATTTGAATTGAAGAAGCAGGTTGTCAGGCCTATGAGTAACTCTCCCAGGTGAGAGAGTTTGTTGGGGAAGTGAGTTCTCCTGGAGGGAGTCCCGTAGGAGCTACAGTAATCTGAGACTTCTGGTCTAGCCTATTGTTGAAGCCCAAGGAAAGGGAGGTGTAGTAGTCGATGGACTTGTAATAGTGAAGGCTATGGACGTAAGTGGATCATGGGATAAAATCCTTCCTGTTGTTCCGTGGGACTCCCCTTTTGTCCTTGCCAAGCCTAGAAATCCCTTGCCCGATGGAGTTTAGTACCAGCTTGGGGGTGACCCACTATTGAGCATGATGAGTAGCGCGGTCTAAGGCTAGGAGGTTCGTGGAAGGTCTACACAGAGTTGGTGGTCCTAAATTAAAAGATAAGTACCCATTTCTCTATTCATTTACATGCTATGTATTTATATATGTTGTTACATTTATGGTTTTGTTTATGATTACTGGATGTATGATTTCACTGTTATTTTTGCATTAAACTGTGTGATAGCAGAACTCTGCAAGAGTATGTGTATGTATCAAATGTTAATGTCTAGTTTAAAATTGCATTAGATACATATGTAAATAAATATATATGAATATCAGATGTTATATCTATTTATTCATGTTAAGTTTTATATGTGAATATTTATGCAAAGTTATTTGGTGGCATGGCATGGCCTATTGGTTTAAGGTCGGGAGCGGTCACAAATTAGTATCAGAGCTAGTTGGAAGAGCATAAGGTTGTTTGGGTAGCATTTCTCGGTAGGGGTTGATGGTCGAGGACGTCACAAATTGGTATCAGAGCCATGGTTTCGACGTTGATCTTGGATGGGCCATGTTATTGGTTAATGAGACAAAGATTTTAGAGTGAATTCTTGTTGAAAGGGAGAAAATTTGAGGTTCAGAGTGTCCCTGGGTGCCAAGAGAAAACCTTGGTTGTTTTATGAAGCTCAGGAGGTATAGCGCTTTATGGAATGGAAACTAAGAAAGGAGATGCAACAACCATTGTGTTGAGCCACAAGGTTGAAACTAGGTTGTAGGATATGTTCGGGAGAACGTAAACCCTTCACAGTCGTCAGATCTAGAGAATGTGCAAAAAATTTAATTCCTATGTCCTTCGAATTTCATGGCTTCAGAAAATTTATGTGTTATAAGAAAAGAGGTCGAAGCCTGAAGTTTCGAAGTTCTAGAGAGGATCTACATTGCAGATCCATGAAGAAGTGTTGGACTGTTGGATTGGTCGAAGTCAAATCGGGGCCGTAGATCAAGCCAAGAGAAAGGGGTAAGGCGTGGCGGTAGATCAATGTATTCAGGAGCTTGACACTTTAGGAGAAATGAGGTGTGCTAAGGTGAGTCCTTCCGAAGTCTCGAAGCCAAAGTCTCGAAGTGAAGTGGCATGATGACATCACCCAGGGTGACGTGGACTTCTTTAGTCCTACCACGTGTCAGTGAGAATGGAACTTTGACAACCCTATTAGACCAAAATCAATCCTACATGTGGGGCCACGTGCCACCAGCTTAATTGTTGACAGTTGTACCATGTGGACCCTGGAAGGTACAGTAGATCGAAAATTCAAAGTTCGAGAGATTTGAGGAATGCTAAGGTAAAATATTCTGAAGTCCCAAAGTCCCAAAGTCCAGAAGTCCCAAAGTCCTAAAGTGACGTGGTCGTGTTGACATCACCAAGGATGATGTGAACACATGGGATGTGTGCCACATGTTAGTGAGTTAAAAACCTGCGTAGGATATCCACTTTGGGGAAAAGTGGGATTGTGTGGGTTGAGAACTCTCGAAGGCTAAAGCACTAGAATCATCGTGGACCTTTGATCCACCCTACTTCCCAAGTTCACCAATTTGAAACTCTGAGAGATTTGTTGGGAAATGCCTTGGATATCGCCAAATCCTGAAGTTTTGAAGCTCCTATCCACCATAGATCAGAGCAAGTAATGTGGACCGTAGATCCATCATTCTTCTCGCATACTATAGTTCATTTTTCTGTGATGTTGTGACACATGAAAAAGGGAAACCTTTGAAGCTCCAGAGACGAAGTTTCAACACTTTGGATAAGCACCCAAATCATTAGCACTTGGTCTCAAATGTGTTCACATGCGAGTTAATGAATGAAGAAAATGGGATAGCATCGAATGCTGAATTGTTGCAAAATAGAACATGGTTTAGAGATAGAATCATGGGGATTCTTGATTGATGTAGACCCACCGAAAATGGAGTATGATATTCTTTTCGTTGAATCAAATTGTTTAAGTTACTATGGAAAATTATTAAATACTGATAGCCAGACAAAAATTCAGTTGACTGCACATTTTTTGCAGAGTTAACAATTGACAGAGCCAACTGATTTATTGCATAGTATAGAGAAATGGAGGAGGCATAGGATGCTTATAGTTCGAAGGATGAAGTTAGAGGAATGGATGTCCTTTTGGGAATTGAAGGAACAAACTCTAATGGGCATGGAGAAGAAATAGACAAAGAAGTGAACATGATGAAAATCATTAAGAATTTGCAAAAATATGTCCAAATTCACCAGGCAAATAACAATAGGCTTATGAGAGACAAGGAGAAACACATAGACTTTAATATGAAGTTGATGTGAATCCTGCTAATAATCGAAAATAAATTGGATAAGGAGAGTGGCTCCATCAAATCAGAGAATCAAAGGATCCCTAATGAGGAAAGAAGAGGGAGAAGTGGTAACAGACATCATGAGCACTCCTGAAGGCATTCAAAAAGGAGGCCACAACAGTTCAAGTCCATCTCCTACCAAAAAGCATAGGAGATATGAAGTGGATGAAATGAAGGGTGAAATGAATAAAATCAAACCTCCTACTTTTGACGAAGAGAAAAAGAAAGATGAATATGTTGAGGCATGGTTGTTGGGCATGAGGAAATATTTCCAACTACGGAACTATTCTTCTCATGGAGAGGGAAGAATTTTCATCTACCAACTTAAAGTAAAGGCATCCATATGGTGGGATCAGTTGGTGCAAGTGAAACACATCAGAGAGAATAATTTTACATGGAGGGAATTCAAGAGACATTTTGAAAAGAGGTACTTAACTAAGAGGTATTATGAAAAGAAAATGAAAGAGTTCTTTGAACTCAAGCTAGGAAGCATGTCCATTGATGAGTATGAAAGAATATTCTTGGAGTTGTTGAAGTATGTTCCCTTCATCAAGGACGAGACAATTAAGATTCAAAGTTATATGAGTGGGCTTCCATCTTCCATCAGTAACAAGATCTAGTATGATGATCCTAAAACTATGGAAGAAACCATAAGGAGAGAAAAATGATTATATGATCATCAAAAAGGAAAGCCTACTTTACAAAAATCTTGGGAAGACAAGAAGAAGTTTAAGAGGGAGTAGAGGAAGAAGGGAAGCAAACAACCATTTTTTTAGGAATATCCCTCAAGGACAACTAGTTTTGAGAGAGCCCAGGATGGCTGAAGTAGGTGGGAAAAGGCCAAGGCCGAAACCTATGGAATGTTGGGTTTGAAAATGATATCATAGGTATACATATTGTCCTCACAGAAATGACAATGTGATAGTTGTTCACAATGTTCAACAAGCTAAAACAATGGAGGACATGGGCAGAATAGTACCAAGGATATATGCAGCCCTGGACAACAAGCAAGCTGAGTTTCAATCAAACATGATTGAATTTGAATGTATGATCAATAACCATTCCTTTAGTATTTAAATAGACTTAGGAGCTAGTCATAGTTACATAGATCTTAAATTTGTGGAAAGATTACATTTTCCAAGAAGGAAGAAAGAGAAATCTTGGCTGGTACAACTAGCTACATGAGGTAAGAGGAAATTTGTTGAGTTGGTTAAATCATGTCCACTGGGAATGAATGGACTAAGTACCAAGGAATATTTGAACATGTTTCCTTTAGGATCATATGATTTACTAATTGGTATATATTTGCTGGACCAACATCATACCATATTAGATTGCCATAACTAGACAATCACTTGCTTGGATGAGGAAGGAAATCAGAGAGTAGTCCAAGGAATTCCCAGGGAAGTTGTTGTGAGAGAAATCTTAGCAATGCAGTTGAAGAAGTGTTACAGGAAGGGATATCAAATATTTGCAACCCATATGGAGGAAGCAACTAAGGATAAGGTGCCAAATATGGAGGATCATGCAGTCCTAGAATATTTTGACGATGTATTCAAGGAGGTACTAGGAATACCTCCAAAGAGAGATATTGATTTCTCTATAAATTTGATGCCTGGAGAAGCCCCAGTGTCAAAGACTCCCTACAGAATGAGCACACCAAAGCTGAAGGAGCTACAAATGCAGCTGGAAGAAATTTTGAAGAATGGATATATACGTCCAAGTGCGTCACCTTGGGGTGCCCCAATCTTGTTCGTGAAGAAGAAAGATGGGAGAATGAGATTGTGCATCTAATTCAGATAGTTGAATAAAGTGACTATAAAGAACAAGTATCCTTTACCAAGGATTCATGATCTCTTCGATCAGTTGAAGGATGCTAGAATATTTTCAAAGATTGATCTCAGGTCGTTATACCATCAGGTAAGGATTAAAGAGGAATACATCGGCAAGATTTCCTTCAGAACAAGGTATGGTCATTATTTCTATAGCGGGAAAACCCCCTATAGACTACACTAGGGTTTTAAAGTGCAGGCAGAGCTAACCATCTAAAGTCTCCTACTTTTAAGAACTATCTCGACATTACCGCACAATCATACATAAAAAACAAAGTATAGGGATTCGATAAGCTTACCCTAAACCCCACATCCGATGTCGATCCCTTTACACTCAGTTGTTTTTCGACTGCAGATATCCTCCTAAGGACAACCTTCATTCACAAAAATACAAACAAGAAACTACAAGAATGCATTATATATATGCATTAGTGGGTTAGATATCATAACCAAAATACAAATAAATCATAAAGATTGAAGACATCATTTGGCGGGATGAAAAAAGTATTTCTTTATATTAATCTCACAAAGTCACTTACAATATGAGACTAACAACTACTCCTCAAACTTGGTCCTGGGATCCTCTTCACCGTGCACCAACTACTTCCACGTATTCTTCTCCTCTTCAGTTCTCTCTAGGGAGATGGCAAGGGTTTGCAATGGAGGAAAAAGGGCTGGAAAAAGGCATTCTGGCTCAAACTCACAGTGTGTTTGCAAAATATTGGGGCAAAGGGGGAATACTGAAATGGGCAGAGTTTCTTTTATCTCATTCTTCTTCTTGGAAAGGGACCCCAACACCTTCTTTTATAGGCCAAAAAAGATAGTTGTTCGGTTAGGTGACTGACTATGGGCGGTCAAATGGTTAGGTCACTACCTGAAAACCCGTATCCCTTTGAAATTTTTTATTTTTCACACTTTTTGTGAGTATACGCGGGTTGTAATGGTACAACAAGTGTGTGTACATGGGAAGTAGTAGTGTAGGGTGCGTACATCTTCAAAACAATGGTTTTTTTAGAAGAGTTTTTCAATGATGGCTTGGCAAAAATAGAAAGTAAGATGGCCTGATGCCAGGTATGCATGTCTGGTGCAATTTAGGGTTATAACAGATGCCCCCTAATGTGTGAGGTCAAAAGAGCATCTAATGGATAAAATACATTACAAATATTTACCAACGTATGAAGTGAGTGAGCCCAGAGACCAGAGTTCGGGAGGTTCCATCTGCAAAATAATATTTTGTCTCACTGAGGTGGGTATACCCATGCTCGGGATAAAATAAAATCATGGCTGCCAATCAAATACACTACAGATCCATGTCATATAAATATATAAAGTGTAGTCGTGAGCAATACACAATGGATCTACATCTCAAAATCAAAATATATACATATATAGTATCCATCTTAAAGAAGCTAATGATGCCTGATGGCAGGAGATAAAGCCTTCAAAGCTCAGGCAAAAACTTCAAGAACTTCAAAAATCGGGTAGTAGTGTATTATCAGTGTACGAATTCACTACCTAGAGGTCTTCAACGGCTTGTCAAGAATAGATAAGAGGATATCGGTGATCAGGAAGAGAACTTCATTGATTTTTAACAAGGACTTGATTGGTCTTTTAGGGTGTCCGGGCATGAGGACAAGAGACAAACTATAGAAGGGTTGACTGAAGTTTAGTAAAACTTCTCCTGGACAAAATCATGACAAATGATGAGAGTCAGGTAGCATGGCATTGACATAAGTTCATGATGCAGGAGGCAACACAAACTCTCCATATGTTTGGAAGGATAACCAAACGAGGAAGGACACAACTCTATGTAGAAAGAACAACTTCCTAAGGTCATATTAAATCCCAGAGCTTGACGAACAAACAAAAGGATGTGATTTGTCCAAGGGCGCCTCATTATGCTACCAACAAAAAGAAAATACTTTTCCCTTCCTCTTTTTGGGGTATATTTGATTTTTTTCTCTTTTTCAATAATTATGGAAATCTTGAAAAAGAATAAAAGAATGATACGTTACAAAGGAGGAACGAGTTTCACAGACATACTAGTTCCAAGTGCAAAGAACACACTGATGCTCAGAGCAAGGAGACATGTGCAGGAAAAGGACACTCGGGAAAAATCCTCCATGGGTATGTTGTCAAGACGCAAAGGCAAAGTGCTACAAGGCTTGCGTATAAGGCATGCTTTAGATGGTTCAGTCGAGAGCAACATGGAGCTGAAATTAGGATAAAGACACAGGAATGCAAATGCGATTAATAAGACAAAATGATAACGTCCTTCGATGTAATTTTAACAAGCCCAGAGAAGGTAAGCTCGACGGTTTTTCATTTTTAGAGAGTTTGAAAAAATGTAAAAGAAGACTCCATTCGGGTGCCTTTTTCGAAGGTAGTCTAGTCGGTTTGAAAAAGGGGTAAACTAGCACCGAAAAGACGTCTATTCAAAACCATTTTAATGAGTGTGACAAAGACAATATCACTCGGCAATATTTTCATATTTAAGGAGTCTAAAAAGAGCTTAACTATGGACTTGCAACCTTTTTCTAGATTATGTCTCCCAAGCCCGAAAAAGTGAAATTTACTGAGGATAACTCTATTGATGAGACGAATCTCCCGCAGTGTACCTTTTTCCTCCTTAATCTACAGACCAAAAAAAGGGGTAAACTCATTCTAGTAGATGTTTTTTTGAACCAATTAACGAGTGTGAAAGAACAAGGTGACTTGACGATCTTTTCAATTTTAGGGAGTCTGAAAAGAGCTTAACTATGAACTCTGTGGGGGGTTCATTTTTCATAAATTTAGTCCCTCAAGCCCAAAAAAGGGTTAAAATTATACCTGAGAATACTCTTCTAGTGAACCGAAGCTCCTAGAATATACCTTTGTTTGTACAATTGATCGTCCAGACCGAAAAAGGGGTAAACTACCGCCGGATAGATGTGCCTTCAAATTTTAGTTTGGCGAGCATGAAGGGAGACAAGATCGCTCGACAATATTTTCATGTTTAAATAGTATGAAAAGGGCTTAAAGAAGACTCATATTTGTTTGGGAGCCCCGAGGGTGAGGTCAAGAGTGATGATGAATCATGCGAATAAGGATCAAAACTCGTAATCAGGAAAAAACTAATAAGGACTCCCAAGCCTATAGTCATTAACGACGGCATGGACGCCAAAAGCAATGAGGATCTAACTAGGGCATCCATGTAAAGGCAGACTCTACCACTAAATTATGACAAGTATAAAGCAGTAATGATGGTTCCATGTCACAACTCAGTGGGGTCGATCCTATGGAAAAGAGGAAAAGACAACGAGATGCAGAAAGTGGAGGTGGAGACCTAACTTAGATGCAAAAAGTTGGAAAAACGACTTTTTACCAAAGGACCTTTTAAAAATGACCCAACTCTCAAAAATTTTCCCAATACCAAGATTAACACGTATCGTAACATCCCATTAGAAACTCAAGATACATACTAAACGATTTTTAAGCTAGAAAAAATGACAAAAGGGTCTAAAAAATGACAAAAAGGGGCCAAAAAATCTATAATTAGAAGCTGGCAGCTCATTATCACCATTGTAAATTGAGAATTGACCAAAAATTCAAAAACACCCCTTTGCCAAAAGAGTTGATTCTGGGAGCTTTAGTGGACGAAACAAACTTTTGCTTGGACCAAGTAAGTATAAAAAAACCCCTCTTGCAATTCAATACTTCTCTTTTAGTTCATTTTAGTTTTTTTGGGGGGCGCACACTCTTAAAAAAGGTGTGGCCCTGTGTGTACGTGGGTTTTCCAAGGAAAACATGTGTATGCCCATGGGAAGAAAACAACCTACCCACGTGCATACACGACTGTGATCAATATAGCCCGCGTACACCCCTAAACATATGGAAAAAATTAAAAAGCAAGAGTTAACTCCCCTTTGATATTGTCATTTTGCATGATGTACGTTCATTGGAGAGAAAGAGAGCATGAAGACATTGATTCTTTGGTATTAGAAGACCCTGCTTCTCTCACTACATTAGCACAATGTGGTTTGTTGAAATTCTTCCAGTGTCCATTCATGTGGGCACAACCCAGGCTATTGAACGCCTTGGTAGATTACTGGCACCCTGATGCGGAGACATTTATGCTTGAAGGACAGTCATTGTCTCCAACGACTGAGGATATTTATTTTTTGACTGGTCTCTCAAGGAGAGGGGAACCAGTCAACCTTCATGTTTTTCCTCCTGGGCCTCACAACATTGAGGAGTTTATTGGACTCCATTGCAAAGCCGACACAGATAAAGTGGGTTCTCAGGTGCCAATCCACAAGATTTCAAACCTGTCACTGAAAGTGATAGCTTTAATTATTAGGAAGATCACTGGATCTGTGGCCTTACATCAGGCCTCTCGAGCGCACATGCATTGTGTAGTTCAGTGCTTAAATGCACAAGTTTTCGACTGGAGCACAACCATGCTCGAGTGCATGAAGAGACAGTGAACAGAGTGTCGTGTGAGGAGAAACAAAAACTTCGGGTTTGGGACTATTCTGTGTTCATTTTTTTTCGAGAGGGTACCTAGTCTCAGTCTATGAGAGATAGTACGAGGGCATGTGGTCTCTCTCCTAGCTCTGTGCAGATGTGCAGCATTTTTGCCGTGATAGGGGGGAGGGAGGAAAATTGAGGCCTTCGATGATAAATTTTTCGACTGGTGGTCTCGGTAGATTCTTTCTATAGAGGACTACCCCTATGCCGAGATCAACTTCTCCAGGGATCCTGATATGCCCGTACCTCTCAGAGTAGAATGAGGAGAGATAGGTATGTTTGTTTTTCAAAGTTATTTAATTTTTATTTCTTTTTATATATATAATTTTTATGTGTATCAGAGTATCTGAAAACTATGTATCTGTTATGTATAGATGTGGGACCAGTGCATCCAACAAACTTCTTGAGGACCAGGAGGCATCCTCGACCAAAGGCAGGACTAGTCGTGGCCGATGGACCAAAAGCAGGGGGACCTCCAGCCGGAGAGGCTGAGAGAGTTTTGAGACAGGTGGAGTAGAACCTCACTATACTCACTCGCATAGTCCCTATGGAAGAGATCAAATATCTGCCACCATCTATGAAACCTCATGTAGTTAGGGTGCCACGGACCTGGGTCCATCTTTTCGGCGTTTGGAAAATGCCATTTTTCACTATGGCAGGGCCAATAGGCCCTGCCCTTAGCTAGGCTAGACTACTTACGTGATGAGGGCACTTTTGTATATTTTTGAGGGCATAAGCCCTGTGACTCTTACTGGACATATATTTTTGAGGCACTTGCGCCCACCTATTTACTCTGATACTTTCGATATATATATATGCGTATTTACATATTTTTATGTCTTATGGATTACATTTATTTACAAATGTATTTACATGTGCGTGTGTGTGTTTTTTCTTACATGTGTGAAATATGCCAATCTAATACATGATTAGCTAGAGTATCTGTGATTTGATTCAATCTCCTAGGAACATGGATATACGTAATGTAATCAAAGCTTCATTCTAAGAGACGTACCCTAAGGAACCGTTGGTGTAGATTAGGATCGTAAATGTGGTAAACCCTATTTAACTGATACACAACCAATTGAGTGTCTAAGTTAGACCCATAGGTGAGAGATACCATGTGACAAAGTGTCATGAAGAAACTCTAAAAATGTGCTATATTCAACATCATTGTTTGTGGCGTCACCTAAACATATACCTCCCGAAGATAACAACTAGCCCTGAGGTGTGAAAATCACCCAAGTTGCGGAAGCAAGCCTCTGAGTGTGTCGGCTAGAGCCGTCCGCAAACCCAACAAACACCTTTGATTCACTAGACATCTTCCACAATGAAAAATATGACATCAAAAATGACACGCCCATAAAACCAAAAAGACAAAAAATAGAAATAAAATGTATCATAACTATACATATGTTGATACTAAGAGGGGGGTGAATTAGTATCAAGTACAATTTAAAACCTTTTTCAACTTATAATTAAACCATTCAATTATATTCAATGAGAAATGAACAATAGTATAAGAGTTACACCAATACACCACAATATACCATG
>ML780458.1:39312-62966 GCA_009831015.1 Picea engelmannii | reverse complement strand
AGCATGATGTATACTATCCATCCATGGGTGTTGTATCTTCATTTTCATTTTCCTTCATGTCCAAATAACTTCATCAATCTTCTGGTCCAAAACCCATGACTAGGGTTGACATCAATGACAACAACCAATCTTCCAACAACATATGTACAAGAAGTTACCCAAGGCGACCCACCTACAAGTAATACTTCTTGAGGTAGAGCCCATTTCTAGGCTCTGCCAAATCATTTCCCTCAAATTCCACCAGATGATAAATGCCCTTATTTAGAACCTCCTTCATGATGAAAGGTTCGAACCACATGGGTTTGAACTTGCCTGCCCCCAGGGGATCCTTATCTTGTTCATAGACCAGGACAAGGTCGCCTTCAGAGAAAATCTGAGGACGAATGAACTGATCATAATGACACTTGAATTTTTGTTTGTGAGCCTCGTTGGCCAAGGATGCATCTGGCGCTGCTCATCGAACTTATCAAGATATAATAAACGTTCTTCAAGTGGTGAAGTGTCTGGCAAAAAATGTACTTCCAAATTTAGAGACATGATCTGGCACTCTATAGGCAAGACTGCTTCCAGCCCGTAAATGAGTTGAAAATGTGAGAGACCCGTTGCAGTGTTAACCGATGTTTGGTAGGCCCATAATGCTGAGTACAACATCAAATGCTAATTTGACTTGGCCAAATTGATCGTTCGTTGTAGAATAGTCTTAAGGGACTTATTCACAGCTTCCACCTGACCATTCTCTTGTGGGTAGTAGGGTGACGAATGTTCCTACCTCAACCTAAGCTTTGAAGTTAACTCAGACATCATTTTATTATGAAAGTGACTGCCATGGTCAATGAAAATCTCTCTCGAGACACCGAACCTTGCTATTATTTGGTTAAACAAAAAGAGAGTTGATGTCTCGCCATCATCTTTAAACGTTGGCATAGCCTCGACCCACTTCGTGCAGTAGTCTACTACTACATTAATATAATGATGGCCCCTTACTGAAGGGGGGTTGCATGTAGTGTAATCAATCCCCCACTTGGTGAAGGGACCAACTATGATGATGGGAAACATGGGAGAGGGGTGTGCCCTCATCTTCCGAGAGGATATCTGACACGAGTGGCACTTCTTGATCGGTTCAACACAATCTTTGATTAATTTTGGCCAAAAGTAACTGGCTCGTAGAATCTTTTGGGTTGTTTCCAACCTAGAAAAATGACCACCACATGCTCCAATGTGGCAATCGTTAAGTACAATTTTCACTTCTTCATGAGTGAGACACCGACGAAGGATGCAATCTAGAATGATGATATGAAGTGTCCTCAAGTATGAGATAGTTCTTTTCCTGATGGCATATACATCGACGTTCATCATGAGAAGCAGAGGTGGGACACTTCAAAGTCTGGAGATAGACTAGTATATCTCCATACCAGGGGTCCGAAGACGAGATAAAAAACATGTCTCCTTGAATAGGCGACTCCTCGAGTATAACATCACCTGATTCGACCGGAAGTTTTGAGTTGAGTTCCACAAAGACCAACGAATTTTTGGATTTCCCCGAAACAAAATCAAAGTCAAATTCTTGGAGAATAACTATCCATCTACTGATCTTTCTACCGATTACAAGTCATGTCAAAACGTATTGAAACCGATTCACAACGAAAATGACGGTGGTCTTGCGAAACAAGTTATAATCATGGAACCGTTGGACAACATGAATTGTTGCCAACACTAGTTTTTCAACATGGGAATAATTGAGTTCTGGTCCAACTAGGCCTCGACTCAGGTAATAAACCACGTATTCTTTGAGAAAATCATCCTCCTGAACCAAGACCACATCGATTGTCAACTCCTCAGTGGCCATGTACAATAAGAAATATTTATTATAATTGGTTGTCTAAAGTAGAGGGGCAGACGTGAGGGCTCATTTCAATGCTTTGAAAGAGCACTGAGCGGATTCGTCCCAATGAAAAGGACCATCCTTCTTCAGTAAATGCATGAAACCCTTTGTGATCTCATCATAGTTTGCGATGAAATGCTGTAAAAAGTTTTCTTTACCCTGTAAACTCTGAAGCTGAGGGACTGTGCATGGGGGAGGAAACTGAACTATTGCCTCAACCTTTAGAGGATCCACCATGATCTCTGTTTTCAAAACTATGAAACCTAGCAGACGACTCGACGTCACGCAAAAACTGCATTTGTTTGGATTCAAGAGAATCTGGTAGTAGCGACATCGCTCAAAGATAAGTCGGAGGTGTGTGGGATGATGATCTCACTTACGATATCATGATGCTAAATCATCGAGATAAGCCTCGACTATGTGTTTGAGATCGTGGAAAGCAAAAGACATGGCCCGCTGAAAAGTAGCTCCATCATTTTTCAGACCAAAAGTCATCTTCCGATAAGCGAATGTACCCCACAGACAAATGAAAGCAGTCTTGTGTTGGTATTCGGGTTTGATCTGTATCTAACTGTATCCCGAAAAACCATCCATGAAAGAAAATACCTCGCAACCTATGCATTCATCAACAATCTGGTCAATAAATGGAGTGGGGAAATTATCCTTTGGAGAGGCCTTATTCAAATCATAGAAGTCCATACATATGCGAATCGTACCCTGTTTTTTGTTGAATGGAATGGGATTTGACACCCATTGAGTCAATTGGACGGGGTAGATGAAACCAACTTTAAGAAGTTTCTCTACTTCATCTTTAATAGCTGCTGATTTCTTAGGATTAACCGGATGAAGCTTCTTCCAGACTGGCTTAACATTAGGATATATCGTGATTTTGTGTTCAACGATTCTTGGATCTATGCCTGACATTTCCTCATAAGACCAGGAAAAAACGTCTCAGAATTATTTAAATAAATCCTTGTAGGCTTGAATCTCCTCGAGGGAGAAGTCCGCACTGATGAAGACATTCTCCACGACGCCAGGGGTTCTGGAGATATCAATAGGTATCATTTTAGCGATGGTTTCCATATTTCCTTCAGTGTAAACTATGTGCGTAGCCAAAGGATTGATAGGACAAGACCTATCTCCAGTGATAGTCAAAGTGAATTCACTTGCTTCAATTCTTCTTAACTCTGGGAGGAAATAAGATCTGTGATGGAGACCATCCAAAGGTTTGTCCGGACTATTCATTGCCTCAATAATCGCCTTGTCTGAGGGAAAGACTAAGTCTAAAGAATCAGTATCAGTGAGGGAACCTTGAGCCCAAATAGGCTTGATAACCAGATGTAACTCCTGTGCAGGAGTCAGATCAGGATCAACGGAAGCTTGCTGGACTATAGAGTACACAACCTCTACCATGGACAAAGGAATGGCCATGCCATGGTGCCTTATCCCTTCCATCATGTCTGATGGGGAAGGAAGATTTCAACCTTGGGTTGGTCAGGGACAACTGATATGAACTTAACATTGTAGGAAGGAGACGGGTAATCAAAAGTACCCATCAAAGGTGGGCACAAACCAACCCCTATGTTGACGATGTCGGGTTGAGGGTTATTAATCATCGGGATTGTGGATGCCCCTAATGAAGGGTCAGGATGGGAGTAGGAAAACTGATCAATGGACACGATCCAACCCTTATGTGGAAACAATAAGACCCGAAAAACTGTAGCGACCACTACATGCATAGCATAGTTCCAACTCCTTCCTAACAAGATATTGTAGTCGAGAGACACATCGACCACTTCAACCTCGACGCACACGATCTTCCCCCCTAACTGCATGGGAAAAGAGGGGATGATTCCATGTGGTTAGAACGAATGACCATCGAAAGCGGTAAGAAGAGTAGGTGACAGAGAGAAAACAGGTTGGCCAATGGCCTTCCAACACGCCAACAACATCACGCATGTATAGGTACCCTCATCAACCACCATATGGAAAATATTCTGGGTAAAATTTTTCATGGCGTAAGCCGCGACTATATGAAATGCCACGTGGTAAGGGAGACAAGGTTTTAAGTCGGTCGTATCAAGAATGATCATTCCCAGATTACAAGTCTCAGCATATCCTAAGTTAGCTAACAGAGCCTTTTTCTTGGAAAGGCATCTCTGGAGGACCTCCAAAGAGGACATTGCACAAGGGGTTTGAGACAAATCCTCCACCACAGAGTAGTTCTAGGCGGCTCTTGCATTTGGATTGTGGGAATATTTCTTGAACGCACCTTTTGGGATGTGTGTCATTGTTTCTCCCAACGTCTTTTCAATATGGAGAGGAAGAGGCAGGTTTTCGTCTTCTTTACCCTTCTTAGAGGTATTTGGCATTTTGTAGTCCCATTTCCTAGTTGCTATATCAATGTTACCTTTCAACATATACACATTCATGGACGAAGGATTACTAGAAGACGGAGGGGTTCCTTGACTGCCCCCTTCCACACTTGAAGAGGCTTGAGTTAAATTTTTCCCATGTGGAAATGGGTTTGTTAACATGGGAGGCTGTTGTTGTGCCAATAAATTATGGGCCTCCGCAAGTAGAGGGCATAGGTGAGTCAGATGGTATTCCGTGAAAAGATTACACAGATACTTCGACTTCTTTTTTTTTTGTTTCCCCTGCCAACATTATTGGTATGTTTCTTATCCCCCTTACCCTTCTTTCGTTGTTTCTTCTTTCCGTCAGGCTACTGGGTGGCCTTTAGATTTTTCAATTGCACATTATGTACATCCAACGTTTGAGTAGGGGGAGCATCCGAACTAGTGGTATGGCTGGCCACTGTCTGTTGTATTGACAATTGTTGTAATTGATTTGACAGTTGATCAATGGGCTTCGTTTGAGCTGAACCAACAATACCATCGGCATGTGGTCCATATCTTTGTCTGGTATTGTCAAGTATCGACCGCGGTGGATCTAGAAACACTTTGTAAAGTAAACCAGACTGAGAGTAAATCAGCTCTAGCTGTTGAGCTCTCATTATCACTTATTTTTCTTAAAAGACCCCCGACGTTGCTACGTCTTTGGATAACTGAGGTACCAAAGACTTAAGGAAATACTCAAGAAGGAATGTTTGTGGGACTAGTATTTTTATCAAACTCTTTCGGCATCTCCATTCTCGGATGTGATCTAAGATATGGTCTTCCTTTGTTTACTCAAAGTTGGCCAGCAACTCGGTGCCAACGTCGTATCTCACAGGTAATTGAAAATGTTTTAAGAAAACCATCGCCAATTCGCGAAAGGTAGAGTATCTTGAGTGATCGAGCTCAATGTACCATTTCACAACACTCCCAATGAGAGTGCATTGAAAGAAACACAATTGGATGGAGTCGTCTCTCAATGAGTTGGACGAGCACCATAAATGGAAGGTAGTCACATGATCGCCTGGATATTCATTAGGCTTTGCTTCGAACTTTGAAATTTCCGAAGGTAGCTTGGTTGGCATAGGAGGCCAACGTGGATCGTGACAGATGGGGTCGTTTAATAATCTTGTCAAGTCTGGCAAGTGAAAAGTTTCTAGAAATGGTAATTTGGGTTGTTGATTATAACGAGGGAAAAAGGATCCTGGAGTTTGGCTGGCACCAGGTTCCCAGGAAAAGTTAGGTTGTTGGCCAGGGTTCTAGTAATAACCATGGTCATGACCAACGTATGGGTTCTACGCTTATTGAGACATCATCGACTGAATCCCGTAATAGGATGTAGAAGGTTGGGATTGCGTTGCATTCCAAGGATTCTGGGAAGGGTTTCCCCCTGCCGATCCAACGGGCATAGGTCCTGAGACTTTCTTAGTGTTCCATTGGCTATGGAAGGGGTTGCCCTCGATTCGCATCCCTGACAAGGGAACTGATCCCTGCCACGGATTCCAAAGTCCTTGTGGGGAAGGAATTCCTGAGTTTTCCCCCTGCGCAGGAATAGTACCCTGCATAGGATTTTATGTTAAATTTGGCAGCATCGAGAGTCATTCTCCAATGAGAGGACATATGGGCCACCCTGAGGCTAGTTGGGGAGATTTGGAATATCAACTAGTCTTGTGAGGTATTGACAAAATCTAGGGGGAACGTACAACCTCTGTGAGTCAAACCAAAAGTCAGGAAGAACGAGATGCTATGTGAGTCTAATGCAAAATTCAGGGGGAACGTACAACCTCTGTGAGCATAGACAGTCTAGTGAAAAATTCAGGGGGAACGTACAACCTCTATGAGCATAGAAAAACTAGTGTAAAAGTCAGGGGGAACATACAACCTCTGTGAGACTAACCTTGTGAACCATTAGCAAAAGTCAAGGCATCTAGCAAAAGTTAGGTTGAATATACAATTCCTATGAGCTAGAAACAAATGATATTCCTAATATTGCAAATGATCTAATTGTATTGATCTCGTGCGTTGGCATGTGTAAACATTATCCACCATGAAGGGAATTTTGAATTGCATTGTCAAGAGTTGTAACTAAAGTCTTGAGTCTAGTTCTATGTTAGAACTAAAGTGTAATGTTGAGTTGCAACTAAAGTCTTGAGTCTAGTTCTATTTTAGAACTAAAGTGTAATGTTGAGTTGCAACTAAAGTCTTGAGTCTAGTTCTACTTTAGAACTAAACTGTAATGTTGAGTTGCAACTAAAGTCTTAAGTCTAGTTCTAAGTTTGAACTAAAGCATGTTAGTCTCAAGTCTAGTTCTAAGTTCAAACTAATGTGTAATTCTAAGTTGTAATCAATCTCAAGTCTAGTTCTAAGTTCGAACTAAAGTGTAATGATGAGTTGTAACCAATCTCAAGTCTAGTTCTAAGTTCAAGCTAAAGCATGAAGTTGAGTTATGTTTAATGCATGCAATCATGTTACTATTTCAAGCTTCCCCTCTTCCCCTCTTCAGCCTATATAAGAAGAGGTTGAACCCTCTATTCAGCACAGTTCTGCAACACAGTTTTCATATGCACGTTGAGGGTGAAGTAATAGAGGAGCACATCAGTGATAAAGAGGCAGCATATCAGAGGTGTATTTCAGCAAGGTCTTGTAAGTCTTTGTCAGGTCAGAGTCATCTTGGAAAGCTCTTTGAGAGTAGAACATTCATGGTGGATATTTGTAAGAGATCTTACATTATAAATGCAATAAAGGAATATTGTTTGTTGGGTTTTTTCTCCCTGTACAGGGTTTCCCCAGGGTATATGTGTTGTTGATATGCATGTTTTCTTATCTACATAATTATTCCTATTCGATTATGATTTGGAATTGTTGAAGTATATTAAGATGGAATCAAAGTATTGAAGAAAATAAAAGAATTAATCCACATAAGAAATCAAGGTCATAACTTAACATGGTATTAGAGCTTAGGGTGTGTTAAACGTGTTGAAGTGCAGCAGTAGGTACACACAGATCCAAGAAAGCTTGACTTAGTTTCCAGTGTGAGGACCATGGCATCCTCCATTTCAGTCAGGGCTGAAGATAGGCTCGGAGGAGCTACCAACTTTAATGTGTGGAAGTTCCATATAACAAATATCTTCCAAGAGCATGATCTCAAGCAGTATGTGACCACAGTGGTGGAGGAACCAACGAATAATGCAGGAAGAACGACTTTCAGGAAGATTCAAGCAAAGGCCAAGCGAATCATCTTTGACTCAGTCAAAGACAGTATAATGCTTGCAATGACTTCATTGATGACTGCCAAGGATTGTATGGATACCTTGGTGAATTTGTATGAGAAATAGGCTCCAAGTTAGAAGAGGACACTTAAGTATTTAAAGATGGATAAAGGTGAATCAGTGGCATATTTTTGTTCCAGGACAGCTTAGATCAAAGATCAACTTTTGGTCACAGGGGTGACAGTGGACAATGATGATTTAATGTAGGTCATTTTTGATGGTCTTCCCTCTTCATGGGAGACCTTCTTATCCAGTGTAAGTGGGAGAGAGATTCAGCCCACATTTGAGAGGTTATAGAATGATTGCCTCCAGGAGGAGAGTCACACAACTACCAGGAGAAAGCCAACAAAAGAAGAGCATTCAACCTTAGCATCAAGATACAAGGGAAAGAAGAAAGGCACTTTCCAAAAAGGCTCTCAATGGAAGCCAAACACCAAAGGTACATTCAAAGGAAAGAATATTGATACATCTAAGATCAAATGGTTTAGTTGTAATAAGTTGGGTCATTTTGCTAAAGATTGTTGGTTTAGAAAGAAATATCCTAGGAAAGGGAAACATCATGCCTCAACTGCTGAGAATGATAAATCCAAAAGAAATCTGAAAATTCCTTCTAATGAGAAAGAAAATAGGAAAGAATATTATTTGGTTTTTGCCGTATCCAGTTCAGTTTCCATGGGGTAGAAAACTTGGTTAGTAGACAGTGGTGCATCAAAGCACATGACATGGTACAAGGAGATCCTCTCATATTTCAAGACAAAATCTTTTGCAGAGCAGGTCGAGCTTGGGGATGAAAAATGTTACAAGATAGAGGGAGTAGGCTCTATCTCCTTCAGATTGGAATCTGGGGCTACGCTTCATGTTGATGAAGTATTATATGTTCCATGGCTCAAGAAGAATCTACTATCAATTGCAACCCTTGAGGACAAGGGATATTGGGTGATCTTCAAGGACAAGAAGACACTACTATGAGATAAAGGTTTCCACTTAAGTACATCAGAACCCATTGGAACTCATAGTGGAGGAATGTATGTCGTTTCAGGACATTCAGTTCAGGCATTGGCTCATGATGCGACTAGCTCTAGCGAGTTGTGGCACAAAAGACTTGGACATCTTCATTACAAAGCTCTTCCAGATCTACAGAACAAGACAGGGAAACACATTAGAATCCTTTGAACAGAAAATGGAGGAGAGTTTGATTCTCTTTAGTTTGAGGATTTCTGCAATTCAACAGGAATCAAGAGACAATTGACCATGCCATATAACCCTCAACCAAATGGTGTTGCTGAGAGGAAAAACAAGACTATTTGTGAGGCAGTGAAAGAAATGATGTTTGAACAGGATTTGCCAAATTCTTTATGGGTAGAAGCTACCTCCACTGCCGTGTATATTCAGAATAGGTGTCCACATGCTATTTTGAAGGACAAGACTCCTGAAGAGGTCTTCTCAGGGATCAAATCTGAAGTAGGGCATCTAAGGGTATTTGGATGTCTTGTGTATATTCATGTCCCTAAGGAAAAGAGGACAAAAATAGAACCCTCAGGTAAGAAAGGGGTTTTTGTGGGATACAGTGATAACTCCAAGGCTTACAGGATTTATGTACTAGGTCAGAGAAAAATATAGGTAAGAAGAGATGTGACTTTCCATGAGGAAGACGCATTTAAGAAATCCAGAGAGCTTTAGCAAGATTCAGAAGCAGTTCAGCCAACTTCACCCTCTTCTGAAAATGAAGAGTCAAATGATCAGAGGGAGTAACCTCATGAAGGGCCAAGTAATGAGCCCGTAGAACTCACTGAAGTGTTAGAAAGAAATCTTGAAGAACCTCTAGCCAAAAGGAAGCTAGGGTGGCTTAAAGAAATAGTGTGGGAAGCAGAAAGGATAATTGCTCCCAAAGGAACTTTCAGGGAAAGGAAGAGGCCTCATAGGTTTGGAGGCTATGTTGCATTGATGAGTAGCATTAGTGATGCCGAACCTTCTTCATTTGAATAAGCATATAAATTACAAGTATGGAAGGATTCCATGCTTGAGGAATATAGGTCTATTATAAAGAACAATGTTTGGTACATTGTGCCAAGGCCAAAAGACAAATCAATTGTTTCTTCCAAATGGATCTATAAGATCAAACATGCAGCTCATGGAAGTGTGGAAAAGTTCAAAGAAAGATTTGTATTCAGAGGCTTCACTCAGAAAGAAGGAATAGACTACGAAGAGACTTTTTCTCCTGTAGCCAGGTATACCTCCATTTGAGCTATTATTTCTTTAGCTTACGTACTTGGTTGGAAGCTACATCAGATGGATGTATAAACAACATTATTGAATGAAAATATTGAACATGAGGTCTTTGTGGAACAACCATATGGTTTTATACTGCATAACAAAGGCACTCATGTATGCAAGCTAAGGAAGGCCTTGTATGGTCTTAAGAAGGCTCCGAGATTTTTCTATGACCGAATTGATGGCTTTCTTAAAAGCTTGGGATTTTAGAAAAGTGATGCAGATGCAAATCTATACTTCAAGGTAAGAGGTAACCAACATGTTATACTAATACTGTATGTTGATGATATATTTCTAACAGGAGATGAAGAGCTAATAGCCTGGTGTAAGAGGGAGCTAACCTCATAATTCGAGATGAAAGACTTAGGCTTGATGCATTACTTCCTAGGATTGGAAGTGTGGCAAAGACAAGGCAAGATATTTATGGTGCAAGGAAAATACATAGTGGATGTATGAAAGAGGTTTGGTATGATGGATTTCAAATCCATGTCTACTCCAATGGTTAACAACCTAAAGAAGCTGCATGATTCTGATATAGGTTCAGATTTGGTGGATCCCACCTTGTATAGGCAGCTGATTGGATCATTGATGTACATGATCCACACTAGGCCAGATATATGCTATGTAGTGATTGCAATGAGTCAGTTCATGACTGAACCAAGACAAAGACACTGGGTGGCAACAAAGCACATCTTGAGATATCTCAGAGGGACCATTACTTATGGTCTGAGATATACATCCAGTGGTGGTTTATTTTTGCATGGGTATGTAGATTCTGACTGGGTAGGAATCCCAGTGGATCGGAAGAGTACTTTTGGATACTACTTTAGTTTAGGATACACTATGATCTCTTGGTCAAGCCGAAAGCAGGAATCCATTGCACAGAGTACAGTAGAGGCTGAGTACATTGTAGCAAGTGATGCTAGCAAGGAAGCAGTATGGCTCAGAAAATTGGTTTCTGGGTTGTTTGGTGACAAGCTCGAGACGACGGTGGTTCACTGTGATAATCAAAGTTTCATAAAATTAATAGAGAACTTGGTATTTCATGACAGGTCAAAACATATTGACATGAGGTACCACTACATCCGAGACTTGGTCTAGAGAAAAAACTATAAAGCTATAGTACATGGCCACGAGTGAGAAGGTAGCTGATATCCTGACCAAGCCTCTGACCTCAAAACAATTTGTGTAGCTAAGAGGCAAGCTTGGTGTGGCTGAGAATGACTCCCTCACTGAGAGTGAGTGTTAAATTTGGCAGCATCGACAGTCATTCTCCAATGAGAGGGCATATGGGCCACTCTGAGGCTAGCCATGGAGATTTGGAGAATCAACCAGTCTTGTGAGGTATTGACAAAAGCCAGGGGGAATGTACAACCTCTATGAGTCAAACCAAAAGTCAAGATGAACGAGATGCTATGTGAGTCTAATGAAAAAGTCAGGGGGAATGTACAGCCTCTGTGAGAATAGATAGTCTAGTGCAAAATCCAGGGGGGGAACGTACAACCTCTATGAGCATAGACAGACTAGTGCAAAAGTCAAGGGGAACATACAACCTCTGTGAGCCTAGTCAAACCTTGTGAGCCATGAGAAAAAGTCAAGGCATATAGCAAAAGTTAGGTTGAATATAAAATTCGTATGAGATAGAAACAAATGATATTCCTAATATTGTAAATGATGTAATTGTATTGATCTAGTGCGTTGGCATGTGTAAAGATTATCCACCATGAAGAGAATTCTGAATTGCCTTGTCAAGAGTTGTAAGTAAAGTCTTGAGTCTAGTTCTATGTTAGAAATAAAGTGTAATGTTGAGTTGCAACTAAAGTCTTGAGTCTAGTTCTATTTTAGTAATGTTGAGTTGCAACTAAAGTCTTGAGTCTAGTTCTATTTTAGAACTAAACTGTAATGTTGAGTTGCAACTAAAGTCTTGAGTCTAATTCTACTTTAGAACTAAAGTGTAATGTTGAGTTGAAACTAAAGTATTAAGTCTATTTATAAGTTTGAACTAAAGCATGTCAGTCTCAAGTCTAGTTCTAAGTTCGAACTAAAGTGTAATGTTGATTTGTAACCAATCTCAAGTCTAGTCTAAGTTCGAACTAAAGTGTAAATATGAGTTGTAACCAATCTCAAGTCTAGTTATAAGTTCAAACTAAAGCATGAAGAAGAGTTATGTTTAATGCATGAAATCATGTTATTATTTCGAGCTTCCCCTCTTCCCCTCTTCAGCCTATATAAGAAGAGGTCGAACCCTCTCTTCAACACAGTTCTGCAACACAGTTTTGAAACACAGTTTTCATATGCAGGTTGAGGGCAAAGTAATAGAGGATCACATCAATGATAAAGAGGTAGCATATTAGAGGTGTATTTCAGCAAGGTCTTGTAAGTATTTGCCAGGTCAGAGTCATCTTGGCAAGCTCTTTGAGAGTAGAACATTCATGGTGGATATTTGTAAGAGATCTTCCATTATTAATGCAATAAAGGAATATTATTTGTTGGGGTTTTTCTCCCTGTATAGTGTTTCCCCAGGGTATATGTGTTGTTGATATGCATGTTTACTTATCTACATAATTATTGCTATTCGTTTATGATTTAGAATTGTTGAAGTATATTAAGATGGAATCAAAATATTGAAGAAAATAAAAGAATTCATCCGCATAAGAAATCAAGCTCATAATTTAACATTTTGTTGTCCATAACTGGGGTTGCCCCTGTCCGAGACGGAAGATGACGAGAATGATTTGTTACCAAATGCGTCGAACAAAGAGAATGACATTGAACCTACAAGCGTGTTATAAGAAGGAAGTCCTTGAATACCTTCTCCAAACGAACTATAGTTTACCTTTGGCCTAGTGGAGTGCTAGTGAGCACGACCGAGTGAAGGGGACAAAGGAGGTATATGACCCCCTCCATAAGGGAAAGAATTATAGAGAGCTCAAGTGCCCCCCATGGATCCTTGTAGAGGAGCATTCGAGCTCCCTTCCCCCAGACCTAAAGTCTGTAGAGTGGAGTAGGAAAGGACATAGTTTGTATTGAAGCCAGATATCCTGTATGAGAATGGAGGGCATGTCACACTCTGGGTGAAAGGAGCAGTGATTGCTACCATAGATAGAATCAGACCATTGCCTAAGGTAGAGGTGGTCGAGACCATAGTGGTCCAGACTGGTGATGGTTGGTTAAGAGGCAGAAAACCCCGTGTAGTGACAGCCGTATAGGGAGTATGAGGATTCCCTAAAGAAGTAGCAACATTTGTATTCATCACTGCTTGTGACACTACCTCGTGCTTGTAAGGGTCAACCTGTATGATGACTGGTGCCGATAGATAGGTGATCAGAGGGTTATATAGACCAAGATCTTCTACTCCAAGGTCAGAAATGGTTGGTTCCTCTAGAATCAAATGTTCTCCTCTCAGATATGGGTCGGGCTCAATTTCCTGTGGCCCGATCGCCTCAAAAGACCCTTGCCAGTCTAGTCTTCGCCTTAGTGGTGGCGAGGGTGTCTCCAGATTAACCGGTGGAAGGCCAAGAAGCCTTTGCGATTGGCAGAGCTCCTTATCCTTCACGGTGTGAGAATATCAATGACACACTAGGGATTTCTATTAATGTTGAAGACTAGAACACACTAGAAAAATCTCCTATGAGATAAGACAAGCGTATCACTAGCTAGTTGGAAGAACAGTTACACTAGCCAACACTAGAGAAACTTACTGGTGCAAGTGCAACTCGAATACGGAAGCACCCTCTAGGTATACTCTGGAAAGCATGGCCCGATGTATGCCCTAGGTACCATGGTATACCCATGTAGTCACCTGTGTAATTCACTAAGATAAAGGCAACTAGGCTGCCAACACGTGAACAATCACCAGGCGGGTATAGTCGATAGTCGGGTGGACCGCAATGAGCAGGGTATCAAGCCCAAAACCTATCAAGGGTATTGAAAGAAAGTGTTATGGAAGATGACTGAGGACCTTGAATAGATTCAAGACCCACGAAGCTCCGTTGCAAATGCAATCAACAAAATTCCAAGATAAGCCCTCTATATGCATTCCCCACTACGCTTGGTTCAACTTTGGAGGGGTTATCTCTGCTACCTTTCTGGACACAACCTCGTGTTTAGCCCCTGTGTTAGAGCAGGTCCTAGATAACTTTCATGGTTACTGTACTTTTAAGAACTCCCTAGCACAGACTCCTATGTTTGTTTTTGTAGCCTTGAAGAGTTTCCTCTCCAATCCTAAATCAAGGCTCTAGACTAAACTAAATTGATGGACCCTACAAACAAAAAGTCTAATAACTTTCAATTTAGATTTAATTTTAGTGGTTGTATTAAGTCAAAGGGAACGAGAGTGAAACCAGTGATGTTCTTTAAGAGACGAAGGAGAAGAGCATAAAATGAAACTAAAAACAAACTACTTCTTCTTCACAGATAAATATTTGCCAATTTAAATTCTTTAAACAAACTTTTTCGTAACTATTTTTCTCAGATCTTTGAAAAGAAAAAACTAAAACAATATTTCGCTCGACTACAAGCTACTTAATGTCCTAAGTATTCAAATAAATAACTTAAGAAAACTTTCTTTTTCCTTGATAAATAAAGCAACTAACCTAAACTACTTTTACCAAACAAAGAAATGAAAAACCTTTTTTTTTATTACTTTATGCTTCAAAACAAGAAACTTGAAAATGAATTTTGTTCTTTTCTTCTAAAGAAAAAAAGGGAAAAATCAGGACAAGACAAGACCAAGAAATGACTTATGGCCCACTGCGGATCATAGGGAGTCACTAACAATACCAAACAGGCAGATTATAACAAACTCACAAGCTCATCTAAAAACCCTAATAAAGAAAACATAATAAATCTTTGATGAACAAAAGTTATACCGAGGTCAGACCTAGGCTACAGACTGCTATAACACAGACCAAGACTAGATCAAGAAAAACCCTAAGAAGTATGACTTCTGACAAATGATTGCCTCTTCTTTAAAAAATATTTTCTCAACACAGGCACACTACTGACACTTCAGCAGCCTACGTATGTACGCGGATTGTCTAAAGGTAGGGGGCGTATGTATGCATGAAAAACCACTACAGGCTGCGTACACCTCTGTAACTTTCTAAAAAAAGAAAACAACAATCAATCTGTCAAGGCAAGGAATACTGATATGGAAGACCAAAATCCGTTAAATACTCAGACACTTACAAAAACTCGAAAAAGGAAATTAAACTAATTAAAACACCCAAAAATAATATCCCCTAAAAATCCCTAGAGGTTTCCCAAGTATGGTCATCAATTCTACTATAGCAGGAAAACCCCCTACGGACTACACTAGGGTTCTAAAGTGAAGGCAGATCTAACCGTCTAAAGTCTCCTACTTTTAACAACTATCCCGACATTACCCCACAATCATACATAAAAAACAAAGTATAGGGATCTGGTAAGCTTACCTTAAACCCCGCGTCTAGTGTCGATCCCTTTACGCTCAGTTGTTTCTCAACTGCAGATCTCCTCCCAAGGCCAACTTTCATTCACCAAAATAAAAACAAGAAACTACAAGCATGCATTCTATATATGGATTAGTGGGTTAGATATAATAACCACAATACAAATAAATCATAAATATTGAAGACATCATTTGGCGGGACGAAAAAAGTATTTCTTTATATTAATCTCACAAAGTCGCTTACAATATGAGACCGACAACTGCTCCTCAAACTTGGTCCTAGGCTCCTCTTCACCGTGCAACAAATGCTTCCACGTATTCTTCTCCTCTTCAGTTCTCTCTAGGGAGATGGAAAGGGTTTGCAATGGAGGAAAACGAGCTGGAAAAAGGCATTTTGGGTCAAACTCACAATGTGGTTGCAAAATATTGGGGCAAAGGGGGAGTACTAAAATGGGCAGATTTTATTTTCTCTCATGCTTTTTCTTGGAAAGGGACCCCAACACCTTTTATAGGCCAAAAAATATAGTTATTCGGTTGGGTGACCGGCTATGGGCGGTCAAATGGTTAGGTAACTACCATAAAACCCATATCCCTTTGCAATTTTTTATTTTTCGCGCTTTTTGTGAGTATACGTGGGTTGTAATGATGCAACAAATGTGTGCACATGGGAAACAGTGGTGCAGGGAGCGTACATATTCAAAAAAATGTTTTTTTAGAAGAGTTGTTCAATGATGGCTTGGCAAAAATAGCAAGTAAGATGGCCTGATGCCAGGTATGCATGTCTGGTGCAATTTAGGGTTATAACAATTATGAGTTCACAGTGGTGCCATTTGGGTTATGAAATGCACCCGTTGTTTTTATGTGCTTAATGAATGGCATTTTCCCGGAACATTTGGACAAGTTTGCCAATGTCTTTATGGATGACATCCTTGTATATTCCAATTCAGAAGAAGAGCATGATCATGATTTGAGGATGGTGTTGCAAGTGCTAAGAGAGCATCAATTGTATGCCAAATTGAGCAAGTGCTCATTTTATCAAAACATAATTCACTATTTGGGGCATATCATATTAGAAGAAGGGATAGTCATGGACCCTGAAAATATTGAGTCCATTAAAGGGTGGAAAACACATAAACATGTGATAGAAGTAAGATCATTCATGGGTCTAGATGGCTACTACAGAAGGTTCATTGTAGGGTTTTCAAGAGTATCTCACCCCATCACTTCCTTGCAAAGGAAGGGGAAGAAGTTTCAATGGAAAAAAGTCTAATGTGAAAAGAGCTTCCAACAATTGAAGCATCTTTTAACCAGTGCTCCAATTCTGAAGATTGCAGATCCAAATGAATATTTCTTGGTTTGCATAGATGCATGCAAAGAAGGACTAGGAGGATTCCTTAGTCAGAAAGGATTTGTGATATGTTTCGAGTCCATAAAATTGAAAGAACATGAAAGGCTCTATACCACTCATGATTTGGCGTTGGCAGCCATAGTGCATGCTTTGAATAAGTGGAGACACTACTTCATGGGAAAGAGGTTTGAACTAAGGATAGGCCATAATGGTATGAAGTATCTATTTGATCAGCCTACTTTGAATGCTAGGCAGAGTAGATGGCTAGAATTCTTCTGTGAATATGACTTTGATATCAAGCACATCAAAGGAAAGGAGAAAAAAGTGTCTGATGCACTCAATAGGAGAGTGCATGAACTACATGCTACAACTATCATCATGTATAAGATGGATATTAAAGGCATGATTTCTGAAGATACAAAAGTTGATTTGTAGTACATGGAATTGGTAACAAAATTACAACAAGGTAACATGCAACATAAAGTTGAGGATTATGAATTGGGAATTGATGGAATTCTCTTGTACATAAACATAGTTTATGTCCCCATTTCTCCTGAATTAAGAAATGTGATTTTAAAATAAATGCACAATGTACCTTATGCAGGACACCCAGGATATCAGAAAACAATTTTAGCAGTCAAGAGCCAATATTATTGGCCAGATATGAAGAGGGAGATTGTTGAATACATAGCTAAATGCTTGGAATGTCAAAAGGTAAATGTTGAGGATAGACACCCAGCTGGGTTTCTACATCCATTAAACATACTTGAGTGGAAGTGGGAAGTGGTGACCATGGATTTCATCACAGGATTTCCCAGAACAAGCAAGCAACATGATGCAATCATGGTAGTAGTGGACAATCTTACTAAAGTTTCCCATTTCATTCCATTGAATACCACTCACAAAGAAACTAACGTTGTCGATATCTATATGAGAGAGGTAACACGACTGCCAGGATATTCCCAAAACAATTGTGTGAAAGAGACCCAAATTTTACCTCAAAGTTTTGGAAGGGGTTATTCAAAGGGTTCAAAACAAATCTGAACTTCAGCACAACATATCATCCTGATTCGGATGGGAAAAAAGAAAAGGTGAACCAAGTAATAGAAGATATGCTAAGGATGTATGTGATGTAAAAACCATCTAAATGGAAAGACTATCTACACTTGGTATAATTTTCCTACAACAATGTGTATCAAGCATCACTGAAGATGAGCCCATTTGAAGCACTTTATGGAAGAAAGTGCAACACCCCAATAAGTTGGGACAACCCAACTGATAGGGCAGTGGTTGGGCCAGAGTTTCTCAAGGAAATGGAAGAACAAATGCTGAAGATTAAGCAAAAATTGAAGGTTTCCCAAGACAGGAAAGAAAGTTATGTTGATAAGAATAGAACTCACAGGGAATTTAAAGTAGGAGATCATGTATTCCCAAGAGTGGAGGCCAACATAAGCTCCCTGGAGTTGGGAAATTGTTCAAAGTTTGAAGCTCGATATTGTGGGTTGTTTGAAATCCTAGAGAAGATTGGTCTAGTAGCATATAGGATTTTATTACCTGCATGCATGTCTATACATAATGTATTTCATGTGTCATTGCTTAAGAAATAGGTACCTAATTCTAATCATGTGACTGATTGGAATGTGATTCAGGTGGAACAAGAAGGCGCTTTGCAAGTGTAGCATGTGCGCATACTTGACTAGAAGAGCAAGAAACTCTAGAAGAGAGACATAAATCTTGTAAAGGTTCAGTGGACCTAGTATGGTCCTGAGAACACAACATGGGAGCATGAATATGTTGTGTGGGCAGAGTACCCACATCCTTTTGAAGATTTTGGAAATCTTACTGTTGTTGTGTAAATAAGTTGCACTAAGGAAAGTGCAAAAATAAGGGGAGGGGATTGTAATACCCCAAGTCCAAGCCTGCGTTGAATTGTAATTATGGTTATAGGCTGGTGAGATGAGTGGTTATAAGCTGAGAGAATTATGTGTTTATTAGGCCAGTGAGCTAGATGCTAAGGCCAATGAGCCTGATTTTTGTATATGTAAATACTCGCATCATTAATAAAAATTACATCGCTATGTGTAGACCTTCCATGAAGAAAGATTTATGGGGGGATAAGCTCCTCTAGGTAGGGAAGGGGCTAAGAGTCTAGGAATAGGGGCTAATCTAGAGGGCTTACCTCTAAAGGAATACTATTATTATATTATTATTTCCTAGAGGCTAAGGTTTGACTTAACCGTGTTGTCCTAATTTCCTAGGGAAAGGGGACGAGTGTTAAGTGGAGCTCACGCAACTTCAAAGAGACATGTGTCAACCTGGGTGCATGCATATTTTAGGTGGTAGGTCAACTTGTTGGGGGGGTTCCCTCACCACTCTCACCATTCTCACGACTCTCACAACTCTGATGATTCTCTCCATCCTTCACAATTTCGTCTGCACTCTCGCGAGGTTAGCCACCCATGAAGAGAGCCATACTCCCCACTGATGCATGCACCATTGTAACCTGTAGATACTGGAGTTGTCTTGCATAATTCATGTGAATCCCGATGCACTTGTATTGGTCTGAGCCAGTGTTGTGTCTTAGCAGTTGGTTGTTTCTGCCAACGCAGTGCCTTGGTTGAGCTTGGATTGCTGCCATAATCTATGTCCTTACCCATTTTCAGTTGTTACGATCACCTGTGCATTAGAAAAATTATGTTGTTGACATCACCCGTGTCTGTTTGACTTAAGAGTTGAATTGAAGAAGTAGGTTTTCAGGCCTGTGAGAAACTCTCCTAGGTGAGAGATTTTGTTGGGGAAGTGAGTTCCCCTGGAGGGAGTCCCGTAGTAGCTACAATACTATGAGACTTCTGGTCCAGCCTGTTGTTGAAGCCCAAGGAAAGGGAGGTGTAGTAGTTAATGGACTTGTAATAGTGAATGTGTAACCTTCTGGGGTGGAAAAAGCGTGTGGGGAATCAGGTTCTATGGGTTGTGGTCATAAGTGGTTCCTAGGATAAAATCCTTCCTATTGTTCTGTGTGACTTCCCTTTTGTCCTTTCCAAGCCTAGGAATCCCTTTCCTGGTGGAGTTTATTCCCAACTCAGGGGTGACCCACTATTGAATGTGATGAACAAAGTGGTCTAAGGTTGGGAGTTTAGTGGAAGGTCTACACGTAGTTGTTGATACTGAGAGGTGGGTGAATCATTATCAAGTAAAATTAAAAAAAAAAAAATCAATGTATACTTAAACCATTCAATTATATCCAATGAGAAATGAACAATAGTATAAGAGTTACACCAATACACCACAATACACCATGCACAATATATGAGAAATAATCAATAGTTATTGTTCAATGGAAGTAATGACTTCCAAAGGTAGCTACAACTTCCAAATATAAAGGGAGGGATAAACCTCCAAGAGGAAGATACAATCCTCCAATATCAAGAGAGGTTTGAACTCTCCATCCTTCCTTGCCCCTTCCTTACACCCAAGAATATATGAGAGATAATAAAACTTTACATTAAATCATCACAATCAACCAACCATCACATAGAATCTGATAATGCTTCCTGAGACTTCTTCAACTTCTACAACTCTTGGAATACTCTTACATTGTATATAATATTACTCAATTTATTCTATGAAACTCCTCCAAGTTCCACTCCTTGAATCCTCCCCAAAAATAAGTTATAGAGAGAATGGTAGACCTTATTCAATTCTGGTTTATTGAGGAGAGCGAACTTGTATAGAATGCTCCACGCTCAATATTTAACATCAGATTTTGAAACTCTCACAAAAAAACTACAAACTGTACTATTTCCAATGAAATTGGTCTCACTTTAGTTGGATTTTCTATGAATACGTTATTATTGTTTTACCCGGAACACATGTTTATGACTAGCTTCAAGACTAGTCAAAAACCCTATTTTCCACGGAGTGTATCTCCAAACTTATTGTGACTAAAGAGATGAAATTTTTAACATAGGTACCTATATATGTCTTCTCAATACCATATCAATTTCACCATCTGATTCATTCTATAAAAAATTTAATAGAGAAAATAGTAATATGACCTGTAAACAACATACCTTAGAACACATCACCAAAATACTTCATCCTCCCTTGAAATCCGGCCTTCTTTACTTTAGATTTCCTCTGAAATTTGACTTGTGTGTGTAAAATGAATGTATAATCATATGTATTTATACCCTTTATGTCACTTCATTTTAACATTAGGGCCGACCTAACACTTTCTTATTTTGTAATTATTTTCTTTAATTATCTCCAAGGCCGACCTGTACTTCCTTCTTCAATTCACTTTGTCATCTTCAAAAAATCATTTCTCCTCAACCATGAGGATCCACATGGCAAGCCACCTACCACTAGAAATAAAATGATGTATACTATCCATCCATTGGTGTTCTGTCTGCATGTGCACTTTCATTCATGTCCAAATACCTTCATCAATCTTGTGGTTCAAAACCAATGACTAGGGTTGACATCAATGACATCAATCAATCTTCCAATTATCTCCCCCTTTGTCATTGATGTAAACACTCATGCTCCCCTTGTCATAATGATCCCAATTTCTCTCCCCCTTTGACATCAGTGGAAAAGGGTAGGGCTTCTCCCCCTAAGTTTAATGGAAAAATGTAACTCTCTTCTTTGGGGTCACTCCCCCTGAACATATAACACTTAATAAGACTTAATTTTTATGGTGTCTTCCTTGATTGGATATTTTTCATGAATTTAGGACATATATGTTACTTGGTATTCTTGTTGCAGTTGCAACCAATCTTCCTGAACCTTCTTCTTTGATTTTTCATCTTTGTGAGTCAAACGTGAGAGTATATCCTTGATCACACATTTTAATAACATTGTGTAGATTATGCTTCAAGTCTTCAACCAATAAGACATTCTTTGCTTTTACATTTTTGCTTCCAAGCTCTACTACACCTTTTCCAATTATTTTGGCAGATGAGTCATCTCCAAATGTAACATTGCCACCCTTTCTCTACAACATGATGAATTTGTCTTGATCCCTGGTCATGTGTGAAGAATATCCACTATCTATGTAACATTCATATTCTTCTTTACATTTTTCAACGGTCAATGCTATTCGACAATATTCATTGTTTAGAATCTCTTTCCTTATCCATACTATGGTTGGCATAGGGACATCTTCATTCATATATCTACAATCTCGTGCTTCATGACCAAGATAATTACATTTGTAGAATACAATATTTTTTCCCAACAATGGGGAAAATGAATTATAAATTTTGTTGACAAATCCATGATTATTTCCATATCTTCTATTTACACCATTCATGTTTCTTTCATAGTTGTTCCTTTCATTGATTATGCAATTAATTTTCTTATGTCCAAAATTTTTGCAAGTATAACAATGACCATGAAAGAAATTTTGATACTTGGGACTAAGTGACCTTATTTGTGATGTAGTCCATATGGGTTCATGATCTACTCTTCTGTAGTTTCCTTCATACTGATTGAAGCTTCTTTGATTCCTGAAGGTAGGAGGTCTTCTTGGATATTCATCTCTTTTTTAATCATTCCTTCTTTCTAGTATCCTGGTTCACTTCTCATCAACTGTCTGTGTAGCTCTTTCTTCAACCTTCTTGTTGGTATTTGCATCTTATTTGTATGAAGTTTCACCCATGCATCCAAGATGTGTTAAGTCTTTTGGAACTTGGTAGTTTCTTAAGATCTTCCTCAATGAGACAAATTTTTGTTCAAGTTTCTCACAATATTCTTCTTTCTTCATCATTTGGACATTATTTACTTCTTCTATTCTTCTTTCTTCTTCGAGTAGATTTTTCAAGGAAATGGTTTCTTCTCTTAGTTTCTGATAGTCTTCTAATTGTTTCTTCAATCTTACAACTATATTTTCACAACTACCGAATTCACTTCTTAGTTTTCTATGCGTGTCTTTGAGCTTGCTATTTTCAATCTGAACATGCTTCAATTTTTTAAGATTCTCATCTTCTTGTTGAATCATTTATTCTTCATGATTTTCTTCTTCTTCATTGGAATTTTATTCTTCAATGTCATCTCTTTCAATACTTGGATGAGGAAATTCAAATTCAACATGTCTTACTCCTTCACAATTAAAGAAAAAGCACTAACCTCTATTTGCTTCTTTGAAATCTGAGATGTTGTAATTTGCTTCAACTTCTTCTTCTTCTTCTTTTTCTGTTGCTTCTTCCCTTGCATAAATTTCTTGTAGCTTATGCCAAATATCTATTGTTGATGCACATGATCCCACCTTGAATTTCACTGAATCTGTCAATCCATCCAGGATGGTATATATTGCCAATTTGTTGTTCCTTTTTGCTTCCTTCTGAGCTACAGTCTTCAGTTTCTTCAAAGCATTGTATCTTGAAGAAACTGAGAACCAAACATCTACCCAAAGATATTTCAAGTAAGTTTCCATTCTATTACTCCAGTATTCAAAATTGCTTCCATCAAATGGTGGAATCCCATTTGGAATGTTGTCTTCCATTTCTGCTTAGGATCTTCGTTCCAGTGGTTAAACTGTACTGAAGGTAACCCACTCTGATACCAATTGTTGATACTGAGAGGGGGGTGAATCCATAACAAGTACAATTTATTAAAAAATCAACTTATACTTAAACCATTCTATTATATCCAATGAGAAATGAACAATAGTATAAGAGTTACACCAATACACTACAATACACCATGCACAATATATGAGAAATAATCAATAGTTATTGTTCAAGGGAAGTAATGACTTACAAAGGTAGCTACAACTTCCAAATATAAAGGGAGGGATAAAACTCCAATAGGAAGATACAATAATCCAATATCAAGAGAGGGTTGACCTCTCCATCCTATCCCCTGTTCGACAACACAGGTATTCCAACAGAGGACGAACACCTTCAGTAACTACTCACATAACCAGATCAAATATCAACACACCGATGTTTTCACGTGGTAAAACCCCTATGGGGAAACATCCACGGCCCCAGCCAACGCGGCCACTTGGAGCAGTTTATTAATGCAAAGAAAAAGATTACAGAGAGATTTTACA
>ML780458.1:24199-34564 GCA_009831015.1 Picea engelmannii | reverse complement strand
AAATCTAAAATAAAATATAAAGCTACTTATAGTGATTCACTTTTATACTTGAAGTGAAATGCACTTTACAATTTTTAGCATGAACTTTTTCAAAAAAAAGTAACAAAAGAGAGACTTGAACTCAAGACCTTTTACTTAATAAGGCAAGTTTTAACCAACTGGTCTAGCAAAACATATTGTAATGTTCAGAAGGAGGATTGGGGTTGTTGTTGTTGTTGAAGACGGCCTTGGAGAGCATGCTCCAAAAAAAACTCTTTTCACACAAGAAAAAAATTTCGCTTCTCGATGACAACAAGGGTTAGATCTCAGTTAGCTTACCCGGAAGATGCACCTTTTCCTATATTTTTATGATTTTCTGAGATCTCAAAAGGCGCAGGGAAAAGAGCATACATAGATCTAAAAGAGTAGAAGCCCGGAAAAAAAAATACAAACCGAAATAAAATCAAAACTTTGCAAAAATTTTAAAAATGCGTATTCAGAGTTTATACCTCCGGATTCTGACTGTAATGGCCGTATCTTGGGAAAACGGAAACCTTTTCGAGTGAAACGAATAGTGTTCCTGAATGAAAAGAGTGCTACGGACGCAATGGAATAGTTCTTTCAGCCTAGAAATGTACAGAAATGCCAGAAAATGGAGATGAGGAAACTCGGATTCACGATCTCGATCTACAACAGGAGCGGGTCTTCAAACAGGCTCTGATACCATGTTCGAAAACACAGGTATTCCAATAGAGGACGAACACCTTCAGTAACCACTCACATAACCAGATCAAATATCAACACACCGATGTTTTCACGTGGTAAAACCCCTACGGGGAAACATCCACGGCCCCAGCCAACGCGGCCACTTAGAGCAGTTTACTAATGCAAAGAAAAAGATTACAGAGACATTTTACAAGAGATTTTCTCACAATCGATCATCGGCAAATGACCCTCCATTCTCTTTAAATAGAGGTCATGGACCAATAGGGTGTTAAGCCACAGATCAATGGCCGTTAAGATCGAGGAGAGTATGAACCGTCGGATCACTCTATGTCGGGAACATATCGTGATCGTCGGATTGCCTAACTACAAATGCATACTAATGCATACTAAATAAACACACTTTTACCTAATGACATATTAGACCAAGTAGATCTTAACTAACTCCTAAGTGTCTAAATATCCTAACATCCCCTTCCTTCCACCCAAGAATATATGAGAGATAATACAACTTTACATTAAATCATCACAATCAACCAACCATCACATAGAACCTAATAATGGTTCCTGTGAATTCTTCAACTTATGCAATTCTTCAATTCTTGGAATACTCTTATCCCGTAGATAATATTACTCAATGTGTTCTATGAAACTCCTCCAATTTTCACTCCTTGAATCCTCCCCAAAAAGAAGTTATAGAGAGAATGGTGGACCTTATTCAATTCTAGTTTATTCAGGAGAACAAAATTGTACAAAATTCCCCACGCTTAATATTTAACATCATATTCTAAAAATCTCACACAAGAAACTACAGCCCGTACTCTTTCCAATGAAATTGGTCCCACTTCATTTTGATTCTCTATGAAGAAGTTATCATATGTTATCTCTATTTATTCCTGTTAAGTTTTATATGTGAATATTTCCACAAAGTTATTTGGCGACATAGCCTGGCCTATTGGTTTAAGGTCGGGAATGGTCACAAATTGGTATCAGAGCTAGTTGGAAGAAGATAAAGTTGTTTGGGTAGCGTTGCTAGGTAGGATTCGATGGTATACCTTAATGACCGGTAATCAAACGAATTCTCATTGTGTTCTACCTCAACTCCTCTATTCACATGATGTAGACTTGCACCTTTGGAAGATAGTGTAGAAGACCTCGAGCTTACAGTAGCAACATTCTTCATCTGTTTTTGTCTTTCATTGGACCAATACCTATATGACTTTAGTGATCATGGGAGATCATATTGTACTCCATTTTATGTAGATATCTTCATATTGATTTTGATATTAGATTCCATTGTGCCTTGTTCATGACTATGATAGCCTATGGAATATGTCCACTTTGTATTTCCTATTCATGGCCATAAACAACTATTTGATATATTTCCACATGGATCTGCAGTGTAATTCAGATTGGCAACCATGTGTACAAATTCATTATGGATTGTAATATTCTCATGAGTATCTAGTACTTCCATCTGAGTCTCCATTACTCCACTTATGGGAATTATAATGTATTTCGGCCATGTAGATAGTCCTCTGATGTCACACATTAGGGGACATCTATTACAATATTTTTTTCCTCACTCCATGCAACTTGCTTGGATGGTCTTTCCATTTCCCTATGCAGACTTGAAGTCCCCTTTTGTTTCTTCCAAAGCCAAAAAGAACATTTTTCCACATATATGCACCCTATCCTTTATACAACAAGTGCCTACACAGGCTACTCCACTACAACTAATGTACATCGGGTTTAGTGCTCAAAATTAAAAATAATTTCAGGTTCCCATGCCATGTCATGAGATCTATGATCCTTGACCTTCCATATACTGGAAACGCTCTGAATCAGCCATTCATTTCCATTCAAAGGCTATACATTTATCCATATCCAATCCTTGATGAGATTGAATAATTCAAATTTGAAAGAAAAGACACTTTGGAGAAATTTCACTTCATATTGAGTAAGCATCCCTTTGTCCTTAAAAGTTTGAACTCCTTGTTCATCCCCCAAGCTCTTCCTTCTTTGTGATGGAGAACCTCATTGACTCCTTTATATGAGCTTGCCTTTGGTGGAGGATTGACGTGGTGGAGGCCCAACTGGAGGGACATAGTTTCTCGGTTCCAATATGTGTCCTTACATAAATTTGTCACCTATGTACTACTGTAGATTATTTTAATAGAAATACTCTTTTCTCGTCCAATTGATATCTTGCAAATATTTGAATTATTATTCCATGGACATATTTGCCATGTATGTTAATGGATTATGCTAATTTATATGCTAACACTATATATTATCACCATATTCTTGTGTATCTTGGTTGTTGAGGACAAGTTGCAGGTATAAATATTTTGGTTGCGTGCTCAACGGTGGTCTTCATCAAACGTCCGAATGAGGTAGGATATTAGCCTTATCTTGTTAGAATTTCATTATATAGCATACTTGGGATTATATTTTATTTCTGTGTGTCATTCCGTCTGTTGTGGTTTACCCCTTTCCATAGAGATATTTTCCTCATAACATTCATCCTTATGGTGGCCTTTAGTCCTACACATGACACACAAAAATTGTTCTCACTACTTTTTTCCTTTCTTCAATTCTGTCAATTGAATTTTCAAGGTAGCTAACTAGATCTAGACTTGAGCCATCCCTGACTATATCCTATAGGAGATTCTTCCATCTTCATTACAATATCCAAAGCTTCAGGTTGTGATGCAACATTTTGTTGTATCAACGGGAAACAAATGTGTGACAATAGTCTTGCAATAAACCATTCTCTGTGTTGTTGATTAGGAATTTGAAATCTCAATCTACCCATCAAATCCTTAAATATTTGATCATGGTCCTACACTGAATTAGTATGCACTTATTTGATTTCCTTCAATTATGTGATGTACTACAACTCATAATTCGTCTTCTTGAACTCTTTCAATAATTCTTGTCAAATTTCTTCCAATGTTCTTGCTTGACCTATTGCTATAGTACTCTACATTTTCATGTAACATACTAATATGTGACCTCTAAACGTTGTTTCCAACTGCACAATATTTGTGGCCTCATCCTAGACATTCTTCACAGCCCAAATTGTCTCACATACAAATAGATGTTGTTCTGGGTCCTTCGACCAAGCTCCTTGGAACTCATGCATTATCAAAGTATTTTCTAACCATGCTATGGTGTTTTGTGTAGTACCTCCCCCTGGTGATGTTGGTCGAATCTAACTTGATGTATTTCTTCTATTGTTGTTATGTCTTCCTCTACTAACTATAAGTTATTTCGACAAATCCTCAAACGCTATCTCGGATCTAAGTGATGCACACCAGGTCATGTAATTGACACAGGATCCAGCATGAGTAGGACTTAATGGCTCATCAATTATATGATTGAACTGAGAATCCTCTTCCTCTCCTTGTATTTGCAATATTTCTACGATATGGACTATTTCGTAGGGTACTCTCCTCTCATACTCACTGTGCAACTCTCCTTAACCACAGTCTTCAACCTCTTTTTCCTTCTTCCATTGTGTAGTACCCCAAATTTGTCTTCTTTTTATGGTATAACTTCCTTGTTTCTTTGCATCCTCAGTCCCTCCCTTCCTTAGTCATTTTTTTCTTCATTCATTCCTACCTTTAAACTATCCCCTGGTTATCCACCAGTTCTCCTTTGTGCATGAATCCCCTTAGCAGTCATATTCCATTGTCATCACACATTTGTCACACAACAACATATTTATCTAGGTACCCAATGCTTTCATAAAGCTTTTGTGAGGGCCCTTAAAGAAATACCTCTCTACGACACTATATGAATGGGTACAATCTACTACAATTTTTTGAATATAACCCCCCAATGTGTTATTCAAGTAGAAATCAATTTACCAAGAAGTAGTATTACTTACATATTTCAATTGTTTTACCAGCTCAGGGGTTTAGTTTAATCAACCAACAAAACCTTTTAGATACCATCCCTTTCAACATCACTTGCATGCAAGTGAAGTCTCTCCTGAGGCATATTTTAGGGTTGTAGGAACCAAGTTTTTCCAGGGATGAGGGGATATGAGGCTATCATCATATCCATTACCATTTATCCACCCTGTGCGCAATATATTTATTCATATCCTTTGATTAGTTAACAAACTCTATTGTGCAGAACCCATATAACATAGATTGAAACATAAGTCACCCACTATATTATTAATTATTAATGCACATCAATCATATAGTACACAAATCTATACTAATCATGAATAAAGATAGCATCCATGAGAAATCACATCAACACAACACATTTAGACACAATATTTATGGTTCACCCAATCCTTGGGCTACATCCACAACGACCAGATGTTGTATTAGTCTTCACAAAATCACCATATCATGCTTGTATAATGTGCTTACAATAGATATAACATATCATACTATCCAGAACTTCCTAGCTGCTCTGCAGTGCAAGCCCCTCTCTCTGCAAAACCTCTCCAAAACCTCCAGTAAGGATTCTCACTCATATGCAACCGAATCTCTTACTATCAAAAGCCTATTCTTCCCCAACCCATTACATATTTATACATAGAGTTAGGGATCATAATCCTAATAGTTTATCCCATAACCCTAATATATCCTAGTTGTTTTCCTTTTGTTTCTCCAGCATGTTGCTTTTCCTTTTTTTTCGCCATCATGTTGATTTTCCTTCCTTTGCACCTGGATGCTTCTTTTCCTTCCTTCTTTTGCACCTTTTCTGACTTCTTCTTTCACCCCACAAACTACTACCTTTTCTTCTTTTGCACATGCTCTTCAAAACTTGGTTATTCAAAATGCATGTCCAACATGTCACCACTGCAGTAGTAAAGCATGTGTTGGCAGCAGACCAAAGTGGGAAAGAAAGCGTGCACAAAGAAGAATGATAGCTGGAAGAGAAATCATGGGAAAGAAAGCATGCACGAGAAAAGCGACAACTGGTAAGAAGCACAACACGCACGCATGCAAAAAGGAGGCGACAACTGGAAGGAAGCAAAGCATGCATGCAAAGAAGGAAGACCTAACAACAGTAGGGTTAGGGTTTTTGTAAGGTTTTGTGTAAATGGCTAAAGAGGCCGATAGATATATATAGATACGTAGGTATCTTAGAAGAGTTCGGTTTTTTATGTAATGTTTCTAATAGATGAACTATGACATCCCCAAAAATAAAGTATTTTTGAAATTTAAAAAAATTGTTGGAAAACTATTTCGTTTTTAGTAAATTCAAATTTGGAAAATTTTTGCCATTTATGGCAATTCTGAATTCTAAATTTTGAATTTGATAATTGTAATTGATTATTATGACTGTTGGGCAGAGATATGATTTGACCCAACTAACTATTTGACTATGACACTTGTATGAAAACAAAATATTTTTATATTGATTGCAGGAGGACAAATGGAACAACCATGTTAAAATCAGTTGACCGTGACTCCATGAGTGGGGAACATGTTGGAACTACCTCTAGGTTGATTGTTACAAGTGGAAAATCAAATATTTGGCCATTGGCAGCCCCTGAAAATTAGGGATTTATAAAGCTATGAAAATTCCCAGTGGGGAAAGAAAGACCTAGGCAAAAGGATTGTTTTGGTTAAATAACATATGTGATGAGGCAGGACGCTGCCTAGTATGCGGGGAAAGAGATTATTATTTTTTATCTTGCTGTTATGAACACTGCTGATTAAGTGTGAGGCAAGAGGAGTCTGTTAAAACTAAAAGACATTGTTGAGGAGGAGTTTTCCAAGTTAGCCCTTATGGATTCATGGTCAAGCTAGGGGGTGGATTGGGCAAGTGATTTGGATGCCCTGTTCTACGGTTGGGAGGAACATGGTTGTTTCGTTTGTCTCCCCGCGAAGAGATCCAGATATGCATTCTATCTCCTTCTCTGTTTAGAATGACTAAATTGGTTTATTGGAATGTATCTGTCATTTAGGTTTGGAATAATATTATGGATGAATTTTGTTCGCTCTTTTGAAGTATAAAAATTACAGAATGTCACCAGACTTAGTACTGAATATTTTTGTCGACTTAAAGCACATAATGAATAATGAAGTTCCTTTTCCTTAATTGTGTTACATGAAGAATGTGTGTGGCCAATTCTATAATTTATTCTATAGACTAGATTACTATTGCATATATATATATATATATATATATATATATATATATATATATATATATATATATATATATATATATATATATATATACTTATGTTGGAACTAGTATGGAGTACTAACCTCCTATATATATATACCTGGATGTATTTCTTATAGATATATACATATATAATTATGTCTATTTTCTTGGTTGGAACTTGGCATGAACAAGATAGAAGAAGAATTCAGACTCAATGTTGATAATAGAAATTATAAGTATATACTTATACATGTACAGACTTTGTAACATTATAAAGAGTTGTACATATTTCAAGAATTTTAGATGAAAAACCTAACAGTTATACCATACCACATCGAACAACCAAAGTAGGGCCAATAGATTTATATATGATGACAATTTGTATAAAGAAATAATCTAGATATAGTGTAGAAAGTCGGGAATTCTCAATCCTTTTTGTTATATATAGGCAGGCTCAAGCCTGTATAATTATTTAATGTATAGATCCAATCAAACCCTTTGTGAATGGAAGTAATATAATTTCAGACAATTCGTATATACGGAAGTAAGGAAATTTAGGAACATATTTGAATACATCTCGGAATATATCAAGTAACCTGCCAAACTAATTGTAAACTCAAACTGAATGTACCTTAGTAAACGCGAAAGGATTTCACACTCAGTACTCTTAGTTTGACGAAGGCATATGATGTTAAATTTAAAAGTAAAGTTACAGGAATGAAAGAATATAAACTATCAGGAATTCCAATATAATAAGAAAAGTTAGATCGTATTTTTCCATACCAAAATGTCGAGACAAGGGTTGGTAACAGAAAACCTGACTAAGCCTTTCGATCAAACCCTTTAGTTTTACAATCAACTCTCGTATTGGACCTTGGAAACATTTTTACAGAGATATAAATAGTATACAAATGAACAATCTCTACCACAGTTGGATAAAACTCTCTTCTACCCTGAACGCCTAAGCTTCTTGGAAGGGGTAGAACGAAACCCGAATACCTTTTGCGTGGGTGATCGAAATTGCACCTCATATTGTCACATGACCAAAACCCTGTACATTGCAAAATACATCATTAATAGTCTTGATCAATAGAGATAAGAAGATTTAAGTTAATATTAAGAAAATAGCTGAAGTAATACTCATTTGTAGTTGGAGGGGTTCGACATCCTTCACCACTACAACGAACCGTGTGCCTCCCAGGCCGAGAGGAGAGGAGGGGCCCAAAATCTCCCTGGTGGGTACCCTAAAAAAAAATCATAGAGGCCCACCATTAGCATTACAGACCAGTAAATAACCAGAAGAAAATTTTAAAGGTTGTTTATTCGAATGATGAACATATATCTATAGGTCATATGACAAGTATAAACCAACATTTAACTCGAAATAAAATGTAAATATGAGATGTTGCGGGCCAATAAACAATATCACTAAAATTTGTTTCGACTCTGTAATTTAGCTTAGATACAGACACAACATAGTGCCGAAAATCCCAGTCACGCTTACCCTTTGAAATGCATTCTAATTTGTAAGAGGAGGAGCAAGAACAACATAAACCCCAATCGCCCTTAGTATGTTTCACAGAGTATAAGCTTTGTATTAATATTTAGACCAACTATCAACCATTTTTCTGTGTGGCCCCCAAACAAGAAGTGTACATTCAAACCTTTTCATCAAATAGTCGTACAATCGAGAACCCAAGAATAACTTTCTTACCAGATGCCCAACTAGGTTAGTGATGACATTCAAGGCATGCCCTGAGTGACTCACGTATTGGAAACTAGGCATAGAAGTGGAAACATACAAAACCCTAACCTAATAAACTCCAGAGCCATAGTTATGGAAAACACGGTGTATGCTAGAGAGAAATCCAGTACTTAAACTAATGAATACAGGAAGTATCAAAAAAAGAAAACACTACCTACGTGAATTCATGAATAGGAATTATAAATAACAATAAGTCAGAGTGACCTTGCAGAGTGTTTGATTAAGGATTTCAACTTTAGAATTAGATGCTTACCGATAGGATGAGTAATCCTGGGAGGCACTCCTTTCCACCATCCTCCTCATGCCGACAACGGTCCAGAAGCACAAGGAAAGTGTAAGGTATTTTTTTTGGAACAGGTTTGCTCAGAATGACATCAGATGACTACAGTTACCTTAAAACCTTGAACCCCACGCTTATTGAATGCAAAGAGTACAACCGATAACGCGCCATGTGATATGAACGACTTGGTGTGTTTCTATTGGATGAGGGTATAGGGTCGACTCCCATCCCTCATCCACCTCCATTAATGGGTAGTCAGATATTAACTCTCGACTTTCAACCTCCTGTCATTTTAATTTATTTCATGAAGAGAAGGGTGAGCCTCCTTGAAACCCTACATTCAAAAAATATCAACCTTTGATTACTTCTAGTTAGGTTAGTACTGGTAGTTACACTGTTCCTAAACCTGGGAAGATTAACCAACTGTCTTCTTAGAGTTCTGCTATTAACTATAACTTAGGTTGCGTGAGAAGAAAGGACTCTTTGTCTACAAGTAGTGACCAAGGGAGTCATCGAAGTCATATTTAGCTAGGGAAAGCCAAATAGTTAACTGTGATGACGAAACAATTAAAGTATGACACCCTTACTATGTATACAAAGTATTATTCGTGGTTTTGGAATCTAAAGTTGCACATCTATGTTTTACAAAGAATCTAGGGACCTAAGTGCTAGGGTCATGTATTTCCCTTCTTCCAAAGGATAACCTTTTAATCCCCTTGTAAAAGCTAGTAGGACTTAAGCAAAAGTTGAAAGGAAAACTCTGGATGTTGAGTTTGTTATATGTGGAAAGGGAAGGTGAATACTTTAGGTATCGGATTTTCACAATAGGATTAAATGGGTATTTTGCTAATTATGATTATGTGTTACAGTTTTTAGAGTTTTAATGTACCTTAGAAGATTTTTTTTTTTAATGATGAAATTGAGGTCTATTACACATGGTATCAGAGAAAAGTTTACAACATTGGGCCTTGAATAGGGCCACAGTAAATTTTTGGCATATATTTGTTTTTACTTATGCAAAACTAATAAACCTTCATTGTTACAAACATAATTTTTTTTCTGTTTTGTGTTAATTATGGCAGCACAGGATGACGGGGAAATCAAAATCGATGGAAATCCTGAACAAAGACTTCCTAAAAATCAGAGACAGAACAGTGACGGAAGTTCACCCACAGAAGTGTTGGAAACAATGAGGAATCTCATTGTTGAGCTACAGGTTTTCAAAGTCATAAAGAGAAACTAAAGAAAGCACAGCAGGAACAACAAGAGATAAATGAAGCCCTGCTACGTAGTATAGTGACCAAGAAAATCCCAAAGGACGATAATGTTACAGGTATGAACTAACTGAGAGGGGGGGGTGAATCAGTTAGTGTAGATTATTAACCATTTACTCTCATTTTCAACTTTGAATCATTAATCTTAGTGGCAGTGAGTCTTTACTGTGAAATCCAGAGTTATAAACATACAG
>ML780458.1:2615-23545 GCA_009831015.1 Picea engelmannii | reverse complement strand
CATTTGTGTTTCAGCATCTACGTTTCAACATCTGTGATTCAGCATTTGTGTTTCAGCATCTACGCATCTGAGATTCAGCATTTGTGTTTCAGCATCTACGTTTCAACATCTGAGATTCAGCATTTGTGTTTCCCATACATAATCGATTGCCATCAATGACAACCTTGATCATCTGCGTCATCTCTGCTGTAGCCATATTTCCAACAGATAACCATGACGAAGAGGTCAGAAAAAGGGCCTCCAAGAATTCTGGGCCTGAAACAGAAAAAGGAGATAGTTCGTTTGAAGGTACACCTTCAACTGAGGACAAAGCTAAAACAGAGAGAAAAAGAAAACGAGTAGACCACATTGAAGGAGAATTTAAAAATATTAAACCAACTACCTTTGATGGAGAATCCAGGACAGGAGAAGAAGTTGAGGCATGGTTGTTGGACATCAAAAAATACTTCCAGATCTACAACTATTCCAGCAACATGAAGGTCAGAATGGACATCTACAATCTGAAAGGGAAGGCCAACATTTAGTGGCAAGACCTAAAATTGGCCAAGGGCCTAAAGGAGAAACAATTGGAATGGTTTGACTTTAAGAAGTATTTCAAGAAATAGTACCTTTCTGAAAGTTGCTATGAAAGGAAAATGAAAGAATTTTACGAGTTACGACTTGGACAGATGACGATGGAGGACCTTATAAATAAATTTCTGGAAGTACTAAGGTTTGTACCGTACATCTAGGAGGATAAGGTAAAAATCCAACGATTCTTAAGTTGTTTACCACAGTTCTACAGGGACAGAAATGAGTTTGACAACCCCAAATCCTTGAATGAAGTATTCAAGAAAGCATGAATGTGCTACGACCAGTATAAACAACGAGCACAGTTTCCCAAATCCTAGAAGGATAAGAAACAAGATCGAATGAACCAGTGGAAGAAGGGATACCATCCAACTCCTTATCGAAATGCAACAAAAATATTTCTAATAAAATATTTTCACTTCAACCATCTGAATATGAAAGCAACCGGTAAACCGACAAATCTGGGAACGAAGAAGTTTGGGGATAGCCTGCACGAACCGTTAAAGTGTTGGGAATGTGGAGAACCTCATCTAAGGAGGAACTGTCCACGTTTAATTTCAACAAACAGAACTGTTGTTCATAATTTGCAGGAAGCCTCGACAGTGGTTGACATGGGCAGAAGCCTGGGTCAGATAAATGCAGCCATAGATGGTCGACAAGCTGACCACTAGTCCTCTATGGTAGAAATCGAAGGTAAAATCAATAACACTCGAACTTCTATTTTAATTGACCCTGGAGCTACGTTAATTTATATTACTCCTGATGTAGTAGAGTCAAACAAACTTAAGAAACCGAAGCATGAAAAATCACGGCTGGTACAACTAGCAACATGTACTAAAAGGAAAGTAGTTGACTTTATTTCTGATTTCGAGTTCAGCTTAGATGGTCAAAACATAAGAACAAATCTGAACATCCTATGACTAGGGTCTTATGATATGATTATCGGAATGGATTGGTTGGAAAAGCACAAAGTAGTACTAGATTGTTATACAAAGACACTTAACTATAAAGACGATTATGGCACTACTAGAACAACCCAAGGTGTACCAAAACCTGTATCAGTTAGACAAGTTTTAGTGATGCAATTCAAGAAATGCATGAGAAAGGGGTGTCAAGTTTACGCCATACAAGTAACAAACCTATTAGAGAAAGAAGTTAAACCCAAATTGGAAGACTTTGTTGTCCTACGTGAATTCAGAGACATGTTTATGGACGAGATACCGAAATTACCTCCTATAAGGGAAATAGACTTTTCCATAGACCTGCTACCCAGTTTAGCCCCTGTCTCAAAAGCACCTTACCAAATGAGTTTACCCGAATTGACAGAATTAAAAATACAATTACAGGAATTGTTGGACAAAAAGTATATCAAACCGAGTGTTTCATCATGGGGGACACCAGTTCTCTTTGTGAAAAAGAAAGACGATACTCTAAGACTATGTATCGATTATAGACAATTGAACAAAATGACTATTAAGAACAAATACCCCTTACCAAGGATAAATGATCTGTTTGATCAAGTGGGTGGGGAAAAGATCTTTTCAAAGTTGGATTTACGATCTGGTTATCATCAAGTTAGGATAAAAGATGAGGACATAAACAAAATAGTTTTTTGAACAAGATATGGAAACTACGAATTCATAGTCATACCTTTCAAACTCACTAACGCACCAGCCACGTTTATGTGCCTGATGAACAATATTTCCAGTCAATACTTAGACAAGTTCGTAGTAGTATTTATTGACGATATTCTGGTCTATTCTAAAACGGAGGAAGAACATGAAGAACATTTAAGAATAGTTCTGCAAACATTGAGGAAACACAAACTATACGCCAAATTTGATAAGTGTGACTTTTATCAAAAGGAAATACAATATCTAGGGCATGTAATTTCAGCATAAGGCATTGTCGTAGACCCTGAGAAAATAAAATCCATCATGGAATGGACGGTACCTAAGAATGTAGAGGATATCCGGTCATTAATGGGAATCACCAGATATTATCATAGATTTATAGAAGGGTTTTCCAAGGTAGCCTACCCTATCATGTCAATACAAAAGAAAGGGACCAAGTTTAACTGGTCACAAAAGTGTCAAGACAGTTTTAACAAGCTGAAGGAATTATTAACAACTGCACCCATATTGAAGGTAGGAGACACAGATAAAGACTTCACCATATGTGTTGATGCAAGTAAAGAAGGAATAGGTGGTGTCCTAACTCAGGAAGGACACGTGATTTGTTATGAGTCCCGAAAATTAAAAGAACAAGAGTGAAATTATGTCACTCGTGACTTAGAATTGGCAGCGGTAATACACGCCTTAAAAATGCGGTGACACTACATAATGGGTAGAAAATTTCTACTATTGATGGATAATAATGGTGTGAAATATCTGTTTAGCCAACCAGATCTTAACACAAGGAAAGCAATATGGCTATCCTTCTTGAGCGAATTCGACTTCGAGGTCAGACATATCAAGGGTAAGGAAAACAAGGTAGAAGGCGCTTTAAGAAGAAGAGTCCATGGGTTATTTGAGATAAATATCAGCAGGGCAGAAAGTGATCTGGAACAAAAAATAAAGACGACAGGTATGAACGACGAAAATTACACTAAGATAATGGCAGAATTACAAAACAGTACTGCAAACTCAGATAAACCAGATCTACGTGTCGATAAGAAGGGACTACTACGATTTAAAAACAAACTTTACATACCAGATTCAGCAGAGTTAAAGTTAATAGTCTTGGACGAAGTGCATAAGAAACCATACTTTGGCCATCCAAGATACCAGAAAATGATAACAACACTTAGAAAACTTTTTCACTAGCCTAATATGAAGGGAAAAACAACAAAATACTTGGCTAAGTGCCAAGATTGTCAGTAGGTTAAGGCTGGACACCAACATCCAGCCAGCCTATTACATTCGTTACCAGTACCAGAATGGAAATGGGAGACCATATCGCTGGACTTTATAACAGGTTTTCCAAAAACTCAGAAACAAAATGATTCTATTATGGTTGTAATCGATAAACTCAGTAAGTCTGCACACTTTATTCCTGTAAAGTCTACTTTTAAAGCTATAAACATTGCCAAAATATTTATGAAATTTTTTTTTAGACTGCATGGTATTCCTAAAATGGTGATTTCAGATAGAGACGTAAAATTCACATCCGCTTTTTGGAAGGAATTGTTTGCGGGGCTAAATACTAATTTGAATTTCAGTATGGGTTATCACCCACAAACGGATGGATAGACTGAAAGGACATACCAAATCGTAGAGGATATGCTCTGCATGTACGTAAGAACAAAACCAAACAAGTGGGAAGACTATCTACACTTGGTAGAATTTGCATATAACAATGGGTACCAAACTTCGGCTAAGTTAAGCCCTTTCAAGGTACTGTATGGCAGAAAGTGTACGACTCCAATTAGCTTGGATAACCCGGTTGACAGACTCATGGTTGGACCAAATATGCTCCAAGAAATGGAGAACATGGTAAGGAAAGTACAACGGAACTTAAAAGAAGCACAAGGCAGACAAAAGAGCTATGCAGATCAGAAAAGAAGACACTTGGAATTCCAAGTGGGAGACCATGTTTATTTGAAGGTCAAAGCCCGACAAATTTCGTTGAAGTTAGGTAACTATGCCAAGTTGGCACCCAGGTTTTGTGGGCCCTTCGAGATACTAGCTCGAATTGGACCCATAGCAAACCAACTTGCACTTCCAGCTAATCTAAGAATTCACAATGTATTTCATGTTTCTTTGTTGAAAAAGTATGTTCATGACCCTACTCATATAATTGATTGGAACTTGGTGCAGGTGGAACCCAAAGGCGAGTTCTAGGTGGAACCCCTATGTATTCTGGACCGGAGAGAAATAACACTTCGAAACAAAGTTGTCACTCAGGTAAAGGTGCAATGGAAGCGCTTTAGTCCTGAGGAGGCCACTTGGGAATTGGAGGGAGATTTGCAGAGATCTCATCCAATCATGTTCCAAGAAAGGAACAAACATTGAGGAGAGTGTTTTATTGAAGGGGGAAAGGATGTGACATCCCCAAAAGTAAAGTATTTTTGAAATTTAAAAAAATTGTTGGAAAATTATTTTGTTTTTAGTAAATTCAAATTTGGGAAATTTTTTCCATTTATGGCAATTCTGAATTTCGAATTTGATAATTGTAATTGATTATTACAACTGTTGGGCAGAGATCTGATTTGACCCAACTAACTATTTGAGTATGACACTTGTATGAAAAAAAATTATTTTTATATTGATTGCAAGAGGACAAATGGAACAACCATGTCAAAATCAGCTGACCATGACTCCATGAGTGGGGAACATGTTGGAACTACCTCTGGGCTGATTGTTACAAGTGGAAAATCAGATATTTGGCCATTGGCAGCCCCTGAAAATCAAGGATTTAGAAAGCTGCGAAAATTCCCAAGGGGGAAAGAAAGGCCTAGGAAAAATGATCGTTTTGGTTAAATAGCATATGTGAGGAGGCAGGACATTGCCTAGTATGCGGGGAAAGAGACTATTATTTTTGTTCTTGCTGTTATGAACACTACTGATTAAGTGTGAGGCAAGAGGAGTTTGCTAAAACTGAAAGACATTGTTGAGGAGGAGTTTTCCGAGTTAGCCCTCATGGATTCATGGTTAGGCTAGGGGGTGGATTGGGCAAGTGATTTGGCTTCCCTTTCATATGGTTGGGAGGAACGTGGTTGTTTCCTTTGTCTCCCTGTGAAGCGATCCAGATATGCATTCTGTCTCCTTCTCTGTTTAGAATGACTAAATTGGTTTATTGGAATGTATCTTTCATTTAGGTTTGGAATAATATTATGGATGAATTCTGTTCACTCTTGTGAAGCATAAAAATTATAGAATGTCACCAGACTTAGTACTGAACATTTGTGTCGACTTAAAGAACAGAATGAATAATGAAGTTCGTTTTCCTTACTTGTGTTACATGAAGAATGTGTGTGGCCAATTCTATAATTTATTCTATAGACTAGATTACTACTGCATATATATATATGTGTGTGTGTGTGTGTGTGTGTGTGTGTGTGTGTGTGTGTGTGTGTGTTGGAACTAGTATGGAGTACTAACCTCCTATATATATATATATATATATATATATATACCTGGATGTATTTCTTATAGATATATGCATATATAATTATGTTTATTTTCTTGGTTGGCACTTGGCATGAACAAGATAGAAGAAGAATTCAGACTCAATGTTGATAACATAAATTATAAGTATATACTTATACATGTATAGACTTTGTAACATTATAAAGAGTTGTACATATTTCAAGAATTTTAGATGAAAAACCTAACAGTTATACCATACCACACCGAACAACCAAAGTAGGGCCAATAGATTTATATACGATGACAATTTGTATAAAGAAATAACCCAGATATAGTGTACAGAGTCAGGAATTCTCAATCCTTTTTGTTATATATAGGCAGACTCAAGCCTATATAATTCCTCAATGTATAGATCCAATCAAACCCTTTGTGAATGGAAGTAATATAATTTCAGACAATTCGTATATACAGAAGTAAGGAAATTTAGGAACAGATTTGAATACATCTCAAAATATATCAAGTAGCCTACCAAACTAATTGCAAACTCAGACTGAATGTACCTCAGTAAATGTGAAAGGATTTCACACCCAATACTCTTAGTTTGCCAAAGGCAGACGATGTTAATTTTAAAAGTAAAGTTACAGGAATTAAATGAATATAAACTATCAAGAATTCCAATATAATAAGAAAATTTAGATCATATTTTTCCATTCCAAAATGTTGAGACAGGGGTCGATAAAAGAAAACTCGACTAAGCCTTTCGGTTAGACCCTTTAGTTTTACAGTCAACTCTCGTATTGGACCTTGGAAACATTTTTACAGAGATATAAATAGTATACAAACGAACAATCTCTACCACAGTGGGATAAACCTCTCTTCTACCCTGAACGCCTAAGCTTCTTGGAAGGGGTAGAACATAACCCGAATACCTTTTGCATGGGTGATAAAAATTGCACCTCATATCTTCGCATGACCGAAACCCTGTACATTGCAAAAGACATCATTAATAGTCTTGATCAACAGAGATAAGAATATTTAAGTTAATATTAAGAAAATAGCCGAAGTAATACTCATCTATAGTTGGAGGGGTTCGACATCCTTCACCACTGCAACGAACCGCATGCCTCCCAGGCCGAGAAGGGAGGAGGGGCCCAAAATCTCCCTGGTGGGTACCCTCGCAAAAAAATCAAAGAGGCCCACCATTAGCATTATGGACCAGTAAATAACCAGAAGAAAATTTTAAAGGTTGTTTATTTGAATGTTGAACATATATCTATAGGTCATACGACAAGTATAAACCAACATTTAACTCGAAATAAAATGTAAAGATGAGATGTTGTGGGCCAATAAACAATATGACTAAAATCTGTTTCGACTCTGTAATTTAGCTTAGATACAGACACAACACAATGATAAAAATCCCAGTCGCGCTTACCCTTTGAAATGCATTATGATTTGTAAGAGGAGGAGCAAGAACATAAACCCCAGTCGCCCTTAGTATGTTTCACAGAGTATAAGATTTGGCTTAAGATTTAGATCGACTACCAACCCTTTTTATGAGCGGCCCCCAAACAAGAAGTGTACATTCAAACGTTTTCGTCAAATAGTCGTACAACCGAGAACCCGAGAATAACTTTCTTACCAAATGCCCAACTAGGTTAGTGAAGACATTCAAGGTGTGCCCGAGTGACTCACGTATTGGAAATTAAGCATAGCAGTGGACACATACGAAACCCTAACCTAATAAACTCCAGAGCCATAGTTATGGCAAAACACTATGTATCCTCGAGATAAATCTAGTACTTAAACCAGTGAATACATGAAGTAACAAAAAATGAAAACACTACCTATGCGAATTCATGAATAGGAATTATAAATAACAATAAGTCGGAGCGACCTTGCAGAGCGTTTGATTAAGGATTTCATCTTTAGAATTAGACGTTTACCGATAGGAGGAGTAATCATGGGACACATTCCTTGCCACCATCCTCCTCACGCCGAGAGCAGTCTAGAAGCACAAGGAAAGTGTAAGGTATTTTTTTTGGAACTGGTTTTCTCAGAATGACATCATACGACTACGGTTACCCTAAAACCCCGAACCCCACGCTTATGAATGCGAAGAGTACAAACGAGAACGTGCCATGTGATATGAGCGACTTGGTGTGTTTGGATTGGATGAGGGTACATGGTCAGCTCCCGTCCCTCATCCACCTCCATTAATGGATAGTCAAATATTAACTCCCGACTGTCAACCTCCTGTCATTTTAATTTATTTCACGAAAACAAGGGTGAGCCTGCTCGAAACCCTAAATTCGAAAAATATAAAACTTTGATTACTTCTAGTCAGGTTAGTACCAGTAGTTACACTGTGCCTAAACACGGGAAGATTAACCAACTGTCTTCTTAGAGTTCTGATATTAACTAGAACTTAGGCTACATGAGAAGAAAGGACTCTATGTCTACAAGTAGTGACCAAGGGAGTCATCGAAGTCATATTTACCTAGGGAAAGCCAAATAGTTAAGTGCAACGACGAAACAATTAAAGTATGACACCCTTACTATGTATACGAAGTATTATTCATGGTTTTGGAGTCTAAAGTTGTGATTCTATGTTTTACAAAGAATATAGGGCCCTAAGTCCTAGGGTCATGTATTTCCCTTCTTCCAAAGGATAACCTTTTAATCCCCTTGTAAAAGCTAGTAGGAGTTAAGCAAAAGTTTAAAGAAAAACTCTGGATGTTGATTTTGTTATATGTGGAAAGGGAAGGTGAATACTTTAGTTATCATAGTTTCACAATAGGATCAAATGGGTATTTCTCTAATTATGAGTATGTGTTACAGTTTTTAGAATTTTAATGTACCTTAGAAGAATTTTTTTTTTATGATGAAATTGAGGTCTATTACATGAACTAGTTTTGTAAAGCGGTTGAACTAGAGCGGAGGAGAGAAGGTAGATATTGAGGATTAGATCACAGGTTGAGGAGCCTGGTGTGATCTAGTTCGCCTCATATAGATCTTACCCATCTGAGGAGATTTGTAAGCACACGGCACGAGATTGCAAAACTACCATAATAAGAGAGCCAAGAGACAAATCTTTGTGGGCATAGCCCAAGAGGGGGTGAACCACGGTAATATCTGTGTAATGTGATGAATGCATGAATATCTTTGTCATACTTTTAGTAGTTAAACGTTGTGTGTAATGAATGAATGAGTTATTATATTGCTTGGTTAATTATTGTTGGGATATAACGAAAATATGCCATGTAGGTCAAAATATAAAAGAGAATAACAATAGTTTGTAACACAAGTTAGAATAAATGGCTCAAAATACAGATCCCATATCTCATACTCAATCCTAGGCTGTAAACACCTGATTCTTACAACCACCCATTTAAAGCTATCTTGGGTGAGACTGTGTAGTGCATTCTGTGTACTGCGTTGCCTTCTAGTTTACCAAAAGGGCCGATAGTTTTAGTCTTTGTTGGTACCCTTAAAGATATGAACCTTGGGTCAACAACGCAGGTAGTAGGGAAGAGCGGTTCAGCTAAACCAACAAATGTTCTTAAACCAACAAATGGTTCCGTTGTCGTGTTAAGAGGAACAAGAGAGGATTGAGTAGATGAGATAGAATGCATGAGAAAAGAATGAGTGAAACTAGAAGACCGTTGAGCCACTAGAAGGGAATGTTGAGACCATGGAACCCCACGAAAGAAGAAATCAAAGGCTAGTTGAGAACTAAAGAGCTAGAGTTTGCCCAGAAAGACAATAGAAACCTTAACGTCACACCTCGCAAATATTTGGATAAATACATGTTTACGGATTTACACATTCTTTTTCTGGGATTTTCCTCACCTACTATAGGAGTGGATACTAAGGTTGAAAGATAACCATGTGACGAACTGGATCTGATAGCTAGATTGGAACCCAGTAAAAGTTGAGAAGTTACAGCAGGTGAACAACAAATTTACTCGCGCAGTCGACTTTTGGCTTGATAGTATTGTGGCAAGCTCATCACATAGTTTGCAGTCGACAAAAAAAAGTCATACAGCATAGCAGATCAGGAATTTCCATGCAGACCCCGTGGAAGGGACATTTGATAATTGTATACTTCTATTAAAATACTGCTATATAACAAAGGGGTAATGACAAGGGAATCAGTCAGTTAGACTTCCCTGCGTGCATGGGCGAAGGGGGGAAGCACTGAAAGAGAGAGGATAAATGGATGAAGGTGAGGATAAAGGCAAGAAGGAGGAGGAATTCTTGGACCCGACGACTATCTTAAGTGGATCTTGGCATCATCAGGAATGACGTGTAGTAGAGTACCCTACCAATACAAGGTGAATACCAAGAAGAGAGTTGTAGACGTGAGGGAGGGCTTGGCAAGCGATGATGAAGAGGTAGAGGATCTACGTGTTATGGAGCAGATTGAGGAAATCCTGCACGCAACCTATGAGAGGAAAACAAGAGGCCCAAGAACCGGAGGGGAAGATAACCATCCTTTCCATATTAATGTCATTGTGGAACCCATAAACCCATGTGCGACCAATACACCAAAGAAAACACCACCATTTAGACAACCGAAGTTCGGAGGAAGTCTGACAACAAGAAGTACATATACCGCAGGACCAACAACTGGAGGAGCTAGTTCAGGCAGTACTAGTCAAGTATCTACATGGTCCGGATTTATGTAGGAACACAATGAAATACAGAAATACACATAAACGCAGAGATGCAGCAGAAATAAGACTTCATTTCATTAATAACAAATGACTGAAATATGCTTACAGACAGAATGGAAATAAACTAGCTAGGGTGTTGGTAGCTTATCTCTGAGGAGAGATGTGGCGACTATTGGCCCCTGAACTCTGTTACAATGAGGCTCGAAGGCCTATTATTATTGAGAAACAATCGAAAACCCTCAACATCCAAAGACCTAACCCTAGGAGATGAAATGCCAAGACTATGGGCCCCGTTTGGGTAAGTTGGTACATCAACTTCCTCGGGACGTAACTTTGGCATACGATCTTCGTTTGACGCATTCCATACCTCGTTAGAAATATCTATCCGAGGACTACAAATTTTGGGTGAGAAACATGGATCTATGATCCATGTTGCTCCCCGTTTTTTCAAAAAACGTCGTTTAAGGCCTAAAAACGGCTCCGGATGTTCAGGACCCGAAAAACTGCTAAAAATAGTAAACTATGCGGAAATTGAAAAACTGAAAGAAACAATGGTGGGGGTCCAAGTGGATTAGGTGGGTGGCCACCAATATCCACCTCAATCACTACACCCCGTGACGGAGGTAGCAGATCAATATTTAGAATGGAAGCACACGATCCCACTATTAGATTACCATAATTTCGAGGAAAAGCAGCAGAAGACCCTGAGAAGAATTTGTTCATTTGTGCAAAGATCTGGGAGGAAACCCATATCACTGATGAACATACCAAACTTGTGCAGCTAGCGATCACGCTAAGAGACTGCACACTAGACCGGTACATGAGTCTAGACACAGAAAATGCCCTTGGGACGACGAGGACACTGGCAGACATTAAGAAGTTACTGATTAATGAGTTCTAGAAGCTGATCTCAGAGGATTAGTACATGAACAAGATGATCGATATAAGACATAAACCAGCAGAGTCTGTATGGGAGATTGACCAGAGATTCAAGTGGCTAAAAGGGAAGTTAAAATACCTTATGATCAAGATGCAACATCGAAACCTGTTTTTCAACTCACTACTCCCACACCTAAAATATCCCTTATGACAAAAGAAGTTTCAGACACAGGCCGAGGCTCTACAGGTAACCTTGTAGTTGGAAGAGAACTAGTACCAGCAGATGAACCCAGCTATTGAATAATTGAAGGAGGATTTGAAGAACCTAACATTTGAGTTGAACCAGAATAATAACAAGGACAAATGAGAAGTCATTTGGTGCACCACATGCAGGATGGAAGGACACCACAAGAACGAATGTCCAACATTCGCGCAGTATATGGCAACAAGTATGCCAAACCCTCTACCATAGGGAGGATTATGGTGAGAAATATGAAAGAAACTGGCTCATGACCCTTATCACTGCATTATGATGCATAAGTACGAGACAGTTCCAAATAATTCTTATTGCACCTTTTGTAAGTCAATGGACCACGACGACAAATATTGCAGAACTATGGAGCTAATGCAAGAAAGAACATCAGACGCATACAGGGTGTAGGCCGAAATAATGACTGGGCAAGCAGGGCCACAATTCAAGCCAGCCCCAACTCCATACAACACTGTGCAACAATAGTACAATACTGTGCAACAACCATATAATAACGCACAACCACAGTACAACCTGACGCAACCCCAGTATAATACCGCATAGTATAATCAGGCACCACAGTACAATGCACCGCGAGGAGACTGAGTAGGCTATCGAGGAGGAGGATGAGCCAGAGGAGGTTTCAGACATGGTAGAGGACTGGTCATATGTCACAAATGTCAGCAACCGGGACATTGTGCACAGGAATGCCCACTGCCGCCAGCGACTTGTATGTATTGTCGCGCATCAGATCATGAGATAGAGGAATGTCCGACACTATTAGTAAAGATCCAGTAAAAGAGGAACCAGAACAATCAAAATGTTGAATGGATTTTAGCTGAAGCAAGGGAGGATGGATGAAACATCAATATAGTCACTCGTGGAGGAACAAAAACAGGAAATGACGCAGTCCGACAGGAACCCGCACAGAACCAATGGGTAAAGAAGAACACCAAACCAAGGAAGCAGTTTGACGCGCCCAAAGAAAAGGATAATTTTAAGGAAGCCATACAAGAATTTCAGAAGGTGGACACAACGTCAAATTCCACTACGCAACTAGCCAATGAAGCCCCAGAATATAAAATGTCGCCATCATTGGATCATACCAACAGAATTCCACCCAAGGGACAAGTAAATACTATCAAAGACTTTTTGCAATCATGCATAAAAATGTTAAGTGATCCTTCATCTATGAAAATATTTCAAAACATCCTAGAGAAATGTAGCAGCGAGACAGAGCAAAAGCTAGAACCAAAAATTGTCAATCATATACACACAAGAATAAGAACAAGTAGGGAATTTAGGCTGAATGCTAACATTGGGGATTTCAATATGGGAGACATCATACTAGACCTAGGATATGAAGTGAATGTGCTACCCAAGAAAACCTGGCAATGCATGGGAGAGCCAACATTGGGATACTTAAATGTCTAATTAAAACTAGCAAACCAACATAGAGTCCTACCAATAGGGAAACTGAAAGGAGTAACAATAGATCTTGATGGAGTGCGCACTAAAGAAGATTTTTAATTCATCAAAACAGTATATGGAACAACACCGTACCCGACACTACTCTGTCTAGATTGGGTGTTTGACAACCAAGCCATAATTAACTTGAAGACAAGGAAAATGACATTTGAATCCGAAGATTACAGGGTCATAGAACCACTATATCCATCAGAAGGGGAAAGGTTCGTAGAACCCACTTTCCTGGACTTAGAGGAGATTGGTCAATTGTACATAACAACTGTGTGCAAGGAGGATTACATAAACCCAACTGCAGACAAAGTACTCAGTTGGCGCATAATTACTTCATGCGCAACAGATTCAGACACCGGGTTAGAAAACTGGCAACATAGACTACACGAAGTATCCACGAGAAGATGTGCAAGAATAGACCGCGTAGTACAGTGGATAGGCATAGAAATCAAAGAACCACCCAATTTCCATGGATTAAATGATTTGGAAACATTCTTGACACAATATGAAGACGGAGTATTAGAGAACTAGAGGCTACTAGCACTAGAGTTATCACTCAAGGCCACACCCGCAAGATGGTGGGGTGCACACAAGGAAATTATCACAAACTGGTACCAATGTAAGCGGTTACTGTGCATAAGGTTCGATGTTGAATATAAAAACAACAAACAACAGGGATATGAAGGACTAGGGACACCAGCGAAACACTTGGAGGAGTGCAAAATTTTGTGGAAAATGACACCACCAGAGGAATGGCCTCACCACTTCATTCACACTTTAGAGGGCATACCAGCAAACTGGTATATAGATCAGAAATTGCGCAGAGGAACTACAACATGGACGACATTGCAACAGAACTTTACCATCACTTTCTCATTTGAGCATGAGAAACCCAACATAGATGCAGCCCTGAAATGGATCAGAGGAATCATATTCATTGAAGAACTGGAAATAGAACTGATTACTGAAGAACAACAGTGAAATAAGAAGACAGTCAAGGAACTACTGTCATGTTACCACATACATGAGGAAGCACCAGACGAAGATGACCCACACGACATTCAGATTGAAGAAGTAGAAGGTGAAAGAACTGTGAAGGGACCACCCATAGAATCCGAATTTATTTCCGTGCCAATCAAGATAAATAAAGTTAACATCAGAACAGCTCAACATCCCAAAATGGCCAACATTGGAGACGACTGGGATGAGCCAACACTAGAAAGAATCACAAAGTTGTTGCACGAATATAATGACTTGTTTCCTACAACATTTATAGAAATGAAGGGCATAGCAGGAGAACTGGGAGAGATGAAGATACCTCTCAAATTTGAAGCGAGACTGATTAGACAACAACCATATAGACTGAACCCCATATATAAACATAAAGTTAAAGAGGGGATCGACCGGATGCTCGAAGCCGGCATAATTGAACCAAACGAGGAATCAGAATGGATAAGCCCGATGGTCGTACAGGACAAGAAACAAGGAAGAGGGATTAGGATATGCGTTGACTTGAGGAAGTTGAATGATGCATGCCTACATGACCCATTCCCTACACCGTTCACAGATGAAGTGTTAGAGAATGTGGGGGGACACAAAGCTTATTCATTCACTGATGGATTCTCAGGATACCATTAGATTAAGATAACACAGGAGGACAGATACAAGACCAAATTCATGACGGAATGGGGATCTTACAAATATACAGTCATGCCATTTGGACTGAAGAATGCACCAACACTATTCTCCAAAGTGGTTATCGCAACATTTAAAGAATTCATCCATCAGTTTCTCCAAGTATACCTGGATGACTGGACAATTTATAGTCTATTGAAAAACCATGTGGAAGTTTTATGCTTGATGTTAGAACTATGCATACAGTGCTAGATATCACTAAACATAAATAAATTTATATTTGGAACACCGTTTGGGATACTATTCGGCCATATAGTATGCAAACAAGGGCTATTGGTAGATCCAGAAAGATCGTAGTCATCGTTAATTTACCAGCACCAAAAACAGTCTGTCAGCTACGTGCGACATTAGGACACACAAGATACTATAGGGAATTCATCAAAGGATATGTGCAGATCACAACACCAATGGAAAAAATTCTAAGGATACAAAGTACCAATGGAACGACGAGTGTCAACACGGTCTGGATACTCTGAAGGAAAATATGGTCACTGCACCAATATTAGTATTTCCAGACTGGGGAAAGACATTCCATGTGCATGTGGATGCATCAACGATAGCACTTGGAGCTATCTTAGGGAAGCCAGGAGTAGGAGACTTGGATCACCTGATAGCGTTTGCTAGCAGAAAAATATCCGACTCAGAATAGAATTATAACATGATGGAAAGAGAAGGCCTAGCTATGGTTTACACACTGCAGAAGTTCAAACACTACCTATTAGGAAAACATTTTAAGATGTTTACAGATCACTTAGCCCTAAAATACCTAGTCAACAAGCCAGTGTTGGGGGGGAGAATCTATCGATGGTTACTGTTATTTCAAGAATTTTACTTCGAAGTAATATTTAAACCAGGAAAACTGAATGCATGACCTGACCACCTATCACGAGTCACAGATGGAGAAGAACCCACGAACTTAGAAGAAAACTTTCCAGATGCCCAATTATTCTCAGTACAGATTGTTGATGACTACTTCATAGAGATCATCCAATACTTGAGCATAGGTACCACGCTGCAAGAATATAACAGCGTGCAAAAGAGGAACCTAGTAGTTCACGTAGCCGACTATCAACTGATCGCATGACATCTATAAAAAATGGGCACAAATAGCATTTTACAAAGGTACATGTTAGAGAATGAACGACCAATAATTTTAGTAGAAGCCCACGAGGGATTAGGAGGAGGACACTATGCAGGAAAAGCTATTGCGCAGAAGGTACTTCGCGCATGATTATGGTGGCCAACAATCCATAGAGATTCGAAAGAGTATTGTCAAGGATGCGATGTCTGTTAAAGGGTAGGAAAACCAAACAGAAGGGACGAGATGTCATTACAACCGCAAGTGACATTACAAGCATTTGATAAATGGGAAATAGACTTTGTGGGACCAATTAACCCAACATCCAAAAGAACAGGGGCAAGCTATGTCTTCACCGTGATGGAATACCTGACAAGGTGGGTGGACGCTGCACCAGTAAAAGACTGCAACGCAGAGACAGTTGCACATTTCTTATTTGAACAAGTAATTACTAGGTTTGGGTGCCCAAGAGTCTTGATGAGTGACCAAGGCACGTATTTCATAAATAGCACCATCAGTGTGATGCTTGAAGAGTTTGAAGTTCACCACCAAAAAAAAACACTGTATCATCCACAGGCGAATGGCACAGTATAAGCCTTTATCAAAGTTCTATAGAACACACTGACAAAGTTTTGTAATGTCAACAGAGATGAATGGGACCTCAAAGTACCAACAGTATTATGGGTGTATAGGACAACATGCAAAAATTTAACACGGCAAACACCATTCAAACTAGTCTACGACCAAGAAGCAGTAGTGCCATTAGAATTTTTAGTACCCAGCTTACGCATAGCAGCTATCACACAAATGATAGAACATGATGCAATACAGGAAGGACTGAACCAACTATTAGCAATGGAGGAAGACCGAATCCTGGTAGGATTCCATCAACAAGTGCAGAAGGCCAGAGACAAAGCATGGCACGATCGACACATTAAGAAGAAGACTTTCAAGGAAGGAGATCTAGTATTTCTCTATGACAACAAATCGTTTCAGCACCCAGGAAAGCTGAGAATGCATTGGTTAGGACCATACGAGGTAAAATCTATAACAAATGGTGGAGTTGTAAATTTAAGAGATTTAGCAAGCGCAGACCTCAGAGGAATGATCAACGGGAGCCGACTGAAGCTGTAAGGACATTCAACCACCCAACGCACAGTAAAAAAAAATGAAAAGCGCAAAGCACGCTCGAAACATGAATGTAGAAAAGGAAAGAACAATGGTTACATGCCAAAGAAAAATGTGCGGGAAACAGAAAGTCAACAAAACCAGGATGACAGGACAACACTAAGTGGAATTAAGGCACGGCAAGGACTGATGGAACATCACATTAAACACACTGACTCGAAACGACAAAGAAAGCGTAATGGAAAGTACGAAACTGTCGTAGATGCACTAAACCCATAGTTATGGTGCATTAATTTCATCATGGAGGAAGCATCCTCGATAAGCCTCATGACAATCCCATACAACATGCAAGCATGTAAGCAACTAGTCTATACGCGAAAGGAGAACAGAGAGAGAGAAAAAACAGCCCGAACGAACAAAGAGAGACCACAGAGCTCACCACAGTCTTTCAAACTCAACAAATGTTCAACACTCACCACTATGGTACCACCGAAGTTCACTGAACTAGGCCAGACAGCCAGACTGACCAGGGTTCAAACTAGGTCACGAGGACCGCTGGAAGAAAATGAGCAGTAGTAGCCAGAGATCGTCGATATCGATGAGATCCCATCCCCAAAGATAACACTGGTGAACTGTACACTGATACTGGAAGAGATTCAATAACCACAAGAAGAGGACCTAAAAGAGGACATGCCAGCAGCGGCACAGGACCTCAGAATGAGGAAGCGGAAACCCAACAGGAAGTGCAACAAGAAAGCATTGAACCAGTCGCGAAAGTTAATGGAATAGAACATAATTTAGGAACAGAAGGGAAAACAGACGAGTCGCAGGTACCCAGCCTACATCAACCAACAGAAGAGAACACAAGAACTACCTTGGCTTGGCCAGAATGGATTACAGGGGAGCAACCAGGAGTTGCTGGAACTTCATACCAACCACCACAGCAGGAAGACAAAGTTGTGATACCGAGCTCACCTTGCAAGAAACCGGTAGAAAAAATTGTGCTACCACACATACCAGAGGAATAACAGGTAGAGCCCCAACTACTGGGTCAGATCGGGAAGATCAAGTATTCCTACCATGACGTATCAGATGAAACCAAGTACCCAGAACTTGGGCCGAGGGTTTTTATCAGAACATAGTGGTCAACCAACTTGGGGAAACAATCAACCAGCCATATCAGTGTGCAGTTGGACTAGACAGAACAAGCATTTTAGGGTTGTTGAAACTCCCACATTTTGGCAGAGGCCAGTATGCGACAACATGAGTTAATAAATTGTTAGAAGTCACACACGGAGGGGATATATGGCTGGACAAACCCATCCCCATAACTGTTGAGCTTATTGCACAGATAACAGGACTACCCAGCTGGGGTATGGATCCCGCACTGATTCTGGACGATAAATCCAAGGAGAAAGCATTAGCATAGGAAATGAATAAAAAATATGGTACCACCAGGGGGACAAGAGGAATTATAATCAAATGGATCAACAATGCAGTGACACAACTGGGCACAAATATCTTAGCCTGTAAATTGTTAAGAAAATGATGCAAATACGAAGTACCAGCAAGAGTCATCTCAGTTGCAGCTCAGTGCGCAGAAGGCACCTTCGTGAGTTGGGCGCCTTATATATTAAACTTGTTCGAAGTGGAATGCAAGGATGCTCATGACCTCGGTACATAATTCTATTACTCGTGGCTACTCACCCTCATTGACTTCATGGGATGGTGGGAACCAGAGTATATAGTTTTTTGTACTAGACCACAGCCAACGAGAGCGAGATATCTATTACTAAGATCTGGGCCACAGGCCAAGCATAAGAGGGAAAATGGAATCATCTTTGAAGCATATCTATGGGACATACAAGAAGCTATTAGCCTATCATGGAGAATAACACCAGAGGCTGTCGCGTGATATGGGGACATCGCTAACTTCTGGGATACACGACAAGCCATGTGGATACAACCAAGGATGGGCCAAAACAAGACAACTCAGGAAAATGAAGGGGCAAAGCCGATAAGGACCCAGAAGGGGCAAAAAGAGACCAACGAACAAACAAAGAAAGCTAAGGGAGCGTAGGAGACCACCCCAAACCCCATCACACAGGAACCAGGGGAAACTAAGAGATCAACTATATAGGCAGTAGGCGTGTGCAAGAAATCAATGGTGCAACGAGCATCATCGGACTATATGATCACGAAGGATGATGGAGAAATGATTGCAAGAATGGTCCAGGATTGTCTAGCAGAAGACTTTGATCACGCAACACATCATAGGGATAAACTGCAAAAAGAGCTGGCAGAAATGGGACAACTCCTTAGGACACTTAGGGAGGCCCAGAGAGCAAGTAGCAGCAAAGGCATAGAGTTGTCGACAACAAAAACCAACGAAATACTAGAGGTGGAAGAATGAGACCCAGTCCTCCCAATGCCACACACACATACAATGGTCTACACAAAACTGAGGATGCTCCGAATGGATGAAATCGTGGGACAAACACCACTGAAGGATTTGTACCACATCCAATTGGTCTTAACACGGATGCCATCAAAGGCACTGTACAAATTGCAGGTTAGCGTCGACCACGAGATACAGTCTTGGGCACATAAAAACTTAGTTGAGCTACAGAAAGCAACAAAGAAGCGGGAAACACTGGAAAAATATTGTGAGTAGGCCAAATCCGAAACTCGGAAGGAGACAGAATGCAGGAACGAATTGGAACGCAGAGTGGGAGAAATTTTTGGAAAACTTCAAATCACTACGCAAGGAAACGAACTCCCAGCTGCAGAAATGATCAACCAGATTACGAAAGAAATTGCTCGAGACCAGAAGGAGATCAAGGATCTTCAAGAACAACTCACACCAACAACCCCACCGACAGTAAAGGAGCAAAGGAGGCAGACAACAACAACGCAAATACAGAATATGGAAAAACAGGTTAGCACGTCCACTGACTTGCTCGAGAAAGCAACGCAACTTTGGAAAAGACGAGAGGAGGATACACAGGTTCAATGTTGGGAAAAGGAAGAGGAAAGGATCAGTGCAACAATCTAAGAACTCAAACAGAGACAAAAGACCATACCAATTCCAGAACGTGTCAAGGGGATTCAAGAGCTGAAGAAGATGCAGGCATAACTTATCAGGTAGAAGAAGTACTCACACAGGAAGAAGCAGTTAGAACACAGATGGCACAGACACAGGCAGAATGTGTAGGATTACTGAGTGACAAAGTGGCAGTTCAGGTAGTGGACACCATTAAGGAGAAGACCGCGTAGGCACTAATAAAAGCAGTAGAGTTGAGGGAAAAGTTTCAGATGATCACCGAGGAGATCGAGGAAGCTTCGAAAGATTAGGTGACTTGGGACGAGTCACATGTTAGTGTTGGGGGCCTATTGGCAGCAAGCCAAAGTGGGAAAGAAAGCGCGCACAAAGAAGAATGACAGATGGAAGAGCAATCGTGGGAAAGAAAGCATGCAAGAGGAAAGTGACAACTGGTAAGAAGCACAACATGCAAGAAGGAGGCGACACCTGGAGGGAAGCAAAGAACACATGCAGAGAAGGAAGACTTAACGACAGTAGGGTTAGGGTTTTTTTAAGGTTTTGTGTAAATTGTTGGGTATGTGTTATATTCTTTACATGAGTAGTAGTGTTTGATTGTTTGCGCTGGGTGTGCAGGGGTTCGGGGGCAGTGCCCCCGAATTTTTTTTTCGCACCGGGACAACATATTTCCGGGACGACATATTTTCGAGACCACATGATATTTAGGTGGTTTTTCGGCACATGGTTTTTTGCCGATGGTTTTCTATTTTCGGTTAAGGAATTAGGGTTTTGGAATAATCCAGGTCATTGGGTTAGGGTTTTGGATGCCGCTGGCTCCTCTATGTATATTTTATTGTAAACAATGTAACATAATGTGTATGAATATAATATATGTTAGTTTTCCCGGTTTGGGTTTCTAGGGGAAAAATCTCTATGTAATGTTTGCATTTGCCAATGTATCTTTTCTATTCTTTTCTGAATATCTGTTTACAGTAGACATTGTACAAGGTTAGAATTTACATAAATGGTTGAAGAGATCGAT
>ML780457.1:713396-743739 GCA_009831015.1 Picea engelmannii | reverse complement strand
AAGTTGACATGCCTCTGTTGTGAATTTTACACAGATATCACCCCTGGTATTATTTATACAAATTGATTTCCCCCACTTCATTTTCCAAAAATAAAATATAAGACAGATGGTGAAAGGAAATTCATAATTGATTGCCCCCATCTAGTCCAAAGAGATGATGAAAGGAAATTCATAAAATGATTACCCTCATCTCAGCATTTAAATGCATAACTACCCTTTGAAGTGGTGAAAGGAAATTCAATAAAGGGGACCAGATAACTTCATCGGGGTACTGAAAAGGCTCGCTGGCAGTGAAGCAATGTCTAAGATATCTGTAAGGTTGTCGTACATAAATCATACTATGCTTTGGTAATTAGCTTTCTCAAAACTGGATCTACATCTCAGGTTCATTGCAGGTCTCCTTGATTAAAAGCATGGATTTTACTTCATTTTAATGCAAGCAAAAACCCACAAGACCCGTTGAAATTCCTAAGATTTGTTTGGACCATCTTGAGCAGACCCGATTTTAGTGTCAAGGAAGGGAAAGTTACTGTGGACCGCAGTTGAGCTTAGAAAGCGTTTCGGGTTTGAAATATTTCCAGAATTAAGTTTGAAACCTCAAGGTTCTCTATGTACCCTCTTTCCCAACCAATTTCTCAGAAGCAAACTGATGACTCCATTTACCCATACATGCACTCGGTCTACTGTTCTTCTCATCCCGCGAGGAGGTGAGATCCCTAGTTGGAGCCTATGTTGGAGCTGCCTTCTTCTAAATAAGTGAGATGTTATATTTAAGCCCAAAAAACTAGTTTTGGGATTTCTCTTATTTCACGACACTACCCACTGTCCTTAGTATCCCGACACGTGAAGTGGCGATAATAGTTTTAAAGTTTACCCAGGTTAGTATCCGTAGTAACTTACTTTAAACCTTAGTTAAGCACTATCGTGATTTCACGACTCGGTGATTGCTCCCCCAAAAATAAGTACCTTCATAGCTCCAAGTCACGAATTCCCGATATTCATTAATTAAGCATGGGTTAATTAGGAGCTTAAGTTAGATCATGAGTAATCAACTAAATCGCATCATCGTGATTTTGGGTTTTTGGGGCTCAAAGTCTAGGAGTGAAATATTTCGATATGGTGAACACCGAAAAAAGGGGATTAAAGACTAAAACACACTTAATTAAAGGAACTAAAATGGATTAATCAACGCATTAAACAACCTTTAACACGCACTGTCTACAGAGTAAGTTTTAAATGTTTTTGTGTTTTTTCGTGTTATGACTCGTCAAGCATTTATGGCATTTATTTGAATTGCAGTGAGGTGATAGATAGTAGGATCTCGTTTTTACTTCCAAATATTTCTATTAAGCGATTTGACCGTTCTATTGGAAAGGACACTAGGGTTTTAAATGACCAAGATAGAGAGTTGTTCCTTCATTATTTCAGTTCTCATTTCTATTTGTGCGCAGAGCCATTTTTCCAAGATAACTGTTGTTTGTGTTTTTCAATTTTTTCGACAGGTGGTCCAGTTGTAGGTTTCTCTATCATGGCTCAAAAAAAAGTTCCCAAGTGAGATGTCGAGAGTTTAGGTCATGATTCATATGTTTTTTCTGATACCTCGCCCTGAAGTATTAATTCTATCAAGACATGGTCATACGTTTCTAACATTCTGCAATACGAGTCGAAAAATTGTTCGGATGATTCTAGCGACAACAAGAAGGATGATTTATCAACCAAATACAAAATCGTCACACAAGAAGAGATTCAAAAAATAATGGTGAGGCTCGAGCTTCTTCCCTATTGTGATATGATCAGGTGGGTGATGGACCATCTGGACATCCCGACCAGGACAATTATCAGCAAACAGAAGGTGATGATTGGTAATTTCAGGCCAGAACATTTGTGGGCAATGTATAAATTGTCACCCACGCTGAACCTTAATCACAATGCCAAATTTCTAGAAGGTTTCAAGAAGAAGGAGTACGAGAAATATGCAAAAATTTTATCCGATCTGATCAAAGATTGGTTCTCACACCCCACAACATTCAGAGCTGACACTAATGAAATCTATTCAATCTCTTCCTTAGAGCCATAGTTCAAGTACATAGAGATGATGACCTGAAGTTTGTATGGGAAGGAAGAGACTACCCATTTTTTCCTCCCATGGGTTCCACTCATTCATACAGTTGCTGAGGGTTTCTCCTTCAACTAGGCCAAACTGTTGTCCGACAGTCTGACCAGTCGAATTACCGAATATCGAGAACATAGGGTGAGTAAGAAAGTAGCTTCATTCTTTATGTCTACTTACATCATGGATTCCATATGCTTCATGACACCCTTCCCACTAATGAACTTGAGCTAGGCTCCATCTAATGTAGAGCCTATTCATGTCTACCACTAGAAGCTTTGGGAGGATAAGACCAAAGAATTCATCTACGATATCTTCAACTGGGTAATGGTGCCATTGCATGTTGCCATCTTTGGCTAGCCACCTCCCAGGATTTCAGATAGCGTCGTGACCAACCTAAGTAGCGTGGTAGATTGGTATCTAGAGGAATAATTTTTGTATATCAGGGTTTTTGGCACCTCTGTTCTTCCATATTCTCTACCACTATTATTTCCAGATAAGCTATTGTGTCGCGAGATTGCCATACAGGTTGTGCTCAGCAGAATCAACAAAGAGATCGAAGGAGTATCAAAAAAGGTATGGACACCCTTCCCTATTCATATTGGTGTATATTCCTTGTGAGATTTTGGCCATGCTAAAGCCAAGGCTATGGATTTAGAAGAAATGAAGCTGGTGGATATTGAGTTCAAGAAACACGACCCTAGTAGGGTTGTGCGCAATCACTTGGTGAGTTGCAGTAAGAAGAGATATGAACATGAGGATTCCCCTCATGATGAGATATTCTGGGGCACGAGGTCCTTCTCTGAGGTCCTAAGTCAGATTCAAGCCCTGCCACCCGAAGATATGGCTGATATTTTGAAATTCTAGGAGCACTGATGGAGTTGTCTCCCTTAGATTTTACAAGGTGAAGTCCCAAAGCTTCAAGTTACAAAGAATATAGAAGTCAAAGGTGCAAAGGACTCGAGTCCTAACAGGGAGAAGAACCAAGGGAAAATAGGGGAGGCTGGAACCTCAGGGAAAGGAGCCGAAGTCCCCCCAAAACAGGAAGGAAACCCTTAAAAGGGTACACCAAGCAAGGAGGCCCAAGGCCAAGCAGAGATCAGGGATGATTTTAAGGATGGAAATTTATTTTAAAATGTAGAAACCTTGGCGAATCTTACTAATCCTTCATATGCCAACTAAAAATGTTTGGCGAATTTTTTGTAAAAATATTCAAATTTCTAAGGATTTTATATAGTTTATCTAAAATTTTGGCGATTTTTAAGGTAAAATAATTTTTTCCTTTAGAATTTGGGCGAATCATTTTTAGAATAGCGAATCTTTTTTTGGGAAAAACCATGGAAAATTAGCCCATGAGGGAAATTTAGCCCCTAAAATCATCCTTGGCAGAGATAACCTCGCAAGGATCGGACGACTCACTGTCACTCACGCCAAACAAGTTAGTCACAGAGGTTACCCCGAAACAATAGTCCAAGGAAATCGACAGTCTGATTGTTATTATCACACCCTTACAGTTCACAAAGGGGAATCTCGATGTGGGGTGGATTTTCAATGAAGAACTGACACCCATTTCTGTAGAGGAGCTGCCTCCTAATGAGTTTTTCTTTGATAAAAAAAGGAAGGCTGTGGTGAGGCAAGATTTATATCAAAAAGAGGGTGTAATGGCTAAAAAATTTAAAATCATGACAGATGGGAAGGCCATGAAAGAGGAAGAATTCACAGACGAGATAGCCGGGACATTAGGGGCTTATGCTACAACCAATCAATACTCAGTTGAGACTTTGAAGGCCCAGTTGAAACGAAAGAATATCCTGATTAGTAAATTGGAAGCTAAAGTGGCTACTTCTGAAGAAAATACCAAGGATGAGGTGAGGAAAAGCCTCGAGCAAGCTCAAATAGCCGATCTGCAAGAGATCCAGAAACTTAGATACGACCTTGAGCAGGTGTGCTAGTTGGCGCAAATTAGCCAAACGCATGTAAGCTAGCAGGGGAAACAAATTATAGAATTACAATCCAAGTTGGATGTTGTAGAGAGTCGGTTTTTAGACATAAAAAATTTCAGATCCCAAGCTACAAAAATCCAACAGAAGGTATTAACATCTCAACAAGACTTGCTTATAAAGGTAGGAACCATTCAAAACCACTTTCAGACGATAGATCAAGAGTTAGAAAGTATTTCCTTGAGGGAAAAATAAGTTGGGGCAGCTCGAGTTCCATTCCAAGACGTTGTTATAGCTACGACGAAGATAGAGATGGTCGGCAGCTCCAAATTATCCATTTCATAACAAACTAGAGGAAATATCTTGTTGAAGGCATGGGAGCAGAATATATCAGAAAGCAAGGGGAGAGCTAATGAAGTGATGAATTCTTGTGAGGAAATGTTCTCTTTGATAAGTAAAAGTTTGCTAGACCTTGATAAGGAAAGCAGTGTTGGGACACTGGGAAAAATCAATATGGATAAGAACCTATTGGACATCAAAGAAAACATGGAGAAAGAGCAAGCAGAGATATCCCAGATAAGACAGGTCAATATGGCCCAAGTGGACAAATGGATAGTGCAGCCAAGTTTACAATTATGCTCTATGATCATGGAAGACCAACAAGTAGGGAAAAGGTTGCCACATCTGGCAAAGAGTTGTGACACCTTTGAAGAAAGCAACCAAGCAGAGCCTTCTAGGTTGATAGCCCAATTGATGGAGAGGTGTGTCATTTGCATCGAGCAGGCAAAGGGGAAGGTTTCTGGTGCTAAATAATGACAGATGTCAACATGTTCTATTTCTAGAGCCGCAAGGGAAGAGAAAGGAAGGTTCTCCATCCTTACGAGGGAAGACAAAGATGAGAATATGAAATGCTCCAATTTTCCATTTGTAACTAACATTTTTCTAGAACGATCGGAATTCTAGATGTTCAAAAGTTTGTTTAAATAAAGAAAAGATTGTAATAGAACAAGATTTTTGCCGGTGGTAGATTGTAATAGAGAAAGTTATTTTAAGACATGATTAATACAAACTGAATTGAAGACTCCATATTTCGTCAAGATTGAGTTATGTGTTTTTCCTCTGTATTTCATGCTTCATGTCATTTTTACATATATGTTTTTGATGAATGTGTTAGCTACAATTTAGTATAACTTCTACTACGGTGAGCATGTTATAGGTATCTAGTTGTTTAAAAGTTTTTCCTTTGTATCGACCACCACCCAGACAAAGCTCGAATGTTCATGGGCCGCCATCGAGTGGGATATCAACATTCAAGAATATTTAGAAGCTAGACAAAGACAACTCAGAGATCGACCATAGCTTCATCCCCCCAAGTTGTTTCTTCCCCTTCCTTTTCTTTCACTCTTTTTAGATGCTTAGACTCTACACTTTATAGCCTTAAGTGTAGACTTAGGAACAAAAGTAAGCACAAAAATCGAGACGAGATTTCTCATAGACCTGGGAGTGCTAGAGTCGGATTGAGGTGTGGAGACAATCATTTTTGGGTAATTCGACACCATGAATTCAATGCTACTGTCTATTTTTTGATTTGAGAAAATCTTATGCAGCTTAATTCCAGAATGAGGTATACTTATGTATTTTTCTAAATTCTTTTGTTGAGTTAACAAAAAGGCCTACCCATTTGAGAGTAGGACCTGGAGATGTAGTACACTAGAGACAAACTCCGTTATCAAGTTTTTGTGTTCATATTTTATGCTTATGTCTCTTCATTATTGAGATTTTCCTTCTGTATGGTGCACTTTAATTTTATGCTCATTTAATACAATTCTTTATAAGTCACTTCGATGAAAATATCCCAGATCATGTTTTGATGGAAATATTCTTTGAGCCAAATTCTTTAAACAAGTCATAAATGGAAAAGTGATATTTATCAAACTTGTCTTAGCATATTCCAAGGAATGTTTTGAAACTTGAACTCCAACAATATCGAGAGGACCAAGCTATTTCCAATATTTATGAACCATCAAGAGGGTAATCATTCTTAGGCCTCTTCCTATATATCTACTCTGTATATGTTAAAGTCCTTGATTCCTTACCTTTGTCAATCCATTATTTAAAAATTGTGGACACTATGCCCTATTTTGCAAGTGTTGGATCATAATTTAGTAGCATAGATAACATTACTAAAAAGACCTTAGAATTAGGATATCATTAACTTGTTTTGAAATATCCCATCCACCACTCCATTTGTCTCTTCCAATCAGCTCAATTTCCATTTCAAAGGAAACTCCAACATTCATTTCAATTATAAATTGGTTGCAGGTGTCAATGCAATTCCAATTTGGAGGAATAACTTACCATTCTTGGTTTGTAATTATGCCAGATTTATTTTGAAGCAAACAAAAAGGTTCATCACAATTGTAAATCAAGGGTTACCGTATGCATGGTGTGTTTTCAAGGCCGATATTTGTATTCATGCATACAAGCAGAGACATCATCCTTTATCATCTACAACACACATTTTGTGAAGCTACAAGTCTACAATTGTGTTTCCTTTACTCTAGAGGGTTTTGGGTTGAAATTATAGGTTGTGATCCTAGTGGAATATCATTGATCTTGTCACCACTATATACCTCTGTAGTTAAATATAACACCATTCCATTTATCAGTCATTGCAAGGTCATCACAATGGAAAGTTGTTGACCTCTCATATTTTGGAAAAGATTAAAACACATACTCTTTGCTTAGAAAGAAAGATTGAACTAAACAATAGTTGTTCATAAAAAAGAGCTATCTCTCTATCTTGCTTGATGGAATCTGTAAAAATTTATGAAAACTACTTTCAATGAATCATTTTATATTATTTCAAAATAACTCTATGTGGTACAAATGCATACTTTGTATCCTATGCTCTATTTCTTTGATACTCTACCCCTCTAAGAAAATTGTACATTTTTCATCATAAACCTATGCCTAAATTTTTTTTGGAGTTTCATAAGTATCATAGTGCCAAAACCAATTTTAGAGCTATCTCACCAAAAGTCATAATTAGATTCACATTTCTTCCACGATCACATATTTCTTTCTGCCCTACAAGTTAAAAGGACTTGCATTGTTCTTATTGAAGAGCCATATTAAAACCATTGTTCAAATTGTCTCTTTAGAAAATTGAATTTTATCCACACATTACCCAAGTAATTTCATGTGAGACCATATTGGATACCAAGATAGTTGTTGGGTTCAAAGGAAGTGATCCTTGTAAATATTTTTGAAGGCCATAAAAAACAGAGGTATACATATATATGTGTGGATAATGATTCAATGTAACTTCAATATGGGAGACATATTGATAGTTTTTAGTCTTCACGAGAAGCACTCTCACTAATAGTTTGGTTTTATTGGTAAAAGGTCAATATCCTCTTCAGAGTTATGAATTGCATTTTCTTGCAAAATATTGTATAAACTACGGGACTTCCTAAGAGTCCTGGGATTCTAAAATTGTGTTTCAAATTTGTATACAAGAACTGAAAAATGCAAAAAGGGGGAATTATAAGTTTGAAGTTATTACCATTGTTGAAGATTAATATAACTCATAGCCATTCCAAATCGACACCTATATGAATTATGATCCATATATGAGGAAGGTTTAAATTTAGATTTGAATGAGAATATGTATGGGATCAAAATGGTGTCATCATAGAAGGATTCAAAGATGAAGATAGATCACATATAATTGATTTTTAGAGTGATCAGGGTAGCTAGTGGATTAAATTAATTCAATATCAAGCTAGAGGTAAGGCTATAAAATTTTGGCTACATAGTTTTGAAAAAATATTTCTACAAGAATTATTCTTAGCAATCTTGTACATAAGACTGAATCTTCAAAATCAGTTTTCTTTTATTGCTTGCAAAATTACGAGCCAATATGTAGCTTGACAATATGATGAATACACTCGAAAATGGGATTAATTTTTTTTCTACTCTGACCCTCATTTATTGGATTCGGTATTGTGGTATGGTTATGGAGTTGAGGGGTTACCTTGTGTTTATACTTGATGATACTAAGAGGATTATTTTCTACATCATAGTAGATACAAGATTTAGGCTATGCATGATCCATCACTCAAGTGCAATAATTGGATTTTGATTTTGATCAAGTGGAGAGGGAAATAACAAATGTGCAATGCCTTCCATGGGTTTAAGAGGTATATTTACAACTTCAATTTGGAAGACCTGGTTGTTTTGATATTTATTCCATACAACTTACAAAACTCCGCTATCTTAAAACCATTTACAAATTACAAAACCTGTACCATATGATTTTTTTATATCTTGAAATCCATGAATGGGGTTTTCTTGATTTTTTTTAGGAGAAGCATGAAAGTATAATGACTATTCCTACAAACTTTCTCAAGAACACAGATTGTATTTTGTGAGAAATTTACAATTTATTAGACCTATAGCAACCTTGAATTTAGTGCATAAAACAATTTTCCTAAGTCTGTTTTGGTGAGTGGAAGCTATAATGTAGATGATGAGGTATTGAGGTCTATTTATTGTTCATTAATCTCCAATATCCACATGAACTTGGGGCATACCCTTGTCACTATAACTCATTCCTACTTATTCTTGCAACATTGTACTTTTTCCTCTTTTACAATTGTAAGGTTATATAATTCCATCTCACCCACATATATCATTGCATTACAACGACATTTATTTTGGATAGAAACAAGCATGACTTCCATATTGATTAAACCCTATCAATAATCAAACCATACATTCACAATGTTGTTGTTACTTGATTATGAGAATGTTGCACTTAGGTAAATCCAATGAAACTATTGTGAAGCTTTCCTATTGGTTGGTTGTGTAGCATATTCCTTGACAAACTCATTTGAGATATCATAGAGTGGTTTCAATAACAAAGTTACAAAAGGAATAGGGTGAGTATATCATCTTTTAATGTTTGGTTACAATGATTGGGTCGATGCACAAAACAGGGATATAAGTTTCATAACAAATCATGTGGCAGCAAGGTATCCTTCCTTATGTTTCAAAATATAATAAAAATGTTGAAAATGTTTATGGATATATCCAAGATACTATAAAAAAAATAGATAATTCCACTACTTGGTCAATTCATTCAGGTATCAAGAGTATCTTAAGTGACAATGGGAAAAAGGGTTACGCTCACCAAATGTTGATGGATCTAGTCAACAAGAATTGAACAAGTCATTGGAAAAGTCATGTCAATATTCTGAACTCTTTGTTGAACACCCTATATGCTAGCCATGAAAATGCATTCTTTAAAATGTTCACATGATATTTTCATTCATCATTGGACAACTGTTTAATATCCTATTGCTGCAACATGGATACTTATATTTTAATGATGGGGAGTACATTAAATATGGACTTGTAGAGATGGAAAAATGGATATGTGAAGCATCAAAAAAATATGCAGGGACATATTGAGATGAATTAAGATGCCTAATACAAGTTGTTAGTTCCTTGGTTATACAACAGAAACCAAATAAGCCTTTGATGAAATTTTACATGATCTATGTTTGGTGTTGAGCATTCAACAATGATACCTTATTGGGAAAGAAAATGGTGTATTCCATCAACATAAATCTTAGTTGGATAGTAAAGGAAATTGGAAGGATATTGACAACATAATTGGTTCTTATCCATTGGAAAATGAATCATTCGACATATGTCCTTACAACTTGGTACAGGGTTGCAAGAGGGCATGCAACATATCGAGTTTGGGGGAGATTATGAGTCACAAAATTACCATCTTTTAATATTATCTTTTACTCAATTTTAATCCTTTTCCTCTCATCCATAACCATGTATTATCCTATTTTAATGCTCATATGTGATATCGAGGCTCAAAGTGTTTTCCATTGCATTTCTTAGTATTTCATTGAATTTTGATTAACATTAGGGAGAATTAATGTATTTTGTGTTTAATTTTGGAATTCGTGACTAATGTGTCAACAAGTTGTTGTAGGTTTACAAGTTGATATTTCCCAAAGTCCCCTTTCAAGTTTAGGAAGACAAATTGCTTGGCTCCAATATGTGCATTTTCTGAATATTTGGCGTATCTGACACATAGATGTATGACAATGGTTGATGTAAAAAGATATAGAAGATGATTATTTCCATTATGAGAACATACATCACTTTCATGGAACCGACACCGGAATATTTGAGGAATTTGTGGGAGATAATTCTACTTGGTAATTTATTAATAAAAATGCCATGAATTCAAGCACCCAATAATCAAGTCAAAAACAATTAGAAAGTAGCCAATCTTCCAGTAAAAGAATTGATGGAGGATCCATAAATTTGGTGTTATATCTATTTGGGGACATTCATAGAATATGAAATATATTATTTTAAATGCAAGAGGGTGGATTTCTAAATACCCACGTCTGAAAACATGTTTTTCCTTATTTGTGTGGGATCCAAATACATTTTGATAGCTACAACTCAAGAGGAAAATGAATTTCAACATATTCATGGCTCTTGCATGTATTTTGGGAAAGTTGTTGTAATCCACACATCCAATGATGAATTTGAAAACCCATGGTATTCTAAATTCGATGGGGTTAGCTAGGAACTTCGAACAATCTAGTTATGAGTTGTAGATTTAGAAAATTGTTATAATCACTTGCGAATATCTTATCCTCAAGTGGGTTTTCAGGTTCAAACAAGATTATGTATAAAATAGAGTTCCATCTCCATTCCAAGGGAGAGGACTCTTAGATCAATGTCCAAATTTGTGATGGAATAAATTACCAGTTCTTGAGATCCGATTTTCAAATTAGATTATAGTTTGCTCATCTTTTTGTTGGTGTTTAACTAGTTTGTGTTGTTGTAGTTTAAGTTTGCTTATTTATTATCGAAGGAAGATCTCACTCCATGAGAATAGGCTTTCTGATAATTTAATTCTCTTTTTTTTAGAATTTCAATTCAAGTAATTTTCATTTTGCAAGCATGATTTATATTCTTGAACAATGTGATTTGTTTTGTTGAAGTGTGTGGTGTATTTACTTTCTGCAATAGCATTTCAATTCATTGATTAATTTTTATCAAAGTTGGTTCTTGGCCTGTAGTGGGAAGACCTCAGGTTAAACATTAATCCACAAAAAAATCCCAAGATATTGGACCTTTCGGCATCACCTACAAGCAGGTGAATTCTCACTCAAGGTATCTATGGGGAATACATAAACCAGGCTTCCATAGTCATGAGGTAATATGAGGCATTCATCCTTATTGTTTACTTAACATTCATTCATATATTCTATGTGCAAAACCATAACATTTGACATAATAATCCTACTTAACCATTCAACATATGTGAAACATCATTAGATACATATTCATACTAATCATTAATAATCCATTTTATGTGCACAATGAACATAAAAAAAAAACACATCATAACAACATACACATCAAAACACACGGATTTAACATGGCTCACCCCAAACTGGGTTACGTCCACAATGAATGGCTTCTTATGTTATTCATTCATAGTCATTATTACAATGGGTGTGCACTGCACTCATATAATGATATTCAGTAAAATCCCAAACCTTCCCAAGCCATTCTATTTTGTAGTGCACACATACCTCTCAATTGATATTCAACTTAGATCATACTCATCAACCAAATCAAATCACACATAATTCTCCTCCAAAAAATCTCACTCTCAAATCCCATAACTACTTTCTACCAAAAAAACCCATACACATTTATAGTTTTACAATAGGGCTTAGCTCGTTATAATGTGGACAAAATGTCCCAAACATCCTAACTAAATTCTTCCTTTTGCATGCTAACTCCTTAACATATGTTAATTGTCTTCCACGTGAGCTACTCCTTTTTTGACTTGTCGCGTGGTCTACTATTGCACGACTCTCAAAACTTACTCAAAATGTCCTACTCCAACAACCCCCGAACACTAACCTGTAGCTCGTACCAAGCCACTTTAGGCTTGCTTCCACATTTTCAAGAAATTATGAAATGTTTCTTTAGTACTATCGACCTTTTCTTTGACTTGTGTTTCTTGTTGAAATATTTCCTTTGCTAGATGTACTGTAATTTGTGTCTTCAAATTCTCTACATTCTCTTGTGTTTATTTCCTTGAGACGCCTTGCACAACTACAAGTTCTTATGCTATTATGAACACTTCCTCCTACAATGCTTCTGTCTTTTGTGCAAAAGCTTACTACTTCACCCTCATTTGGTTCATATTTAATTATAGTTTCTAATTTTCTGCCATTGTGGTCATCATCTCTACTGGTGGCAATGTGGGAATGACTTCCTTAAATTTATGCACCTTGTCCTGTGTTGTTTGTAACTTTTTCCCAATTTATTGCAGTTCTTCATCTTGTATTAATTGTGTCCAAACTCTTCTGCTTTATGCATAAATCTTTGCACATTCGACTTCTATATTCTTGATATTCTCTATAGTTGTTGTCACCATATTTTCTCTTTGTTCCCTTTTCTCCCTTTCCTCTTATGGGGTATTCGGTGTTTGGAACACCTCTAAATCATTAATATTTGTTCAGAAGCCCTAAATGGATTCATCGATCTTCGTAATTTTTTCTTCTGAGGGGGTGTCTGATTCTACAAAGACTTCTGGAATTTGAGTGTATACCCTATGTACCATTCGTTGCAATCTCTCTGTCCTCTACACGACTTCATCTTTCTCCATCCTAATTTGATCACATTCTTCTTGTAATGCATCCTTATATGCAATAGCCTTTGTCAAACCATCTATGTCGACACTGGATGCACTTGAATTTCCTTTGTTATGCTTGTATGCAACCTATATAACAATTCTATAGGTAGTTGAGATAACACCAAGTCAATATGAATTAGTGTCTTTGCTTTCTCCTTCAACTCTGTCCTAGGGAAATCCAATGTTCCCACTGTTATTTTCATTACCCGACGCTCTCCTGATGTTGTCACTAAGTGGGATGTCGTTAGTTTCACCTCTGTCATTGGTGTTGTATTCTCCATTTTTTCTTGTTCTCCTATGTTGACTGATGCTAATATTATTGTTTCCAAAATTTGTTGCAACACGAAAATCTCCTCTTACACATTCACATTCCTTTATTGTTGTTTTTGTGTTGTGTGCTCAAAATATTCATCAATGGCTTCCTTTACCCGATCTACAATTCTCTCTAAATCAACCTCTAATAGGGCCTATGTGGCCACTTCCTTAACTTCTTTCCTTTTCTTTCTTTGTGGTACCGATATCTTCATCTCCTTTTCCTTTCACTTCTTCTCCATGCGTGGTACTATCGTCTATGTTATTCTTGCACTATTTCCTTCTTTTCCTTCTTCTTCTTCATCATCTCTGATCTCTTCTGTTTCAGGTTGTTGTGTGTTGGGATGCTCTGTTTATGGAATCTTCCATTCAACATCTAAATCTTCCATAATGTGTCCCATATCTTATTCAATGACCCTGTATCGTGTGGGAAACCATTCCTGACTTGGGTCCTTCCTTGATTGGATATACATGTAATGGCACCCTACCTTAAATCATGCAACTTGTTTGTAAGCTTCTACCACCTATGGTAAAATGTGTGGTGTTCTATGAATGTTCTCCCAAATATTCTCCTTATATATATATATAAAGCTATATTATTATAATGTTGTATTTCCTTGTGCGCAGTATTCCACAAGTTGGGATATCTTGATTCAAAGCATGGATTATTGGTTGCTGACAAAAATTGGGAGTCTTCGAACTCCCTCCAAGCCACTATTTCTATTACTATAAATAACCATGAATATTGAAACTCCATACTCAGTCTTGAGCTTCCCTGCAGTCTACCTACAATTGGTTCACTAAGAAGGTCACTTAGTTTATCTGTATGCCTTCAACGCACTTCTATGTTGCTTCTATTGCCCCTACTGGCACTTGATCCATGCAACATTTTCTTAGTATTTTTCAAGCTAAAACTTGCATTGAAAGCTAATACTTGCGTTGAAAAATTGATACAATAGTCATTAATATTCATCACATCGAGCCCACACACTCCTATGAATGATATAAATTTCTCTTTCATCTTCTCTGGAAATTCTTTTTCATTTGATTTGTATGTAAACAATGGTGATGGGTCCTCCCCTGCCATTAGAAATCCAATTATTCATGAAATCTTCTTTGTGTCAATGGACACAACTCTTTCCAACCATTGATATTCGCCATGGACTCAACTTAACAACATCTTCATGCAGGCGGTGATCTCGGTGCTCCTACCAAAATGCGATATTTGTAACAAATTCAGGATCCTTGATTTTTCCAATAATGTGGCCCAACTATTTGGATCAACTCTAATAAACGATGTATTTGGATCAATGAAGGTATTAAAATATTTCCTTGGTGCTAAGTCCTAGAACTTATTTTCATCTACAAGATTGTGATCTTCAAATTTCAGACTCATCACTACACCTAACATGTCTCCTTCAACTATGACTCAAGGTGGAATTTCAGCTCCACGAGGTTGTATTTTTCTTCCTTCTTTAATTTTACCGGCTTTGCTGATGGCTTTCTTGGTGGCACATAATCCCTTGGAAATTTTGTCGAACTCGGCTATGATGAATATGTTCCTAAAGTCTCTTCCTGTACCTATAATATCGATGGCTTAGTAAGTTGTTTCTTTAGATGTGAAGTTAATGTCGTGGCTTCTTTGGGTGGAACCATATCTCTCTATAACTTCTCTCTACAATTTTTCTTACTCATCCCTGTCTGCATTTTCTTGACTCTCTTCTCTTCACTACTCTCTATCAAAACTACAAATAACAATAACTTCTGGTCGTTAACCCCTCAACCATTTTTATCACTTGTTTCTATTCTTCATGCCCAAAAATTTTGTCCAATCCTCTTACCTTCATATTAAATTCTTACCTTAACCTTTCATTAACTTTGTATCCTTGGTGGATTATGCGTTAGATTTTCCAGCCTGTCAAAATCTTCTTTCCATTCTTCATTTATGGTTACGTGATGCCACTACTTCGTTGTCATGTCTACTCTTAAATACTTGTCCCATAAAGTTTTATATTTAATTCCTTCAACTTCCTTCTGCATAGATCTCCAACCATGTGATGCAGGAACATCTCAAGCGAGCCAGCGCGGAGACAAAAGACAGTTGGAAAAGAACCCAACGCAAATTTTGAAAATGTCTTGAAACATTAATGAAGTCATCAAGTGGATGCAAACTTGTAAAATGTAAATGGACCTTGAGTGATCTGCTCTCGTCCTTAGTAGGTAGGAGGCATTTATGATAGTTAATGCAAGTAGATAGAATTTAATTCTAGATTAGACAGTTTTAGAGTGAAAGAGGGAAACGGGATATAGACACCCTCATTGTGTATTGTAAGAGGATGGTGCAAATTTAGAGCATAGAGCATAGTAACGAAGAACATTTCAAAGAAGAGAAGAGCATATAGAGCTGGAACAGAGAACTTGCATTTGAAAAACACCCATGTACAGAGATTTGAATTAATAGAAGAAGTCTTAATTCAGATTCATGGTGTTGTATTTGTTTCTTGTATGGGTATGCTAAATGGTATGTTCATGGTTTTATGAAGAAATGTATGGATCAGTCAACTTTCAAAAAGGTACCATGCTCATATTTCTCTTCTCTCTTCACAAATTGCCCGACACCAGCAACCAAGCGTGGTGAATATTCAGGACTACACTCCCAAGGATTCTAAATTCACTACATCTCAATCCAAAGGAAATAAGGCACAAAAACAATTTTCTACATATCTTCAATAAATAAGAGAAGAAGAACATGAAGAAGATTCTCTAGATAAAACCATTCAGAATCTAGAAGAGTCAATGAAAGAAAAGGAAACATTAATGACTGAGTTATGGAGAAACCTTAAAATGCAAAAGGAAGAATTGAACTTTCTCAAAACAAAAAGAGATGAATAATGGGAAAGAAAAATGTTCAATCATGACACAGAAATTGAATCTAGTGAATTTAAGCATATCAATAGCTTTGAAGACAGACTAGTGATTTATGTGGACATAAAAGTCTCAGGATATCTGCAGTACACATTAGATGCACAATTGGATACGGTTGCTATGAATTCTTGTGCAAAATATGGAGCAATACCATCCTACTATTGGAAGCCTATTAACATTGCTTTCAGAGCAGTGAACAAGACTGAGATCAAAATCCAATCTTTTGCCCCAGATTTTCCAATAATAATTCAAGGAGCCAAGGTAACTGTCAATCTTTATTGCTTTGATACTTGAGCATATATCTTGCTAGGACAAGATTTTGTAAAAATATATGTTTGTCGTTTACTATAGGAAGTAATTCTGTACAGATTACAGTTTTGGGAAAAACTATAACAATTCCCAGCAAGTCCTCCTATGAATCTAGAATTACAGTAAAGAGATCTCTCCCTCAAATAGAAGAATCTGCTGAAAAGCTAGTCTGAATCCAAAAGATAGTGAACAATATAGAGAAACATGGATTAGCAATACTAAAGGATGTCAAAGAAAATATAGAGAAAGATTGTACATCAGAACATCCTAATGCCTTCTGGACAAGGGAACAATATTTTGTCAGCCTTCCCTACAAAGAAGATTAAGTTGCAAAGCCACAAAAGGTTTCAGCCAATCATATGTCTCCCACTGAAATGGAATACTGTCATAAGGAGATGAAAGAACTCTTGGAAAGAAAGATGATAGAAACCAGTAGAAGCCCTTGGGATTGTTCGACGTTCTATGTGAATAAACATAGTGAACAAAAGCGAGGAAAACCTAGAATGGTCATAATTACAGAGCTTTAAATGAAGCTCTTCTCCCAATCAGATTTCCTCTACCATCCAAAGAGTTATTATTCTCTAATATTGGTAAATGAAATTTCTTTAGTAAGTTGATTTGAAAAGTGGATTCCGGAAAATTGGCATAGTCCCTAAAGATAGGTACAAGACAACCTTTGTGGTACCTAACAGAAAATATCAATGGATAGTAATGCCTTTTGGACTGAAGAATGCACCTTCAAAGTTCCAGAAAAGGATGGACGATATCTTTAAGCATTTAAGTTTTGTTATTGTATATATTGATGATCTTCTTGTTTGTTCAGTTGATAGCAGGTCTCATGTAAAACATTTGTAAATTGTATATGATCTTTTGTTTCGCCATGGTTTGGTATTAAGCAAGTCTAAGCTTTGTTGGGATCAGACTAAAATTGAGTATTTGGGACTCATCCTATCCAAAGGAGTAGTAGAACTCTAGGATCATGTGCTTAAGAAACTCTCTGAATTTCCAGATGAGATTCTGGATCAAAAGCAGTTGCAGAGATTCCTTGGATGTCTAAACTACATCAGATAATTCTATGAAAATCAGGCCAAAGACATAAGGATATTATAGAAATGCCTCAGTAAGACAATGCCTTGGAATGACAAGATGACAACAACTGTTCAAATTATAAAATAGAGGATACAAAATCTTCCAAGACTACAGCTTCCGGATATTTCACTACAACTCATCCTAGAAACATATGCATCCAATGATACGTGGGCAGCTGTATTACTCCAGAAAAATGGACCAAAGCTGGAAGAAGTCTGTATATATGCTTATGGTTGCTTCACAGATACAGAATCAAAATATCCCTCATCCCATAAAGAAATACTTGTTGTAAAGAATGGGATTAAGAAATTTAGATTGTTTTTGAAACCTGTTCATTTCATAGTTATAACTAATCTTAAGCACATGAAAAGAATGTTGACTAATCAACATCTTTTTGAACAGGGAAAAAACAGAGTTCTAAGATGGATTCTATGGCTTGATGGTTTTGATTTTGACATACAGTACAAGCCAGGAAAGGAAAACTGTATTGTTGATCTCCTCACCAGGGAAGATGCACTTCCTAGAGATCAAACAATTAAATGGCTTCATCCTCCTTGAGCATACCATATGCTCCTCCAGGATTCAAATGGATCCTCGTCTGTAAAAATTGTAAATATTGCTATTGCTTTGATTGTTTAGAATGTTGTATAAAATCCAGTCCTGAATGTAAAATATTTTAAACAACTGGGTACAGTCGAAGAATCACCTTAGCTCTTTCCTAAGCTATTTCAGGACTAGTCAGAATATAACTAGAGGAATAATCACTGGAGGTCCTTTCCAAGGACAAGTCTATATTTACATATATACTCCAGATATTTCTTATGCAGATTATTGTGCAATAATGAAGCAGACCAAGTATGATGGTTCATGCTGGATTCTCTTTGATTGTTCTACATTCAAAGACTATCTATACTAGTGGTCTGGTTGGATATACTTGTTACTTTGGACTTATTGTCCCAGAGACATTTTGTTCTTCGGTAGTAGCAAAGATGCGTTCAGTCAGTGGTTACAAGTAGAAGTTGAGGAAGGATCTCATTACAATGCATGGTTTGTATTTAATCTATCATTTCAGGGCAGTGAGCTAGTTTTTGAAGAGTTTGATCCACCCAATCCTCAAGCATACAAAGTGACTAGTGAATTCTATGGAGACCTTTGCATACCTGAAGATGAGCTCATCCCAAAAATGAAAGGATCACCGTTCTATAGATGTTTTAGTGGACTACCACCTTTTTTGATATCCATGGATCTCCTCCCAACAGTCACTACAATTACGACTGCGGTGACTCATTTGATTCCATAGAAGAACATAACATCAATAACTAGATGGAAGCATGATGGGCCATGAGTCATATTTGATCTTTTGTAATAATTTGATTCCATTCATGTCTAACAGGCCAACAGTGGTGTCCCGTCTGTTTCATGGGTTCCAGTTGAATTCCACAGTATTTTATAGTGGTGTCATTTCTAACTCCACTATGTATTTAGAATAATTATCTTAATGATCAGTTTCGTGGGTTCCTGTAGAACTCCACTTTGTATCTGAAATAATTTAGTGGTGTCATGTCAAACCCCACTATGTACTAGGAATATTTCTCTTTATTTCGAGTCATTCCGTAAAAGTTGGTATGGGTCCCCATATGGTCGAGCCTCGGAGGGATGAGATAACAGCTGGAGTCCACCAGCTGCCCCATCCACTTGAAGGAATCTTGCTTTCTCATAGGCAGTTGCCAGTTCCTATCTACCAGTTACCTACTATGAATTGTATAAATAAATCTCGGGAGGTCTCATTTGGTATTATCGTAGAGAGGATTCGGAGTTGGAGAGTCTGAGAGTCTATGTCTGTGTCTGTGTCGAGCAGTGTGTATCCTCTTCACTAGCCTTCGGGAACTTGTGAATGAAAAACACTGATCTCAAGTGTAATTTTCTTCTGTGAGCTACTTCTATAAGCTTTGTAAGTCTATATTCTTCTTTGTGATTCTGTAATATCTCTTACGAGAGTGTCTGTATGATCCTACTATGAATAATATGAATTTAAACATTAATAGCTACTTAATATTAATATGAATTTAATTTTCACTATTTTAAAATATAGCATATCAATGATGTTTTCTTAATTTAAATCCATAAGAGTATTAATTTATACTACGTAATATGAATATTTATTCAACTTTCACTTAGTTTATATCACAGTTGATAATTTGTTTCCCTTCTTACTAAACTTATAAGATAAAATTTTAACCCTTTTTATTGAATTCTACTTTTTAATGTTGTAATGTGATTTAATATTAGACTTGAATGAATCATAGACAACTAGTTGTTATCTAGTGGCATCAAAATGTGAATTAGGAAGACAAATGTTAGATAGTGTCATAGGTTGACTTAATAATATTTTTTATTTTTATTTTTAAAATATCAATCATATATTTTTCGAATTAAGGTATTATAATTTAGAAGAGAGACTCTTTGTGGCTAGGGTTTCTTTAGTTTTCTCGTAGATGAGTTTTCCATGGCCTTTAATCCAGGGGGTGTCACCCCACCTGTCATCTATCTTTTCTCCATACATCATTGCACTCCAATCGTTGATTTCCTCGTATTATAAGACTGCAAGGGCATCTCTCCCATCTCAATTCGTAAAGAATATTTATGATATCCTTAAAGTCCCAGTGCACTCTTCAACCTCATGTATGTTTTCATTGTGATTAGCTAAAAATGGGTTGTTAGGGAAGTTCATTGGCATGTGGCCCTCCCCGAGCACATTGGCTCAATGGTTGGATCCGAATTGGAAGAAAAACATTTAGGGGAAAATTTCTTCAACCTTCTGTGGTAAGGGGTTTTTTCTTTTTCTTTTTGAAAACAAGGCAGATATGGATCTAATTTTTAGAAGAGTCCCCTATTTTATGGGTTCACGAGGTATGTATATGAATAAATGGAGATCAAACTTTAGTCTTGAAAATGACATCCCTTCTACAGTCTCGGTGTGGGTCAGATCACCTTTTCTCCCCTTACATTGTTGGAATGATGAAACTCTGAGAAACATAGGGAATACTCTAGGGAGGTATATTGATCAAGCCAAAGCACGAGAAGTTCTTCAATCCTGCATGTTCCTCTTTGTAGAAATGGATCTGGAAAAAAGGTTACTAGAGGCTATTCAACTAACCCTGGATAATTGGTCTTACATTCAAAAAAATGATTACGAGCAACTTATGTTTAAATGAAAATCTTGTCATGAATATGGACATTTTGAAAAGAATTGTCCAAAGATAAAGGTAAATCAGCTAGAAGAACGGGAGTAGAAACAATGGCAACAACCAAAGAGAAAGGCAACATCTAGAGAGGAAGTGGCACAACAATAGGATCATGGAGGAAATCCCACTACAATTTCACCAAATCAAGGCATGCCCTCGGATGGGGGGGCTCATATGGCGGATAGTAGTAGAAATAAGTATGCATCCTTGGAGATAATTGAAGTTGAAATGGAGGAATAAAGGGAGGAAGGAATTGAAATAGAGAATGGAGCCAAACCGGTAGAGGAACCAACTCCTCCACTAATTTAGAAAGAATTTGATACCAGTAAGAAAGGGGAGCCTACCCCCAACAAAATTCCCACCCGCTCAGTCTCTGGCATTCCAATTATTTTGGAAGAAGGAAGTCAGGAGGAATCCTGGGAAGAGTAAAAAATAGAAGTCTCACAAAATACGATAGTAAAGAAGGTGGGTAGGAGATCAAATCACAATTGCAGGGAGAAGGAAGAAGACAGGGACAAAGATTTAGGTATCCAAACTACTATGGATGAATTATTCAAGAAGGATGGAAAAGGTGGGAAGAAACCCTCCTCAAAAGGGTCATCTAGTATTCCCTCTTATCCCTCTAAAGGGGGGGCATCCAAATCTGCAAGTAAGTAATGAAATTAGTATCCTAGAATTGAAGAGGATTGGGGGAAAGGATAAGAAAGAATCAATAGGAAAGTTAATTCGAATTGAAAATCCTCTAATTATTCTAATCCAGGAGGCTAAAATGAAAGGGAAATAATCTCTTAAGGATACTCAAAAATATATGGAGAAAAAGTACAGGTGCAATGATTAGTGTAAGAGGAGCTTCAGGGGGCATTTGAACTCTTTGGAATCCATAAATATTTCAATTGGATAGTATTAATGAAGTCGCTCATTGGTGAATGGTCAAATTGGTGCACCTTCCTTCAAGCAAGATCTTCCCCATTATAAATGCCTATATGCCTAATAACTATTGGGAAAAATCATATTTATGGGAGTCTCTCTTGTGAATAAGGGACTATGGATTTCATCATAATTGTATTATTGTTGGATATTTCAATAATACCATGCAGTTAAGTGAGAAAATAGGAGGCTCTATAATTAGAGATCTGTCTAGGGAAGGATGAAGGACCTCGTATCCACCTTGGATGAGGAAACCTTATGGATATTAAAATCTATATCTTTGTGGCTGCAAGCAGGGGACAAAAATATGGCATTCTTTCATAAGTAGGCTAAGGTAAGTCAATGGAAAAATAGGGTTGATGAAATCAAGATACAAGATGGAGAAGTTATTACTTCTTTTGAGGAGATAAAAAAGGTCGCTTCTATACACTTTGAACATTTATACACTGAAGAGGGTTAGTGGAATAATGAATTGTGCGGTCAATTTATCTTACATACTCCAACTCTAATAAAAGAAGAAGATAACTTGGAATTTAATAAACCAGTCTCAGAAGAGGATATTTTTGCAACTATAAAACAATTCAATCTAGATAAAGCCCATGGCCTGGACGGATTCACCGTTCATTTTTTTATAATATGTTGGTCCATTGTTAAATTTGATTTCATCAGGATGGTTCACTATGTGCACAATTCCTCTCATATGGGAGGTACCACCATTTCATCATTTTTGGAATTAATTCCAAAGGAAAAGAATGCTTCCTTCTTTGGAAAATTTTGTCCCATTTCACTATGTAATGTGTCTTACAAAATTATGGCTAAGAATGTTGGAAACAGGTTGAAACCCTTACTAACTAATATTATTCTTCCAAATCAAAGGGTTTTGTGGAAAAACGACAAATCTGAGATGATATAATTCTAGTTCAATAGGTGATTCACTCCAACTTCATGAATGGGGAGAAAGGTATGATTATTAAAATTGATATGGAAAATTATTTTGATCAGGTTAAACATAGTTTTTTAAATGCATTTTTGGGAAAATTTGGTTATAATCAATCATTTATATCTTGGATTGGTTCCTACATAAAAAATCCTTGGATTGCTCCACTGATTAATGGTAGATGAGCGAATTTTTTCAAATCTTTCAGGGATCTAAGGAAATGTTTCCCTCTCTCATATATGTTACATGTCCTTATGGATGAAGATTTAAATACAATATCAGAGAAGGAACACATTTTTGGAAGTATCCCAGGTCTTATGATTTCCAGAGGGGTTAAAATAATAAATCACTCAAAAAAGTTTGATGATACCTTGCTAATTGGAGGAACTTAAAAAAAAATTGTTCGACGATTTAAGCTTGTTATGGACCAATACGCTTTGATATCAAGAGGATCAATAAACAAAGCTAAGAGAAAAATTTATGCGTGGAATGTAAATGTTAATATTCTGATGGGTATAGCTCATATTCTAGAGTTTCAAAATTGATGGTCTTGGAGTCTGAGATCCAGAATTGGTAAATATTTCCCTGGGCTCAAAAAGTATTTGGAGATTAGTGATAGGAAAAAATGAATGGAAGAATTTAGATTTGTTTCAAAATTATTTCTCAAGGGATAGAAGGCGATGTTTAGATGTTATCCCAGGAAGGAAGGCATGTTCGCCTATTTGGAAATTGCTTAGGGCCTCCCTGACTTATTTTCAAGACTCTCTCAATTGGATCTTGGGGAATGGGAGGAATATTGATATTTTGGATGAATGGTCTATTGGATTAGTCCCTCTGCGATATGATTTATCTCTGATGCCTCTTTGACATTATATTTCAAGCCAATTAAAAACTTCTCTTTATGACATTTTATTTTGTAAATTTAATGGAGATTGGATGGGGTGGGATTTGGGACCAATCCCTCCTCATCTCACTCGGCTTGCTCAATCCTTCCTTTTAATTATTAAAGGAGAATCCCTTATATATCAACAATAGAGAGATTATCGTGGATGACGTAAGAATGGATAAACAATGAAGGAAGGATACAAGGATTTTCTTAGGCGACTCTTGCTCCCTGAAAAATCAAACATGTGGAGAAATGTATGGAATAATGATGGGCTTCCAAAATTCAATATTTTTTTCTACCTATTAGCTCAAAACAAATTGCTAACAATTAAGAATCTGAGAAAAATAGGTTTCAAGGGACCATCTAGATGTGAATTATGTAGACAAGAATTAGAATCGTCCCAATGTATATTCCTCGAATTTGAATACTCCAAACATGTGTGGAATCTTGTGTACTTAGAATTGACTAATGAAATATCATGGCTCTCATCATGTAAGTCCCCGATGGGGAAATGGGATCTGCATATCAGGGCTCTTTTTATGGGAAAATTGTGTTTCAAAGAACATGGAAAGCATATTCAAAAACAATTTGTTGGAATTTGTGGTTGGCTAGAAATGAAACCATTTTTAAAAATAATCTCCTTCCACCATCCTTTGTTGCATATCATGCTATTAGGAAAATGGTTGAATAATTGAATACCAAAAAAATTAGAGTGGAAAATATTCAGAAATTGGATCTGGGGGAGGACAATTGGATGGAAAAATTCAATATTCAAGTGATAATTTCCACTAACATTTCCCAAATATCATTTTGGCAACTTCGAGTGTTAGCATTGGATTTTTGTAATTGGCTTCCCATTCAAGCTATACACTATGTTTTGACTAAGTGTCAAAAGGAAACCCATGGGAGGTAGAGGTGGGGAGGGGGGGCGGTGTTGTATGGCCTTAGAATAAATAAAGAATTGGATTTCTATTGGAATATGGTTATTACCAAAAACAATAATGTAGAAGCCTATGGGGTTTATTTGGGGTTGAAATTTGCACATAAAAATTCGATCATGCAACTGAATATAGTGGAGAATTCCAAAAATGCCATAAGATTTTTTTTCACTAGATCCAAATCAAAGGATATCAAGTTGAAATGTCTTATTGAGAGGATCTGACTCTCTTTATCCAATATTTTTGTTTAGTTTTTCCACATCCTTAGAGAAAATAACAAGAAAGCATATGAAATGGCTAATAGAGCCATTGGTTTAGCTTCAAGTTCCTTAGGACTATGCGGGAAAATGATACATGTAACTCCTCCATATGAAAGGGGATAGGAATATAGGTGGGGCCCTTGGAGTCCATGTAAGGGATGCTTGGAATTTAACGCATGGAAGGCTCATGCAAAATGATTGTTATCGTCACTTCATTGTTTTAAAACCTCTACTAGACAGCTTCAAGCATCTCTGGTTCGTGGTGAAGGTTTGGCAGCCATCAACTTTGATTATGAAGCTGGCATAGACATGGAAAATCTCATGTGGAAGGCGTAATTGGCCCCATGGGAATTTAATGGATGAGGTACGCTAAGAGCCTCATCCCAATTCTTGTTTTATGTATTTGACAATGGGTGGGAGTGCAAAAACGATTTTATTTTTGCATGGTGATTTCACTGTCAATTATGTCTGTAATAATGAGAAGGTTGGTGATACATGCATCCATTTCATTTGGTCTAGCTATAAAAAATTTCAACCCAGGACCGTAGCCTCCATTCTCAATTGGGTTGAGAGAATCTTGGTTCTAAGGTCGGCTGGTTCTTGGGAGTAGAGTTTCCTTTGTTTTCCTTTCCAAATTGCATCGCCCCTGGATGGTATTATAGTGCGAGGAAAATGTAAAGGTGTCCTAGTAATTTCTACATGCAACCTCTTGAATTGGTCGGGTGGAAAGTATAATCCAATCAGTTTTGTCACTTTAATTTTCATTTGAGACGATAGTTTCCTAGTAATTATCAGAGGGTGTTCTCGGAATTGCATTATCATTCAACATCCCTATCATATTTCATTGTTCCTGGGCCACAACCTAGTAAAATGGAAGTCTGGAGGTATTCTGGTGAGTTGTGAGGTGGTTAGCCTTCAATTTGGTTCTCATTTCAATTTCCTGCACATGGAAAATTTAATGGAAGCTGGTAGGGGAAGTTTTGCAAGAGAAGAGGAAGTCGTGGAGGACAACTTCACAACAATTCAAAAATTGATAATTAAGGTGAATGCATTCATCTCTACAATTACATTTTCTCTAGAAATGATGGCTTGACATCAGGTGTTAATAGGTCAACTACAATATGAGGTAGATTACTTGTGAAGGCATGGGGAATCTCTATAATTGGATCATCATGAGGCAAGTTAGAAATATTCAACTTAGAATATGGATACAAGATGCTCTCACATGCAGGAGGTGAAGAGACTGAGGACACCGGTAGACCTGAATATAGAAGTGGCACCTTTAGGTGAAGAAGTACCGAAAAAAAAAAGGCGTAGAATGGTCCATTTTCAATATAGATATGTGTTTTTTTTTTGTAAGAATTCTAAGTGTTTTCTATTGGATATACTCTGTACAATATAGAAATAGTATCAGGTTGCATTGGAATTGAAGGAATGGATTAGAGATTTGGAAGTTAGTTGGAATATTGGAACTGGATTTTTGTTATGTATACTAGTTCTTTGATTTTTTACTTAGTGGCCTTGGTTGCACCCTTTTTAATGAATAAAATTTCCCAGTCCTTGTGAAAAAAAAATAAGGTATTATAATTTAACTAAAATTTGATATTATACTAGAATGTTTCTATTTTCAAAGCATGTCATTATATATATATATATATATATATATATATAACAAATTCATTAATTAACATATGTTTCTTCTCACTTAATTAAAGAGATTAACAATGTTCTTTCTAAATTACAAATTACACTTACAGATATCTTGTGTCAAAAGCATGTAAATATATTATCTTTATTACTTCAAAAATTATATTTTATAACAATTAAGCAACATCATAAATTTGGCATAACCCATGTTGAACACCACAATGTGACATAACTATTAAGAAATGTATAAATTCCACATAAGTCAACTAAGATGAATATCACAATGCATCATACTTTTCAAGAACCCCAAAACCACACATAACCCTTGAGAAATATCATAAAGTGATATAACCCTTGATGAATGTCACAATGTGACACAACCATTGAGGAATGTACAATTTGACATTAGTAAAAAAATATGAGCATCCCAATGAAACATAACCATTGGGAATGTCACAATCGAATATAATCCTTCTGAAGCATCTCAATGTGAAAAAACCATTTATGGATTTTGTAATGTGATGCTTATTGAGGAACATAGCAATTCAAGATAAATCAACCAACATGAATGTCACAATGTAACATAACCATAGTCAACATTATTCAACCTTGGTCAACCACAATAATATGGGTATTCATGGTCAACTATAGTCAATCATGACCAACCATGGTCAACCCAATTCACATGTGCTTATGTTGATATAAACCTTGGAACATAACTCAACCCTTCCTGAATATCATAATACAACATAACCATTGTGGAACAAATCATTTTTTTAAAAGATGACAAAGATGAGTATCACAATGCATCATGAACATTAAGGAACATATCACTTGAACATAACCCTTAATAAATGTTGGAAGGTGACATAACCCTTCTTGAATGTCACAATGTGATGTAACCATATATGAATGCCAAATTTACATAACACAACAAATAGGAAAAACACTCACCATCATCATTGGGTTGGGTTTTATTCCATGAACGTGTTGGTAAGCTTAGTGATTTCTCACACAATTCATGTATTATGCCATGAACTTTTTGTTAAGATTAGTGCTTCCTCACACAATTCATTCTTTACATAAATTTTTATAACGTCTTTCCATAAGAATATGTTTTGTCTTTCATGTGTATGGTTTGTGGGTATTGGTCTTGGTTACCATATGCCATGGCACCTTCTGAAAACTATTTTTTCTTAAGCACTCGATTACTTCATGAATGTTTACCTATACAACAAAAACAAAATGCAGGTGGATATAGGAAAATCATCATATAATTGGAAATTTAATAACTGGTATCATTAGCTAACTAATGATAAAGTATGCATAACTAATTATAGATGTAGGATGAGTGATTTTTATAGATGTAGGACGAGTTATTTTAATGGATATATAAGGAAGTTTCATTCATAAATGGAGATAGGAATGGAAAAAAATTGGGAAAAATGACAACAAATCCATTCCATAAGGTAATGCAACCTACCATATCATAATTGGTCATAGGCCAACAACATCTTTATCACTTTGGTATTCATGAGTTAAAGAGTTTGTTTGAAGGTGAATGAACACAATATAAGTCTTAGTTTGGAGGTGGATATAGAAAAATCATCATACAATTAGAAATCGTAAGAACTAGTATGCATAACTAATGGTAGATGTAGGATGAGTGTGATTTTTATGGATGTAGAATGAATTTTCCATAATGAGGGTGATTTTTATGGTTCGTGATGAAGATCATTCACATTTTCCCATCATGAAGTTTGAGTGTAATGCCAATAATAATTCTTGTGATGTCTAGCACCAGGATTGTGCATTGCAAGGGAGACGTTTTCTTTGTTGAAGTAAATTTGTGACTTAATGCCCAAAAAACTTTGAAATACAACCATGTCTCTTTCAAAACCTTGAGATTATTAATTTTTTTATTATTTTGATTTACACACTATTTGTATGTATGTTTATGTTGTAATTGTTTAATTATTTTGATTTAAACGCTATCTATCCATACACTAACTGTTTGGGTTAGGGTACAAAATAAGTGTTTTGACAGGTTCTCCAGGGGCTTGGGTTGTCCCTCCACTAGGACAGATTGTTACCAGTCTCTTCTTAGAGGATGGATTCTTCTCCAATGTGCATGGTCACAGTGTTCTTTAACACCCTTGTCATAGACCTCCTTTTTCAGCAATCACGGGATTTACCTTCAACATCACAAAACCTCCTTTTTGTCTCACATTTTTTTAATGTATTTCCTCCCTAAGACTCTTAACTTTACCTAAAAATATTTTTATCTTAAATTGATATTAAAATTCCTTTTTCTAGGTTGAGCACATCTGATATACTTCTAGCATCCGGTAAATTCCTATTTGACAAATGACCTAGGTAAGCTTAAATGATATGCACCAAATGGTAAATACCTGTGCATTTTGTCAACTTAGCCTAAGCCATCATGCTTTGGAGTAAACTTCCTTAGCAATGTAATTTACAAAAAAATACAAATGGCAGAGACAGAGTAGATCTTGTAACTCAAAAATATTGGAATCAAAGGATCGACACTAATTTTAGGGCTGATTCAAACAACAACTCATGAATAGTGGAAATATTATAACTAAATAACAACGAAATCCTGCAAGCAACCCTAACGTGCAACAAATCTACATTAGACAAATACAATTTATAAATAAATAAAAATAGAAAGATAAATCCTGCAAAGTTCTTGCAAGGCGCAAAAGATAGCTATCGAATTATTGAAAAAATTGTCTCGATAGAATCTAATGGCCTCGAAACTATTGGAACCCATATTACAAAAACAAAATAAGGCCTATTTGCATCCATCCTTTTAGCATACTTCTCGGACATTTTCTATCACCGAGGATGAAAATTTAAAAGGAATAAATGTCAAAACAAAGCCAAAGTCAACCGCTAAAAAACTCACCTGGAGCAAATTTACCAGTGCCCTAGATCTCAGACATGCATGGAACACAAATTCAGTCTGATCTAAGAAATCATCCATATATCAAAGATGGATGGGTAAAGCGAAAATAAATTTCTCTACTGAATGGGATGCTAGTTTTTTCGTAAACATGTCTAGACACGTTTAGACCTAATCCCTAAGTAAATTTACCGGTTCCTTGGATCTCAGACATACATGCAAGGAATGAAAATTCAGTCTAATCGAAGAAAGCATCCTGATATCAAAGATGGATGGGTAGAGCGATAAGGAATTGCTATGTTGAATGGGATGTTGGTTTTTTTGTAAACATGTGTAGACAAGTCTAGACATGATCCCTCTCAATGTTGGATTTTCTTGATTACTCATGGCTCCTCAACTTTTCTTCATTTGGGACATGGGATGGAATCTGAAATGCATCCCAAGTGTAGATGAAATATTAAATGCCTACCAAGTCACGAAATGCTTCACACTCTACATATCCTACATATTCCATGACTAAGTTAATCATAAAAGAATGGAATCCTTTAATGATGCAGGAGCATCGTCAGCAGCCAAACGAGCGTGAAGGCGGAAGATAGCTGGAGGACCACTAGCGCACATTTTTGAAATGTTTTTGAAACATTAATGTAATGGTTAAAGGGAAGCATACTTGCAATTTGTAAACAGATCATGAGCGATTCGCTCTCATCTGTAGAATGTAGAGACATTTATGCATAGTTAATGAAAGTAGGTAGATTTGAATGTTAGATTAGACAGTTGTTATCACTGAAATTTCGTCCGCACAGGGCGACAAGAACTCCGCATCGTCAACACAGAAAAACAGTCATTCATGGCACAAGGTTAATTCCACAGCATAGCAAAAGGGTCAAAACTATACAAAATGGCCAAAAAAATTACAAGGCGCTTGCACCCACTGGGCGCACGCGCGCGCGTGCGTAACATCTTCGTATCTAGAGCGCATATGCGTGGCTGTGGGGTAAAAAACCCGCGCGCCTGCCAAACGGCGCATTTATGAAACTGGTCGGCCTCCCAACCACTAATGGATCGGCTCCCAAGTCGATTTGACACCAAATCCAAGCTCAATCTGCGTGGGGAGGCTGGTCAAAGACC
>ML780457.1:690027-713296 GCA_009831015.1 Picea engelmannii | reverse complement strand
GCTCACATATAACTGGTTATAAATGACAACAATGGGTAATGAATAAATGTTGAATGCTAATTGATGAGTTTTTGTGCAAGAGGGAAGTTTTGGGAAAAAGATCCCCACACTCATTCACCCCCCTCCCCTCTAAGTGTGGTAGGTGTGTCCAACAGTTGGGTAGACCATCGTAATATGATAGAAATGTGGTTCATGATGGGAGAAAGAACACATACACCCTAGAGAAGAATGGGAGGACTCACATGTTGCTGCTGATCAAGGACAAAGAAGTGAAACTAGAGGTGAACAACACTGTGCTTCTCATGAGTGGGAAGGAACTTCTTAAAGAGGTTAAGAAGAAGGAAGACACACAATTTATTGTGGTCAGGAAGCCTAGAATTGTTTTGACCAATACAAGAGTGGATGATTTACCAGAAGAAATCCAAAAGTTGTTGGAAGATTTTGTTGATATAGTAGTGGACGAACTACCATGTTTGTTGCCACCTATCAGGAGTATAAGTCATCACATTGATCTTATACCTGGAGCCAGTTTACAAAACAAAGCCGCATACAGATTGACACCGCAAGAGAATGAAGAAGTCAAGAGACAGGTCTAGGATTTAATGGACAAAGGATTGGTTCGAGAAAGCTTGAGTCCATGCGTTGTTCCAACAGTGCTCAGCCTAAAGAAAGATAGAGGCTGGAGAATGTGTATCGACTCAAGGGAAATCAATAAGATTACCATCAGATACAGATTTCCATTGCCAAGGATGGATGATTTGATGGATTGCTTGAGTGGAGAAAGATTATTTTCAAAGATTGATTTGAAAAGTGGATATCACCAGATTCGTATGAGAGAAGGTGATGAATGGAAGACAACATTCAAGACGAATGAGGGGCATTATGAATGGCTTGTCATGCCATTTGGTTTAACAAATGAACCCAGTACTTTCATGAGATTGATGAACGAAGTCTCGAAGGATTTCATTGGGAAATTCGTCATTATATATCTTGACGACATATTAATTTTCAACAAGACTGAAGTAGAACACTTGAATCATTTAACTATAGTGATGAGGAGATTACAACAAGAGAAATTTATGATAAATATGAAGAAATCATCATTTATGAGGATGAAAATCATTTATTTGGGTTTTGTTATCCCTGCAAATGAGCTGAAAATGGATTCGGAAAAGGTAGAAGCAATTAAGAATTGACCATCATCGAAGAATGTGTTTGAAGTTCAAAGCGTCCATGGTTTAGCTAGTTTCTACAGGAAATTCATCCGAAATTTCAGTGGGATTAGTGCACCAATGATGGATACGGTGAAGAAAAGACACAAAGCTTTTCATTGGGCAGAGGAAGCAGAAAAAAGTTTCAACCTACTGAAGAAGAAGATCACGGAGCAGCCAATTTTGGTTTTGCCATATTTTAGCAAGACATTTCAGGTCAAGTGTGATGCGAGTGGGTTTGTAATTGGAGCACTCTTGAGCCAAGATGATAGGCCAGTTCCATACTTCAGTGAGAAATTGAATGAAGTGAAGATTAAATACTCAACATATGACAAAGAATTTTATGCAGTCATACAAGCGCTGAAGAAATGGAGACATTATTTGGTTCCTAAAGAGTTTGTTTTGTACAGTGATAATCATGCTTTACAATTCATGACTCAACAGGTGAATTTGAACCAAAAGCATGCTAAATGGGTTGAATACATGCAAAATTTTACTTTTGTGACTAAGCATATTTCTAGAACTACTAACAAAGTTGTTGATGCTTTGAGCAAGAAATGTTTTCTTATGCAGGAATTTAGAGTCAAAACTTTGGGTTTTGATAACCTCAAAGAAATGTACAGGGATGATCCATATTTTAAGGAGGCATATGAGGCATTTGAGAATCCAGTTCTCAGGGACAAAAGCCAATGGGCTGAATACATGATCCAAGATGGATTTTTATTCAGGGGCAATCAGCTATGTATTCCAAAATTCTCCATGATGGAGAATTTGCTAAAAGAAAAACACAGTGGAGGATTGGCCGAACACTTCGGTTATGACAAGACGTTCTCAAAATTGAATGGCTCATATTTTTGGCCAGGGATGAGAACAAATGTTAATAAATTTGTGGAAAGGTGCAGGATTTGTCAGCACACAAAAGGGAGAAGGTAGAACATAGGGTTATACCAGCCATTACCCATACTTGCATGGCTGTGGGACGCAGTGAGCATGGATTTTTTATTGGGACTTCCAAAGACACAAAGAGGTTGTGATTCGATCTTTGTAGTAGTCAAAAATTTTTCCAAGATGGCACATTTTATACCATGCCAGAAAACCAGTGATGCAACCCATATTGCGAACCTGTTTTTCAAAGAAGTCGTCAGACTTCACGGCTTGCCAAGGAGTATTGTTTCGGATAGAGATACCAAGTTCGTGGGAAATTTCTGGAGGACTTTATGGAAGAAATTGGGGACAAGTTTTTCTTTTAGCTCAGCTTATCATCCTCAAATGGATGGGCAAACAGAAGTTGTGAATAGAAGCTTGGGAGATTTACTGAGGAACCTAGTGACTAAACACCACAGTCAGTGGGATCACATTCTACCACAGGTGGAATTTTCTTACAATGATTCATTCAACAGAAGAACAGGGTACAGTCCATTCCAGATTGTATATGGAATGCAGCCAAGGGGATTTTTTGAGTTGAAAGATCCGGAACAAAATGAATTTAGAAGTGCTAGTGCAGAGGACTTTGCAGAAGCAATGAAGGAGCTTCACAGCCAATTCAAGGATCAATTGCAAAGTTCAAATCAAGAATACAAGTGCAGAGAAGATCAACACAGGCGAGAACTTCAATTTGAAGTTGGTGATCTGATTCTGGCACATCTAAGGAAGGAAAGGTTCCCAAGAGGAACATATAACAAACTGAAGATGAAAAAGATTGGACCATGCAAAATCATAAAGAAATTTAGGGCAAACGCATATGAGATTGAATTACCCGATGGGATCGAAATTTCACCGATATTCAATGTTGCAGATTTGTACCCTTACAAAGATGAAGAAACAAGAACAGAGGATGAACAAATAGAGGTTCAGTGGACCAAACAAATGCCTGTAGCTGAAAAGCCATAGATGGAAATTATAATTGACAAGAGAGTCAGCGGGAAGACTAAGAGGAAGGAGTATTTTGAATACTTGGTCAAATGGAAGGGACATCCAGTTGAAGATGCTAGTTGGGAAGATGAGGCTGAAATTCATAAGCATGGACAAACCATGCAAGAGATCATGAACAGGAGTTCATGAAAATTTTCAAGTGAGAGAGTATGATGCAGGAGCATCGTCAACAGCCAAACGAGCGTGAAGGCAGAAGACAGTTGGAAGACCACCAACGCACATTTTTGAAATTTTTTTGAAACATTAATATAATGGTTAAAGGGAAGCGTACTTGCATATTATAAACAGATCATGAGTGATTCGATCTCATCTGTAGAATGTAGAGGCATTTATGCATAGTTAACAAAAGTAGGTAGATTTGAATGTTAGATTAGATAGTTATAGAACATAGGAGGGAAAATGGATATAGACACCCTCACCTTTGTATCATAGAGTTAGTTGCATCATTAGAACATTAGCATGCAGTTGTAGCAGAGAGATGTAGAGAAGAACCCATGTACAAAATCTTTGAATTAATATATGGAGCTTTGAATCAGACTCATGGTGTTATGATGTTTTCTATGTATACATGTTGAATGGTATCTTGATAGTTGCTTTATTCTCTCTGTTATACATTTGATTTAATACTGTGTTGAATGTATGATTTCATGTTGAATGTTTGAAGTCTGAGAGAGAGAGAAAGAGAATGAGTTTCAATTTTTTCTCTTCTTGAGAGAGAATTTCCTACAAGGAGTGCAGTGAAACGTCCACAAGGAGTGAGTTGACAAAGGTTCAGAGTTTATCTTTGAAAGCTCAGGAGGGTTACTGTTGTTCTCATTCCAGTAGAAGTGCAAGTGAAGCATAGAAGCTGTGCAAGGTTTGCGTAGGCTGGTTGAAAACTTAGAACTTATCAACCAAGGGAAGAGTTGAAGGACTGTTGTTGCAAGGCGTGCATAGAGTCGAAAGATCAAATACCGTGGATTTTTTGAAAGTTTGTCTCAAGGAGTGCGAGCAAGAACCCTTTTTGAGACTTGAATTGGAAGAGAAAGCTCCGGAGGGTCAATACCTTTGAGAGTACCCAAAGGGATACAAATATTGGAAACGTCTCACAGAAGTTAAGTTCCAATAGAAGAACACTGGTTCATTTCGCAGGAATTGTCAATGAGGAAACGAGCTGTCGAAATTCTCCGTGGAAAATTCACGAAATAGCGAGGACCATAGGATCTAGGAGAGATGTAGAGAAGTTAAGCATTGGATCAAATGGGGACTTATCAGTATTTGACCTTGTGGAAAGTGTCATTTCAGAATTCAGGGTTTAGAAGTGATAGAGGGATGAAAGTCAGAGGTTCGTTGAAGTCCCAAAAGCCAAAAAGCTTGAGTGATAGGTGGCAAGAATCTGTGTCAGAGATAGAGGACAGCGGGAAAGACATATGGCGTACTCGTCGCTAGGCGGAGTCAAACTTTGTTGACTGTTTCAAGGTTTCATAGGTTGGAGAGCCGGAAGCCTTGCATTAGGATTCATGAAGACGTGAAGTATAAAGCTTCGAATCGGCGAAAAGTCCCATAGGGGAGCCAGTACTTGCTGAACGCATCGGGGTTCGGCATTTTGGAATTTTCGAAGATGAGAGATAGGTATTCTTTGTTCTGGGATTCCTGAAATCGTGAAACACGATACGACTATGGAGGAGGACATGGCCAAACATTTCGGTGAATCGACATTTCGGGTTTCGGTAGTAGAGAGCCGAGAAACTCGACAATAGGGATCGCGAAATTGCAAGACCTGAAGTCCCAAATTAGCGAAGGTGCGGCGTTGTTGTGGTCAAGGATATTTGGATTGGCGCCTGGTGTTCGTTCACATAGGCTCAATTCATAAGGACCTGTGGAAAACACTGTTGTGTGCATGTGTGTGGGATTCCCTGTGGGGAAAACCAAAGAGTCAACCAGACTCAAGGGAGGGTTTAGAAAGATCCTACATGGACCTCGACCATAGGGTTCGGGGGTCTGCACCAGTTAATCACCTAAATGTGGCAATCAACTGGTGATGTAATTTCTTAATATGATTAAGCAAATGTGAAAAAGTAAACACTTAAATGCACATCTTTATAAAAGAAAGGAAATTAATGGTTGAAATCAAAACCCTTCATTTATTTTGACGACGAAGAATATTCCATCCACATTTAATCCTGGCCATAGAAAACACATTAAGAACTAAAACCCTATTAAATGTGTCCAATTCCATTAGGTATACACCTCTCGGTGTAATTAGTCAAATATATAGGTAAGGATGCATATTTTTTGTTTTTAGTGTGTTAAGGTTATATAAATTATTCAAATCCATCATTGTTTTTGTTTTTGTTTTAGATAGATATAGATGATTAGGTGATAGTATACTTAGTAGTCAAATTGCTATCCAAAATTAGATTATTATTATTATATATTTTATTTTTTTAATTATATATATATATAACAAATTTAAAACTATATTTATGAGATAAATTATAATGGTATTGAGAGAGTTTATATCATCATGCTATTAAAGCAAATTCTATCTAAAAATTTATTTTCTTACTTTATTAAAGAATATCTTAGTTAAAAATACAAGTTCTCATGTTGTGATCTATAATGAATCAACATTGTTAAAATAAAAAAAAACTTTCAGAAGTTGCATAGTGAAATTGGACATTGGACATTTCTCAAAAATGTCGTGTGATGAAAGAAAATATACTCAAATTAAATTACAATGTTTTTTGAGCACATGTTTTTTTTTTTAAGAAATATAAATAATATTTTACCTTTCTTAAGGTTGATATACCAATTCTAGTCTCACTAGACATTAATCAACATAATCATCATCATAAAAGCATAAGTGATTAAAGACAATATTCACATATCCAAAAAAACCTTTGTCACCAAAGCTTCCCATTACTTTTAGTTTTTTTTGCACTTTCACTATAATGGCCAAATCTAGAATCAAGGGATATCTTAAGTAAAACTAGTGCCTAGTGGTTGAGATCAATGAAAAAACAAATTTCATTTTTTGTTTCACTATGGCTAAATTTAGAGTCGGGGAATATCTTAAGTGAAGCTTTTACTTGATATCATTCCCTCTAGAACAACTTTCATGTTTTTTTTTGTGACGTATGGTGCCTCACCCATCCTCTCAAACTTGGAACGTACATACTTCACTTCCCACTTCATCGAAACGACCTATCCAATGCGACTCATCAAAGAGTTAGGAATATTCCTCAAGCCATCTCCACGACTGCATCCAAATATTCCTAAGTCCACCACATGACTCATCCAAGAAGGTCGTCCCAAGTTCTCTGCAAACTCACCCAATCAAGGCATCCCAAACTAATACAAGACTTATTTGAATCTACAACACTTGAGTCATCCTCAAGTGTGTGGATTTTCCATGGAAATGGAATACACTTGAACCATCAAGCCATCTAACTTCCCTTCAAAGAACTCATGACAACACTTAGGAAATGCAAGAACTCAAAACCAATTGTTCATTTCCAACATAATCCTTGGTTGCACCCATGGTTCATGTATGTTTTATTGGACTTCCACTTTCCAAATAAACTAACTCTCTGCATGAAATCCCCTCAATCACCATCCGTAGATCCAAAAACTAACAAGACCTTCACTGCGATACAATGATGAGTCCATCCATCCACTTCAAAATTCCATCTAAGTCCCAAACTTCACACACAACTGATTGAACTCATATCCAATGCCTTTCCATATCCACACCTTGACTTCGTTCACTTCAAGGCACCATGCACCCACTTCCTAGATGTTAATTCATACTATTTCTAACTGACTTTTGTAACTCTACAAAGAGCTACCTCATCCGAAGGCTGCAGTCTACCAATTCGCCCAACAACCCAAATGAATTCAATTGTTGTTCTTGCAAATTCAGATCATGGATATGTCATGATATAAATGTTCCCAATCATCTGCCTGCTACAAAGCTCCTCTAGTTCACCTCAATTCATTGTTGTGGGTGGGAAATCCCCCTACAGACTAGCATTAAGGGTTCTGTAATGCATGCTGAAATGACCTAAAGTCTCCTACTTTTTACCAACATCCCAATCATAATCCCCATTATTCATATGCAAATACAAGGTTAAAAAAATCAATTTACTGTACCTTAGTTTCTGTGTTTGATGTCGATCCTTTAACATTTGGTCACTCCTTGACTACAAATATCCTCCCAATGCTGACCTGCATTCACACAAAGACAAACAAAAAACTCCGCATGCATATGATCTATGAACTAATGGGTTAGAGAATCTATCAAAATAGAATCAAATTTAAATATTGACAATCTCATATGGCGGGACGGGAAAAGTACTTCTTTTTATTAATATCACAAGAGTAACCTTACAATAGTGAGATTGACCACTTCTCCTTGAATCTGGTCATGGGCCCCTCTTCAACTGTGCTCCAACTTCTTTTGTATATGCTTCTCTTCACACACTAGTTGCAAAATGTTGGGACAACGGGAATGTGAAATCCAGTAGAGTTTCTTTACTCGTATTTTCGTCTTTCTAAATGGGACCCCTACCCCTTCTTTTATAAGCTAGAAAAGGCTAGGTATTTGGACGAGTGACTGGCTATTAGTGGTCAAACGATTTAGGTAACTTATCCAAAATTGTGAGTTATGTCTGCAACTTTCCTTTTTTTGTTCTTTTGTAGGTATACGTGGGTTGTAGTGGGACAGCCAACGTATACACGCCTGCAGTAGTGGAGCAGGGTGCGTGTGCCTTTAAAAAATGTTGTTTTTAAGAAGAGATGTTAAACAGTGGTTTGGAAAAAGATGTAAAATGAGATGGCCTGATGCCAGGTAAACATATATGGTGCAAATTAGGGTTATAACAGTCATTCATCCAAGTGATTCAACTTGCTACAAACCAGAACTCCTCCCCTTCACGATCACTTTTGTGGTTAGTTGGACTATTGGAAATGGATTTTTGTTATATATACTAGTTCTTTGTTTTTGTACTTACCGGCCTTGGTCACACCCTTTTTAATGAATAAAATTTCCCAGTCCTTGTGAAAAAAAAATTAAGGTATTATAATTTAACTAAAATTTGATATTGTACTTGAATGTTTCTTCTCACTTAATTAAAGAGATTAACAATGTTCCTTCTAAATTACAAATTACACTTACACATATATTGTGTCAAAAACATGTAAATACACTATCTTTATTATTTCAAATGTTGTATTTTATAACAATTAAGCAACATCATAAATTTGACATAACCCATATTGAATATTGCAATGTGACATAACTATTAAGAAATGTAGAAATTCCACATAAGTCAACTAAGATGAATATCACAATGCATCATACTTTTCAAGAACACCAAAAACACACATAACCCTTGAGAAAAATCATAAAGTGATATAACCCTTGATGAAGATCACAATGTGACATAACCAATGAGGAATGCACAATTTGACATTAGTAAAAAATGATGAGCATCCCAATGCAACATAACCATTGAGAATGTCACAATCGAACATAATCCTTCTGGAACATCTCATTGTGAAAAAACCATTTATGGATGTTGTAATGTGATGCTCATTGAGGAACATAACAATTCAAGATAAATCAACCAACCTGAATGTCACAATGTAACATGACCATAGCCAACCTTAGTCAACCTTGGTCAACCACAGTAATATGGGTATCCATGGTCAAACATAGTCAATCGTGGCCAACCATGGTCAACCCAATTCACCCATCGTTATGTTGATATAAACCTTGCAACATAACCCAACCCTTCCTGAATATCACAATACAACATAGCCATTTCAGAACAAATCATTTTCTTATAAAATGACAAAGATGAGTATCACAATTCATCATGAGCATTAAGGAACATATCACTAGAACATAACCCTTAAGGAATGTTGGAAGGTGACATAACCCTTATTTAATGTCACAATGTGATGTAACCATAGATGAATTCCAAATTCACATAACACAACAAATATGAATGTCACAATGCAAGATAATAATTAGGGAACATCACAATCCAACATAACCCAACTCTTCTTAAATGTTTCAATGGGACATAACCATTTAGGAACATAACATTTCCTTATAAGTCAACTAAGATGAATATCATAATGCATCATGACTATTCATGAATATCTCATTGAAACATAACCCTTAATGAATGTCGCAATGTGATGTAACCATATAAGAACATAACAATTTGACATAACACAATGAATATGAATGCTACAATGTGACATAATCATTGGGGAACATCATAATCCAATGTAATCGAACTGTTCATGAATTTTTCAATGTGACATAACCATTGAGGAACATAACATTTCCTTATATGATGAACAAGATGAATATCACAAGGCATCATGACCATTCATGAACATATCATTGAAAAATAACCCCTAAGAATTGTCGTAAGGTGACATAACCCTTAATGAATGTTGCAGTTTGACATAACCATAAATGAACGTAGAAATTTGATATAACACAATGAATATTAACATCACAATGTGACATAATCATTGGGGAACATCACATTCCAACATAACCCTTGACAAACATTGCAATATGACATAACCATTGATAATTTCACAATGTCACAAAGCTTAACCATAATCCCTTAATGAATGTCACAATCTAATATAACCCTTGAAGAATGTCACAATCCGACACAACCCTTGACGAACATAGCAATCTGACATAAACCTTGATGTTGCAATCCAACATAACCCTTGACAAATGTCTTCATGTGATGAAATCCATTATAACCCTTGATGAATGTCTCAATGTAACACAATCCAACATAAACCTTGACAAATGTTGCAATAGAACATAAACCTTGATGAACATCATAATATAACATAACCCTTGACATCACATTCCAACATAACCCTTGAAAAAAATTCCATTGTGACACAATACAACATAACTGTCAAGTTGTTTATTTGTCAATTAATAATCCCTATTACATTTACTTGTCAATCTAGTTCGTAAATTTATGAGTTGTAAACACAATATGTGCAGGTAAAGGGATAAAGACTAAGCTATCCTATCTATGCAATCTGATCAAGTATGAAAGCATAAGGAAACTAATTAAGAAAACTTAAATAGTGTCACTTATGTTCACAGGACTGACATTAGATATGGCAAGAATTTAATGGCTCCGCATATTATGTCAAGATTACTTATCTACGCATGAATATGACTATGAACTATTTGCGTCTTCAATACCATTCAATGAATGATTAAACTATCTATGTGCAAAGGAATTGGAATACTACTAAGAAACAAACCATGTCCACCAACCAACAACTAGTTCTCTTATCTAATTCTCTTTGAGAGGCTTATGATGCAGTCTTTCACTTAACAGTTTTAAGTGTTCTTGCTATCAGAGATAAGGTTAGATTCAAGAACCAAGGAATTCTAGTTATTGTTATCAATAAAAAAGATAATGAAATTTTCTAATTAAATGTAAAGGAAAATAACATTACTACTACTTACTCACTCCATTAACCTAATATCGAGATCTACAATCTAAAATAATTATTTAATTAATGGTTAATCATCCAAGCATGGAAGTAAATCAACATAACTAAGGAATGCAATTAACTATACAAACTATGAATTAACAAATCACAAGTGAATGCAATAAATCTCTATTGTTTAAGAATAGAATTGCAGACTTAAAATTGAGTAATTGTAGAAGTAAAATATCAACACAAATTACCTATATATGGAACAAAAAAATTGCGTGATCAAGGTTGGTGGGCCCTCCCAATTGGATAGAGAGAAAACTAAAAGACAATATTACACAAGTATAGTGAACACGATGATGAAGAAATGAGCATTGTCATTAATCAACTACAAATGATGTTACAACAAGAATATCAACATTATACAATTCTCAAGATATGAAATAATGTAAAAATCATAATCTCCAGGTTCACTCCCTCTCATTACAGTATGAACTGCTACATATAGAGACACATTCTACCACAATTACAATAGATTTTGTGTACATATCATGTCCCCTATTTCTCATGAACAAAATGGTGATTTTAGACATTTTAGAAGGTGGTTGTAACTATCAAATCATTCCTTTACTAACTAAATAGATCATAATCATCTTCATACTATTCATATGACACAAATTGCATACGAAAAATATCCTCTAGATCATGAGAATAAACTTCGTTTGCAAAGAGGGTTTTGTTACCAACCCGAACTGAAGGAAATTGTTTGCACACTTGAACAAAGGATTGAACCACAAGAATCAACCCTATATTTGATTTCATGGACACCGCACAATGTTTGATTGGTCCTCTTCAAAATCCAGGTGGTCGATCTTCAACAAGAATTTCAAACATATGCCAATGAATGTGAATAGGTACTAGAATGGAATGTCAGTACCATAATTAACAAGTATTACTAGAAATGAACTAAGGTACCTGAAATGAGATGAACAAAACATCATTAGCACATATTTTCTATACATTCAATCTAATTCATCAAAGACATAGAAAATCTTCAAAACCATACAATATTTACCTCTTATATCTTGTGAAGGGTGTTTTCCTTTAAGAACACATGAAAACATGGTAAAAAGGTAATAACCCGGTACATAGGTAAGGTATAGGTGTTTAAAAAGGGTAACTAGTAAGTGAAAAATGTGTCAAAACCATGGGCCAACATCTCCCCCATGCTTGTGTATTTTCATGTCCTTTTGCAAACAGATCTCCTAACAAGCCCACAAAATTTGGAAAAATTGTAGTGGCCTCATAGATTGCTAGTGAATCCTAGCAGTATCAATCAAAAAAATGAGGTTTCTTGTTGTTGTGGTCCTTATTTTATTAGTTATTCTCTTGTTTGGTATAGTAGGGTCTATGATCATCCTGTATAATTCTGTTTTCTCTACACCAATATTTTTATTCTCATCCTGGAGCTTTTGAGTATGAACCTTTAATTTCTCATTTTCTCCCTCTATACAATGACTCAAAACCTTAAATTATTCTAATTTATTCTTCAATTTCTTATTCTCCTTTTGTTTCTTTCCCAATTTAGAAAGGCTTGGATTGTCAACATAACATGAAGATGTTACATGTATGTTAGATGCTCCTTGCATTTGATCATCGAATTGAGGTTTAGTTGGGGATGATATAGAATAAAATGGTGTAGCATACCCTTGTGCATCTGATTTAGATGGTGTAACATATCCTTGTCCATCCAACATAGAAGGTGATGGTATCTGAGTGTATGAAGTGAATTTTTTTGTTTTCTAAGAATCTCTGGTGACACTTAGATTTCCCTTAATATTTTCCCCTAAAATGTCTACATTAATAGTTTGTGAATGAGTCAAATTCTATTGAGGAGAAGGGATGGTTTCTTGACTCGAGCCTTCCTCTCTTTCACCATACTTATTGTGACCCGATGACCTACATGTGTCTCTATCGAAGTCTCTAGTGATGGACTCTATTTCAAGCCATTTTGTTTAGTTGAATTTTATGTATGAGAGATGAAGCTCTCAACTCCATGGGAGTCAAGGTTTTCATCATCACCTTTATTGTTGTCTTGTGAACCTCAATGATCTATATTATTTTGAAAATGAAATGAAGGAAGAGATATAATAAGGAAATACACAAAGATATTGCAAGAAACACGGAGATATAGTAATGCACAATTTTTATTAATGAAAGAAATGTATAGAAACTGTAAAAATACAAAGTGAATGAACTCCCTAGAATGATGGTAGCTTATCTATGAGAAGAGATGTGTTTTCTATGCTCGTTCACAAGAATATGTGTTAACAATGAGGCTCAATGGAATTTTTAACATAAAGAAGAAATGAGAAAACCCTAACCATCCAAAAACCTAACCCTGGGAGGTGAAATGGAAAAAGGTTTGTGGGATCCAATGAGGGTAGTTGATATGTCAACTTCCTGAGGGTGTAACATTTGCATACGATATTCATTTTGGGTGTTTGATACCTCGTTGGAAAGGTATAGAAGAGGAGTAAAACTTCCTCCAGAGCCAAGGTATGTCGTTGTCAACCCTCGCCCCCCCAAAAGTCCAAAACAACGTCATTTAAGGCCTCAAAATGGCTCTAGAAGTTTGGGACCCAAAAACTGTAAAATAATGTCAAAATGGAAAATTGTTCTTTAAGCCAGTGGAGTAGGTGGGTGGCCACCGATATCCATCTAGATAATTGCTCCCCCATTAGGAAGAAATGTTCCCCATTGTTTCAAGTTCCCATGGGATATGAGGAATATTTTGTTGAATCTGAACCTTGGTGAGCTACTTTCCTTGGTGAAGAAGTTGTCCTGCTTAGCTTGTTGAAGGCTATCACAAACCTATTGTTGGAGGGGTTGGATCCGTTCAAAAAACCTAGTTGCATGATCTTCTGGAGTGTGGGAGGACTCTTTTGGTGAATATTAAACATGAAGAATTATATATATGGGGGATAATGGTTGAAACCCTAAGCACACTTGAAAATGGTTGTGTCCAATAGAGATATCAAGGGATATATTATAGATTAGATTGATTAGGAACTACAGAGGCACCCCTATAGGTGAAGAAAGAATATCTTTATCCTCTTCTAAAATTTTGTCGATCTTCTTTTGTTGGATATAAATATGTTTAGCTAAGGTTGTGGTGGTCGTAGTGTCGTTATATTCACTTTCTTATTGGATCCTGAAGAGGCTAAATTTTGCAGTATGAGAGATTAATTTGCGATTTTTTTTTGTCAAGACAATAGCCAAAACTACCTCTGGTATCTTGTAGAGTTGACACCCTAGAGTAACAATGAAACTATGGGGTTGAGACTCATAAACAACATGAATCTTCCACTTATGGCTAGCCTAATAGAACATCATAGAATTCCAGTGGGGAAACATCACACAATACCTCATCCTTGAAAGGATTGATGCCATAGGATTGATACATTTTTGTATGGTTGTAGGTGTGGTGTTGTTGGAAAATCCAACTGTTTGATGACCTCTGTTGAAATGAGGTTCTTTTGGATTGTGCTATCAAAAATGAAATGTAGAGGGGTCTCCTTCACCCACATATATGAATGGAAGATGAATTCCCTCTCCTAGGGATCCTCTGGTTCTTCTAGTTGGATTGTTCTGGTCGTAATGGTAGCAATGAGTTATGTATCAATGATCAATCTCCTTTTATTGTTTTCTAAATTAGAGTCTAATTTTGGGCTCAACCCTTTTCTTTGAGATCAACCACCAATAATTTTTTTGAGTGACATTCATCGATCTTGTGCTAAGGTATTTTGTGGAAGTTGCACCACTTCCCAGTTTCCTTGTTCATCTTCCCATTACCCTTCTTTTCCTACGACGTAGAATGGTTGTATTGAGATTGATTGTTCTATGAGTTATGGCCACATTTACCATACTTTAGTTGTTGCAGATATGTAGACCTAAACTCCTTCTTGTTTTTCTATTTAAATTTATGCTCGATTTTCACAACATATCGATAAGAGGCTCCCAGAGATGATATTTCTAGAAACTCCATTTTGGTTTGGATGTACCTATGCAGGGCCTGATGATATTTTATAACCATATGCAACTCATATTATTTGATACATATCTTGGTGCCCAAGGTATGGAAGGTATTTTTGAACTTTGGCATTGTTTTTCCCCTCTCTTGATGCAGTTTGATCCATCTCATGTACTAGTCATCATAATTTCCAATAGGGTAATATTGTTCCTTGATGACATCCATAAACAAATCCCAAGTGGGTTCAGCCTTAAACATTCGAGAGTCCTTTGTGGAATTTTTCTCATAGTAAGTTTCCCACCAATTTTTGACATGAGGGGCAACCTTAAGGACCGCAAAGGTGATGTTTTCCCTGTCAGAAAATTTGTGGACAAAGAAATAACCTTCTATCATATTTAACCATTTTTCCAAAGCATATGCATCTATCTGACCTTCAAACATAGGAATATCAAAATTAACTTGTACCTTGAAAGGGGTGATGCTTCCAAAGTGTCTTCTTGATGAATATGAATCTACTATTATTGGAAGTCATCGAAGGATTTGTGAAAAATCTTCCATCATTTCATCCCTCTATCACATGAGGGCTTCCTCGAGTAACAGGTCAATATAATCTCTTTCTCCCTCATCTCTTTTTTCTTCCTCCATGGGAGGAAACTTGGGATGGAAATAGATTTTGTCCTCAAGAGAAACTAACTCGAGACCCAACTCTCTATATCATGACCTCGTCAGGGACATGCACTAAGAAATGATAAGGAGAAGCCTACTCTAATACCACTAATCTAGATTATTTTGAGAACAAAATGAAGGTGTGAAGGTGGAGATATAGTCAGGAAATACAAAGAGATATTGCAAGAAACATAGAGATACAATAATGCACAATTTTTATTAATTAAATAAATGCACAAAATTGTAATAATACAGAGTGAATGAACTCGCTAGAATGGTGGGAACTTATCTCAGAAAAGAGATGTGATGGCTACACTCATTCGCCAGAAGATGTGTTTAAAATGAGGCTCAAAGGAATTTTTAACATAAATAAGAAATGAGAATACCCTAACCATCCAGAAAACTAACCTCAGGAGATGAAACTCCAAAATGATTGTGAGCCCTGATGGGGGTAGTTGATATGTCAACTTCTTGAGGGCGTAATTTTTACATACGATCTCCATTTTGGGAATTCGATACCTCGTTGGAAAGGTATAACCAAGGAGTAAAAATATCCATATAGCCCATTCATCCCCCCTTATGAATTAATATTCCCCATTGTGTCAAGTTCCCATGGGAGATGTGGAAGATTTTTCTAAATCTTAACCTTGGTAAGATGCTTGCCTTACTGAAGAAGATGTCCTACTTAGCTTGTTGAAGGTTTTCATGAACATCTTGATGGAGGGTTTGGATCCATTCAACTAATATAGCTGCATGATCTTCCTGAGTGGGAGGAATCTGTCGGTGAAGTTGTAGCAAGAAGAGCTATATCAATGGGGGATAATGGTTGGAACCCCAAGCACACCTCAAAAGGGTTGTGGCCAATAGATCTATGAAGGGATATGTTATAGATTTGATTGATTGGGCAGTGCGGAGGAAACTATTTAGGTGAAGAAAGAATATCTTTGTTCTCTTCTACAATCTTGTCTTCCTTCTTTTTCTAGAAATAACTATCTTCAGCTGACACTGTGGTGGTTGCAATGTCCTTATATTCACTTTTTGATCAGATCGTGAAGAGGATAAACTCTGTAGTATGAAAGATTACGTTTTGACACTATTTGTTTGGGACAATAGTCATAACTAAGTCTGGTATCCAGTAGAGATGACCCCCCAGAGTAACAATAACACTACGGGGTCAAGAAGCATAAACAACATGATGCTTCCCTGTATATGTTTGGCCTAGTATAACATCATAGACTTCTAGTGGGGAAAAATCAAACAATACCTCATACTTGAAGGGCTTGATGCGATAATATAGGTGACATTGTTGGTTGATGGAAATATCTCTACCCTAGTGAAGCCACTTGATGTTGTACGGATGTGGGTGTGATGTTGTTGGCTAATCCAACTGCTTGACGACCTCGACTGAGATGAGGTTCTTTTGGCTTTCGCTATCAACAATGAAATAAATTGGGGTCTGTTTCACCCACATCTGTGAATGGAAGAGGTTTTCCCCCTCCTCATGATCCTCTGGTTCTTCTAGTTGGATTTTTGTGGTCGCAATGGTAGCAGTGAATTTGGCATCAATGATCTGTCTCCCTTTATTGTTTTCTGAATCAATTTTTTATTTGAGCTCGATCACCAATGATATCTTTGAGTGACATTCCTTGGTGGTGTGCCAAGGGATTTTGTGGAAGTCGCACCACTTCCCAGAGTTCTTCTTTGTCTTCCCATTAACCTTCTTTTCCTATGGCATGGAGTAGTTTTATTAAGGTTGAATGTTCTATGAGTTATGGTTTCCTTTACCATACTTTGGTTGTTGTTGATTTGTAGACCCAAAATTATGTTTGTTCTTCTACTTAAATTTCTGCTCGAATTTGAAAACATATCGATATGCGACTCCCAGTGATGAGGTTTCTAGAAACTCCATTTCATATTGGATGTACCTGTGTAGAACCTCACAATATTTTAGAACCAGATGACACTCGACGTCTTTGATACCCACTTGGTGTGCAAGGTATGGAAGGTAATTGTGAACTCAGGCACTGTTTGGCCCCTCTCTTGATGCATTGTGGTCCATTTTATGTATTGGACATCATAGTTTCCAACAGGGTAATACTATTCCTTGATGAAATCCATAAAAAAATACCAAGTGGGTTTGTCCTTAAACATTCCAGACTCCTCCGTGGAGTTTTTCTCACAATAATTTTCCAACCAATTTTTGACATGGGGGGCAACCTTAAGGAGTGCAAAGGTGATATTTTCCCTATTAGAAAAATTGTGGACAAATAAATAACCTTAAAGAATATTTAACCACTTTTCCAAAGCATCCCCATATATATAACCTTTAACCTTTAAATTAACTTGTACCTTGAAAGGAGTGGTTATTCTAAAGTGGTTTCTTGATGAAGACACATTTGTTTCTATCGACAATCGTCGAAGGATTTGTGAAAAACTTTCCATAATTTCATTCCTCTGTCATGTGAGGGATTCCTAAAGCAAAATATTAATATAATCTTCTTCTCCCTCGTCTTTATTTTCTTCCATGATGGGAGACCTCTTGGGCTATCAAGAGTGGTTGTCTTCATAGAAGCTATCTCAATACAAAAATCTCTATATCCTGTCCTCGTTGGGGACATGCACTAAGAAACAACAAGGAGAATGTCACTCTGATACCACTGATCCAAATTATTTTGAGAATGAAATGAAGGAAGAGATATTATCAAGTGATACATAGATATATTGCAAGAAACATAGAGATACAATAATGAACAATTTGTATTAATGAAATAAATGTACACAAACTATAAAAACACATAGTGAATGAACTTGCTATAATGATGGCAACGTATCTCTAAGAAGTGATGTGATGTGTTAGCACTAGGAGTCACCTTCAGATTGCATGGAAGGAAAGCCCAGTACCCATCAAGTTATAGGTGAATGTAAAGGTGTTTAAAGGGTCAAATGGAAAATGTCTCAAATGATAATGTTCTAACTCAGATAACAGGGCTAGCATGAACCATCAATTAAGGTCTTGGCTAACTTCAATCAATAGTTTGGAAGTAAGTATGAATAGAGAGAATAATTGAATGAGAGAAGTGTAGGGGTTGTTGTAAACATCAGGTCCACAAAAGCCTACGGAGGAAAGTTTCTTAACACAAGATATTCTTGAACTGAGAAACTAAGGAAGCTAAATAAACATCATGATAACATAATGATCAAACATCCATCATAACATCACCAAAATCATTCATGTGAATCATTCAAAGCATGAGAATTTATCATCAGAAGCAAATAAGATGAAAGAGAAGATGATTTCTATTAGCCAAAAAGTCTTAAGTCCAATACATCACTAGATCACAGTTACTTCATCAAAATATTACAGTATAAGGGAGCCTTGCTTAACCATCCGAATCTACTAAAGAAATTGATCTATCTATTTATAACAAAAGGGAGGCAACAGTTGGAGGTATGAGCTGGCTTACTTCCCTTGAAAAAATCTAAACATTTATTTTCTCTAACAACTTATCTAACCACCTATGCTATAAAACAGGAAAATTTTGGTGACTAATCCAACTGAACTTCAAACTAAATTGATTCTCTTTTGTTGCGCAACTCCTTGTTTTCCAAGTGTCTTTCAAAGCATGTGGTTGTATTCATGATGCCAACTGTTGTTTCTACAACCTTCTCCATCATCAATTTATCCAAAAGTTGCTAGCTTGGTCCTCCTAGATCCCTGGTGTTTGTTGGCAGCTTCCTTGGGTAGAAAATATGGGTAGTGCACTACAAGGAGAAAAGGTAGCACTTGTAGGTAGTGCCACTGTGCTGCATATTTGTGCAAACTTTTTTCCTCTGTAAAATATTCGGTAGCACCTCTATGTTGCGTATGTGTACAAACTCTACTCTCTATGCAATATTAGGTAGCACATTTAGGTAGCGCCACTGTGTTGCACCTATATGGCAATTTTGTTCTCTACCAAATATTAGTTAGTGCCTATAGGTATCCCCACTTACGTTGTGTCTGTGTGCATAATTAGATAGCATTGACAAAATGCAATGTCTTCCATCTTGAACATGTGCAGAACAATTGGTGGTCTTTCATGATGACAAAACCATTTTAATTAGGTGCCTTGACCATACAATAGGCAGTGCCCTTTACCATTGGGGAAGCTAGCACTTAGCAAAAACCCAAAACTATGATAGTTAATGCTTAGAAGCCTGTCTAGATGGCAGAGGAAATATTTCAATTTAGTTAACCCTCTAAAAAAGGAACCATCCTAAAAAATGGGGCTTACCTTTTACCAGTTATTTTGTCATTTTGACACTTAACCTCACACTCTTTCTGGTAGAGAGAAGATCTTCAATTGACATAGAAAACTTCTTCTTCTTAGCATTGATAGGCTTCTTCAGTGTAGAAGTTCTCTCCTTAGCTACTGTTTTGTCATCTTCAATGGCAGCTTCAACCAACACCTGTAAATTTATTTGGGCTACCTCATCTTGAAAGTGCTTCAACTCTTCCTTTAGCTTCCTATTCTGAGACTGAAAGCCTCTATTTTTCCTGTAAATATTCTTTAACTATCTATGAAGGGGTTGGGCCTTTCTTGCTGCAAACCTTTCCAAGTCAAGGGTGTGACTGTAGCCATCCATGAGATTGTAACATGCCCACTACCTATAATCAAAAAAAAAATCGTTGTTTTCTCAACAATGAGAATCCCCGATTCACAGGTCTTCTATTTACCTACCCGACTCTCTGTACATAACCGTGGTTTTATGTCCCTTTCCGTCGAGATTTCTTTTTTCAACCATCCCGACTCGCTTAAATTCCAGTTAGCCTCCTAGGATAATCTCTTGGTTGCATGGCCTCCTCTATATGACCATGGTCATAACTCCCATCGGGGCTATGGGGTTTCTAATGTCAAAATTCATTCACCCCCAAGACTCGTGATCCTTCGAATTCTGACACGCTCCTTACGCATTAGCTTCCCAGGACAAGCCTGTGGTCCACTGCCTCTGTGACCATGGCCTTACCTAATTTCTAGGCTACTGCTATCGGAATTTTGGGGTTTCCAATGTCGTAATTCACGAGTCCTCAGAACTCGCGATTCTTCGATCCCCGATATGCCCCTAGCGTATTGGCTCCCCAGGCTAAGCCCTGGTCAATGTGACCACAACCTTCACAAGATCATAGCCTTTAATCCTGTCGGGGTTTCATGCCTTTCAGTGTCACGATGCGCAAGTCCCCTGGACTCTCAATCCTCTGACTCTTCGGGATCTGTGGACACGTGTTCCACCCAATGGACGGTTCTGATCATGTCGATAAATCGTGGATCGCGATTCCGTATGACAAGATTTATTTTTTCTCAGAAACTCCGATTCTCCGATGCTTAACTTCTTTGGATCTCCTGACACGCCTCCTCAACTATGGACGGCTCAGATCCTCTCGTGGCTTCGCCACTCGCGACTTGGAGCATCCAACTTTTGGACTCCTACCCCACGAATCTCCGAGCTCACGAGATCCTTGGATCTCTTCCACCTGTCCTCCTCAGATGGATGGCTCTGATCCTCTCGTGGCTTCGCCACTCGCGACTTGGAGCATCCAACTTTTGGACTCCTACCCCGCGAACCTTCGAGCTCACGAGATCCCTGGATCTCTGCCACCTGTCCTCCTCGGATGGACGGCTCTGATCCTCTCGTGGCTTCACCACTCGTGACTTGGAGCATCCAACTTTTGGGACTCCTACCCCACGAACCTCCGAGCTCATGAGATCCCTGGATCTCTGCCACCTGTCCTCATCAGATGGACGGCTCTGATCCATTTTTCCCCTATTCACGAGGCTTAACCCTCGTCTATCTCCCTAAATATCTAACGACTGTCGGGATTCCTAGTTCAGATCTGACGATTCAGATCGGTCACGATGCCGCGCCCTTTTCTACTGCTCTTTGGACATGGAAAAATCAACGGTCCAGATGCTCTCATGGAGCCTGGGGGTCTACGATTCAAATTTCCTCTCTATTCATGAAGATAGAGGAAAAAGGGTTAATGGAACTTAACGCCCTCATTTATTCTCTCGATTCAATGGTCATGAATGACCGCAGAATCTCCGACAGGATCTCATCCGTTGATCAATACTTATCCCTAAGCTGTTGCTTCGTGATTTAAGAGGGTCGTTCCTCTTTATACAAGGTTGTCAAGACTTGTGCGTTCAAGTCCCTTTTATGGGTCCTTTGTGAACCTTTCTAGGAAGGCAATCTCTGTGAAGAGATCTGTATCGGGTATCCTTGAGACAGATAAGGGAAAGAAACTTCCCGAGAACGGGCTGGGAACCTAACTTAGTTCAATCTAGGCACAAATAAGATTGTTTTATCCATGCACGTCATGCGTGATTTCCTCTGTTATGAACATATATCTATTCATTCTCATCAAACACTGCACAGACATTATTACACAGAAATCATTCATAATTTGACAATTCTATGATCATATACATATATACATCATTCTATAAATTTCGAGATACAATTATGTAAAACACTTATCCAAAAATAACACCAGAAATGGGTGCAACTGCTGAGAGGGGTGCTCGTTTCCACCCAACCGTAGGCTCAGCGACTCCCAACAGATTTACCACTAGCCACACCCGAGCTGAGACCACGATGCTCTGAGACTGTGTCTCTTCGTCTGCCAGTGACCAGGAGCGAAGTTTGCAATCCTTCCCCTCTGCTATCACTCACTCTGCGTAAAAACTGCCAGAGTTCCCCTCACATCTGCCCTTTCAATCATCTCTGCCATATGTGTTACCCTCTCACGAGGTTGTGTGTGGCACGATTACCCTCACGTCGATCAGGCCTGACGGCTCTACGGATGGGCGGTCCACCATCCCATCCCTCATCAAGCCATCCACCTACCAGCCTGCGAGGCATTGAATTTCAGGGCCAGCGAGCCGCTTTTGGTTCTTCGGGCCAGTGGAGTCCAAATACGGTATTTAATTCTCGGTGGAAGTTAATGCCACCTTTTCAGGTGCCTTCCACCGCCATCGTGGTCTCTTTTCTGCACATCCCCTCTTAGCAATCCTGCAATGATTCAAAAAGTTATTCACATTCATTGACCTCTTCCTGTAGGTCCATTTACATCACATATTCATACTTATGAGTTTGCCATAGTCCTTGGCCAGTCTAGTTATATTTACAAACTGGGGGAAACAGGGTGTTACAATTCCCTCCCCCTTAAAAGGAACATCGTCCTCGATGTTCTTAGCTACTAACATGAATTACATGTACAGAAGTAAACAAAATCGGATATGTCAGTTTCATGGCATCTTACATCTCCCATGTAGCCGCATCTGGGCCAAAATGTTTCCACTACACCTTGACCTGTGCAATGGTTCTGTTCCAGAGTCGGGTTTCCTTTCTGTCCAATATGCATTGGGGTTCTGGTAGGAATTCTCCCTCCAGTTCCACCTGGATCACAGACCAGTCAATTATATGATTAGCATCATGTACATATTTCTTCAATAACAAAACATGGAAAACATTATGTTATTTTACTGTGGGAGGAAGTGCTAGCCGATAGGCTACAGGTCCCACTCTGTATAGAACCTCAAAGGGTCCACAATACCGGGGTGCCAATTTGGCACAAGCTCCCATTTTTAGGGAACTCCTTCTGGGCTTAATACTGAGATATACATGATCTCCTATTTGGAACTCTCTTGGAGTTCTCTTTTGATCAACATAACTTTTCTGTCGGTTTTGAGCGACCTTCAGATTTTGTTTTATCTGAGTCACTTGTTGTTCCATTTCTTTCAACATGTCAGGTCCAAAATAAATCCTATTTACAGGATTTCTCCAGCTGACTGGGGTATTACATTGTCTACCATAGAGGACCTCGAATGGACTCATTTTTAAGGACGCTTGATAGCCGTTGTTGTAGGCAAATTCTACCAATGGCAGGTAGTCTTCCCATTTC
>ML780457.1:660360-687424 GCA_009831015.1 Picea engelmannii | reverse complement strand
GGGGATATATAACTCAAATTTGAACCAGGGTCAATCAAAACAGATACCAGATGGTTGAAGATCATACCTTCTATTTCCACCACTGAAGCTTGGTGGTCAGCTTGGTTATTATCCAAGGCTGCATAGATCTGCGACACACTCCTGGCCACATCATTGACCGTGGTAGATTCCTACATGTTATAAATTTTCCGACTGTTCTGTTGTCGGAGTGGAAAGTCTCTCCGGAGATGCTCTCCTCCGCAATCCCAGCATTCCAAGGGTTTCCTTTTTGAGTTATCAATCTTTACTGATATCGTTCCAGAATTTTTATTTCCGTCCACCGAGGGAAAGTTCTGTTGGAGTACACTCCAGGTTGGAAAGTTCATTCTGTGGTTCTTCTTGTAGTTTTTCAATCCCGAGGATTTTCTCCCTTTCTTCTAAAATTTTGAACCATTCTTTTGTTTCCAGTCTCCACGAGACTCTACCTGATGTCCATATTGTTCATGACAATATGTTGCCTTTCGTATAGTGTCTTCTAAGGTCTTTGGCTCATCAAACTCAATTCGGTTTCGGTATTCCTTGGGTAGCCCACTGATGAAGCATTGTGCCTTCGCCTTCTCTGCTTTGATGTAGGGTACATATCTTATTAAGTCAAGGAATTTGTTGACATACTCCTCCATAGTAAGCTGTCCCAGTTTGAGTTCATAGAACTCTTTATCCTTCTCGTCGAAATACCTTTCCGATAAATACTTCTTCCGTAAGTACTTCTCAAAACGTCTCCAGGACAGGTCCTCCTCGCGGACCCATTTCATATTCTTAAGGTCTTCCCACCAAATGGAAGCCTTTCCGTTTAGATTGAAAGTGGCCACTCGGGCCTTCAGGTTCTCTGAGAAATCATGGACTCTGAAATATTTCTTCAGTCCAAGTAGCCAAGCCTCAACTTCCTCTCCCTTCTTTATCTCACCATCGAAGGAGGGAGGTTTTGCCTTTTTGAATTCCTCAAATTTATGACTCTTAGAAGTCTTTTGCTTCTTCTGTTTCTTTTGAGAATAGGAACTGATCCTGCTACTGGATGAGCCTTCTGAATCGCCAGCTTCCTTCTAAGTGGAATTGTCTGGCACTGGTCCTTTACCTCTGGGGTGGACCTTTCTAGATGTGCTTCTCTCAGTGTGACCACTGACACAACCACGATTCTGCATCTCAGGTTCATGCTGCATTTGTCGCTGTAGGTCGGATAATCTCTGCAGTAGAACTGCATTAATTTCGGTTTTCTTTTCGTGTTCCTTCATCATCCTTTCATTATCGGCCTTGCATCTTTGCAATTCGACCATGAGACTCCTCACAGTCTTAGCTAGGTCTGGAGGGGTTCCTATTGCTCTTCTTTCGTCAGACTCTTCATCTCTGTTGTGGGAGCCTTCTCCCACCTCTTGATGAGTCACCATGTTCTGCGCTTGTAGATTCCCGCAGTTGATCGTTTGCTTGAGTGAAAAGAAAACCGTTGATTATTAGTAAAGAGTTAAATTCATTTTTATAAATGGCGCATAAATTCATAACTCTTTCACATGCATACACAGTCGGGTTTTCATATTCCAAGTTCTTAGTCCTGGTCAAGATAGTTAAGTCAGGGGGGTTACTCCTCATAGGAGTGTTTCGAACAAGGTTTATACGCGTCTGGTGCATAAGCCCAATCAGGTCGAGTGTTGTAACCATGCTCTAATACCACTTTGTAACGTGCCCACTACCTATAATCAAAAAAAAATTCGTTGTTTTCTCAACAATGAGAATCCCCGATTCACAGGTCTTCTATTTACCTACCCGACTCTCTGTACATAATCGTGGTCTTATGTCCCTTTCCGTCGGGATTTTTTTTTTCAACCATCCCGGCTCGCTTAAATGTCAGTTAGCCTCCTAGGATAAGCTCTTGGTTGCATGGCCTCCTCTATATGACCGTGGTCATAACTCCCATCAGGGCTTCGGGGTTTCTAATGTCAAAATTCATTCACCCCCAAGACTCGCGATCCTTCAAATTCCGACGCGCTCCTTACGCATTAGCTTCCCAGGCCAAGCCTGTGGTCCACTGCCTCTCTGACCGTGGCCTTAACTCCTTTTGAGGCTACTCCTATCGAAACTTCGGGGTTTCCAATGTCGTAATTCACGAGTCCTCAAAACTCGCGATTCTCCGATCCCCGATATGCCCCTAGCATATTGGCTCCCCAGGCTAAGCCCTGGTCAATGTGACCACAACCTTCACAAGATCATAGCCTTTAATCCTGTCGGGGTTTCACGCCTTTCAGTGTCACGATGCGCAAGTCCCCCGGACTCTCGATCCTCCGACTCTTCGGGATCTGTGGACACGTGTTCCACCCAATGGACGGTTATGATCTTGTTGGTAAATCACGGATCGAGATTCCGTATGACAAGATTTCTTTGTTCTTGGAAACTCCAATTCTCCGATGCTCGACTTCTTTGGATCTCCTGACACGCGTCCTCAACTATGGACGGCTCAGATCCTCTCGTGGCTTCGCCACTCGTGACTTGGAGCATCCAACTTTTGGACTCCTACCCCGCGAACCTCTGATCTCACGAGATCCCTGGATCTCTGCCACTTGTTCTCCTCGGATGGACGACTATGATCCTCTCGTGGCTTCGCCACTCGTGACTTGGAGCATCCAACTTTTGGAATCCTACCCCGCGAACCTCCGAGCTCACGAGATCCCTGGATATCTACCACCTGTCCTCCTCGGATGGATGGCTCTGATCCTCTCGTGGCTTCGCCACTCGCAACTTGGAGCATCCAAATTTTGGACTCCTACCCTGCGAACCTCCGAGCTCATGAGATCCCTGGATCTCTTCCACCTGTCCTCCTCAGATGGATGACTCTGATCCTCTTGTGGCTTCACCACTCGCGACTTGGAGCATCCAACTTTTGGACTCCTAACCCGCGAACCTCCGAGCTCACGAGATCCCTGGATCTCTACCACCTGTCCTCCTCGGATGGATGGCTCTGATCCTCTCGTGGCTTCGCCACTCGCGACTTGGAGCATCCAACTTTTGGACTCCTACCCTGCGAACCTCCGAGCTCACGAGATCCTTGGATCTCTGCCACCTGTCCTCCTCGGATGGATGGCTCTGATCCTCTCGTGGCTTCGCCACTCGCGACTTGGAGCATCCAACTTTTGGGACTCCTACCCCGCGAACCTACGAGCTCACGAGATACCTGGATCTCTACCACCTGTCCTCCTCGGCTGGATGGCTCTGATCCATTTTTCCCCTATTCATGAGGCTTAACCCTCGTCTATCTCCCTAAAGATCTAACGAATGTCGAGATTCCTAGTTTAGATCTGACAATTCAGATCGATCCCGATGCCACGCCCTTTTCTACTTCTCTTTGGACATGGAAAAATCAACGGTCCAGATGCTCTCATGGAGCCTGGGGGTCTACGATTCAGATTTCCTCTCTATTCACGAAGATAGAGGAAAAAGGGTTAATGGCACTTAACGCCCTCATTTATTCTCTCGATTCAATGGTCGTGAATGACCGCAGAATATCCGACAGGATCTCATCCGTTGATCAATACTTATCCCTAAGCTGCTGCTTCATGATTTAAGAGGGTCGTTCCTCTTTAAACAGGGTTGTTAAGACTTGTGCATTCAAGTCCCTTTTCTGGGTCCTTTGTGAACCTTTCTAGGGAGGAAATCTCTATGAAGAGATCTGTACCGGGTATCCCTGAGACAGATAAGGGAAAGAAACTTCCCGAGAACGGGATGGGAACCTAACTTAGTTCAATCTAGGCACAAATAAGATTGCTTTATCCACGCACGTCATGCATGATTTCCTCTATTATGAACATATATCTATTCATTCTCATCAAACACTGCACAGACATTCTTACACAGAAATCATTCATAATTTGACAGTTCTATGATCATATACATATATACATCGTTCTATAAATTTCAAGATATAATTATGTAAAACACTTATCTGAAAATAACACGAGAAATGGGTGCAACTACTGAGAGGGGTGCCCGTTTCCACCCAATCGTAGGCTCAGCGAATCCCAACAGATTTACCACTAGCCACCCCCGAGCTGAGACCATGATGCTCTGAGACTGCATCTCTTCGTCTGCCAGTGACCAAGAGCGAAGGTTGCAATCCTTCCCCTCTGCTATCACTCACTCTGCGAAAAAACTGCCAGAGTTCCCCTCACATCTACCCTTTCAATCGTCTCTGCCATACACCTTACCCTCTTGCAAGGTTGCGTGTGGCACGATTACCCTCGCGTCGATCAGGCCTGATGGCTCTACGTATGGGCGGTCCACCATCCCATCCCTCATCAAGCCATCTGCCTACCAGCCTGCAAGGCATTGAATTTCAGGGCCAGCGAGCCGCTTTTGGTTCTTCGGACCAGTGGAGTCCAAATACGGTATTTAATTCTCGGTGGAAGTTAACACCACATTTTCAGGTGCCTTCCACCGCCATCGTGGTCTCTTTTCTGCACATCCCCTCTCAGCAGTCCTGCAATGATTCAAAAATGTATTCACATTCATTGACCTCTTCCTGTAGGTCCATTTACATTAGATATTCATACTTATGAGTTTTCCATAGTCCTTGGCCAGTCTAGTTATATTTACAAACTGGGGGAAACAGGGTGTTACATAGATCTTTCATCTGAGCCAAGTTGACCTTATCGTCTTCTTTAAGATGAGCTATTTCTTTTCTTGCATCTCTAATATGCTTGATAAGTCTTTTGTAGGTTTTACTGTCAAGAGGAACAATAGCATGTACAACCTCCCTAGGATTGTTCTCAGACTCCTCTTCCTCCTGCATGGGAAGTGTCTTGTATACTTCATTAGGTTCCTTGATGGCTTTACTTTTATTCTTCTTTCTTAGCATAGGGGTTTCATCTTTTATTTCAACAGGCTTCTCAATGCCTTTCTCAGAGGTTTCATCTTTTCTCTCTAGAGGCCTTTTAGTACCTTTACCTTTCTGTACAGTGGCTTCTTGTTTTTCTTTCATAGGATTTTCAATGCATTTTCCCTTGTTCTTTTGAATAGGCGCTTCTGGTAAGGACTTCTCTTTGAAAACCTCCTTAGGAATTGATGACCTTGTGAATGGTCTTTTACCCTTGATTTCGACTGCTGGAGGAGAAGAGGGAAAGATAAGCTTCTTCCCTTTCTTGGATGCATCTTTGGTAGAATAAGGCACCTCTTCTAACCCTGGAGGAGGGGGTGGTGAAAAATATTTTTGTGGAGAAGGACAAACTTCTTCCTCAGATTCTATGACCTACTTTCTGATCTCTGAAACTTTAGCAGGGGCTCTGCCCTTTCTCTTCCTGTTGGTCCCTGCTTTAGTTGCATTGGTGGGTGAAAAAGGACTTGCCCTCTTGATGAGTTGGTGCTATATCTAACTTGAAATGAGAGGTAACAACAAAATTCTCCCATGAAATCTCTTTCTTACCCAATTCCTCAGAGACTAGCATTCTGATTAATCCGGAGTGGAAAAGGCTAGAATCGACATATTTAGATTTGGCTTCTATCCTATCTGACATCTTACCTAAACTCCTCAACAAGTAATAGGGAATATTCATCTCAACCTTACTAGTAAAATGTAGCAACAACCTTATATGGTACTGGTACAATGTGTTAAATATCCCTTCACAAGTAAAATATCTCTGTATGATATTCAATAATCTATCAAATTGTTCAATCAACTGACTCCTTGGCATACTTTTGGACAAATCAATGGATTGATATTCAAGTTTAAAAATATCTTTTTCATAGGATGAACTAAAAGCCATGGATTTGAACCACTTTTCACCTATAATGGGGATCCCTATTGCAGCTGAGATAGAGGCTTCAGTCACCTCAAACTCCAAATCACCAACCTTGGTTTTCCTACCATCAAACTGTAATGCAAACTATCTTTCTACCTCTAGATGGCCTCTCTGCATGTTCTGACAAAAAGGGAGGCACCCTACTCTTTGAAAGGCCTCTCTTGCCATGGGTTTTGTATCAAAAAGATGCATGTCCACCAGTTCTTTCCTAACCACCTTGCCACCTTTGTGTGTCTTCCTCTACTGAGGAGTCTCCATAGCTCAAAATGAAGGATTTTAAAAGGCTTAAGGGATGGTAATGACCAAAAAAGATTTAACTCAGGCTTCAAATGTACAATGTTGACCCTTCTAAAATAGATTGTTGATTAGTAAGCCAAGCTTGACCTTTGGAATTACACTCTTAGGATTATACAGGTATTCAAGAGTGTAGACAGTGCAGTGGTAATCTGAAATTGGCCCTCTACAATTGAGTAAAAATGCCAAACTCCGAGGTGAAATGAAGCAAGGAAAACAGAGAGGGTTTGAGTAGCGCCTCTGGGTAGCACAACACATACACAGAGGATAAGCTATTTATAGGCTTGCGATTTCAATGGTTAAAGCAAACAGTAGTAATCAAACCATATATATGGGCAAGGAAGTTTACAGGTCTAAAGAAGATAAAAGACAAGGCTACCATGCAAATATAGGTCCCTTACTACCGTGCAAGCTCAGCAAACCAAAAAACCGAGCACAAATTTCCAGTGAAAATTAATTTGCAGAGGAGGAAACATGGGATACCTATGGAGTAGACACCTATTGATATCTTCAACACAATCTCAGGATGAAATTGAGAAAACTTCGGCCCTGGAATATTTCTCAGCATCGGATTTGGTTGACATGTTATTGCCTGATCAGAAGTTGTGAATTTGTGTAGCACAACACTATTGAGTTTTTTAAAATTAGAAACCATTACCAAGGCTCATAAATGAAATATCTTTGAAATCATCTTTAACTGACTTCTGGCACTAAAAACAAGGTACATGACATCAGTCATGGCAATAATGACTCGAGGTGGAAGTATGATGAATGTGATAGGCGCTACAGAACTGCTTGATGAGTAGGCAGTCCATCCACCTCAAAACATGATTGGACAAGTAAGCAAAGACAATGAGGCATGCCTACGAGATCATGAGTGAGGAGGAAGGTGTGTCACATCAATCTAGTCATGGGAGGGATCGAGCTAGGGACAAGTCATGAAGAGGACCAAAATAAGTCATGAGCTAAAAAATCGTTCAAGGATCAAAAATCAATTTGAGGATCAAACTAGAGCTAAGACTCAAAAAAAATAATCATCTAAGGGGTCCTACCAAAAATAAATTTTAAAGGGATGAGACTTTAAAAGAAAATTTAAAATCTAAGGCTTAAAAACGGATTGAAAACAAACTAAAACACCCAAGGCAATTTAGTGTGATAACATGATGGACACATACATTCATAAGAAGATGTGTTTACAATGAGGCTCAAAGGTGTTTTTAACATAAATAAGAAATGAGAAAACCCTAACCATCGAAAAACCTAACCCTGGGAGATGAAACACCAAACGTTTTGTGGGCCCCGATGGGGGTAGTTGATATGTCAACTTCCCAAGGGCATAATGTTTGCATACAATCTCTATTTGGGGAGTTCGATACCTCATTGGAAAGGTCTATCTGAGGATTACAAATTCCATTAGGGTTTATGGTATGTTGTTTTTGGCACAGGGGCATACCCAGGGTTCAATGTTCAATAATGCACCAACAAAATCCTAACTACCGACCCTTTCAGCAACACCTGTGGAGTAGGTGAAGTCTCACCCGAGGTAGAAGCAGGTGGGGTTACAGGATTTAGGTGTTTGTAACCAAGATGGGACATATATCTGTGATAAAAACACTTCACAGAGTATTCTAGTAACACTTAGAAGGTGATATTCATTAATTTCCCAACCTTAGTAACATCATAGAACGTACCCAAAGATAGATCGGCGCAGTAACAATAAAGATTAAGCACTTCAACCACTTAGCACATAACACTGAGTTAGATCTAACATTGATTTATCTTTAACACAAGTAAATCACTAAGCATCAATAGATCTATCTATCACACATGATAATCAAGCACTAAGCAGATTATAAACAACAAAACACAAAGCCAACCAAAGACACAAGATATATGTGGTTCACCCCAGTGTGGGGCTACATCCACCAACTGCTTCATCTTCTTTATTATTCATCAATATCTTACATTTAGTGACTCCTATGCACAAATCCACAAAGTCAAGCTTCGCATAGGATAGGATATCTACACATTGAACCCCAGATCCTCCTTCCAAACTAGGTCAAGTTACAAAGACAACTCTCTATCAAGCACATAGACTTACACATAAACATTCCCTTGAAAAAATCCAATCAAACTAATTGCACTTAGCCACTTCCCACTACTCTTCTACAATACATTCTTACTTATTTATACTTTTACAATCCATTACAATAAGGCCTAATCATGGGTAAACCCCATGGATCGACATCCCATAACCCACTACAAAAACCCTATAAAACCCCTTACTGGGTCCACATAGCCCCCAAAATTGGTTAGATCCATGACCTGAGCTTCTCTTGGGCACTCCTTCCTCGACCAATGTGTCGAAGTCCAAAAGTGGTCCAAACCTGACCAAGTTTTCCTTAAAACTTGGTCGAGGGCCAACAGGCCCCCAACACTCACCTGTGACTCGTCTCGAGTCACTCAGTTCTGGTCAATTCTTTTTTGAAGGCCTTGAGCTTAACTCGACCTAACTCGACTTGCTTCTTCTCCCGAGCCTTCTGCTCAACGAGCTCCTGGATTATTTTTTCTGTAATAGGCCCTTCCAGGCGTTGTTCTACTATTTCAACCACTTGGTCCAATTGCGAGCCTTGTCCATCAATCTCTTTGAACACCTTGCAGGCTTCATCCTTCATAGATTGCAGCTTCTACATGAATTCCATTACTCTACCTTGGAGGGAAGTGATCTGTTGCTACACTGTGCGTTGCTCTTGGGATATTTTCATTCTTTCAATTGAAGTGAGTAGCTTCATCTGCGCCTGCATGGAGAATGCTTGTTGTTGTGCCTCCTGTAAATTCACTCTGGATCCTCTACGAGGCATTCATATATATGTGCGCTTCTATCACTCAGTTGTTTTCACTCTAAGGAAACGACTCTTATCCTTCCTACTGCATTCTTAGTGGTGTCCTCCCTTTGGTTGTGTAGCTCCTGCAGGGTTCTCGACACTTCTTGAGCCTCCAACTCTGTTATCCTAGCTTGAAGTTGCTAGATGGTCTCAATGAGATTCACTACTTGAACCTCAACTAACTCTTGTTCCTCCTATGGAAATCCTGGCACATAATGACATGATTTACTCACTACCTCTTTGATTGTGGCCTGCTCTGCGAGAAACTACTCCTTTTCTCTTTGTAGATGGGATTTTTCCTCCTGGAACATCACCTGAAACTCTTCTCTCTCACTTTCGTAGGCGGCTACTCGTAATTTTTCTAAGGCTTCATCTTTCTCTTGTTTCAAGGATTCTTTAGCCTTCTACTTCTTTTCCTATATGCTCCGAAGTCGATCTTCTATTTCATTTGCAAGTATTCTCAATTGGGCCGGTTCGTTCCCCAATTCTATAATCTATGATGAGGAGGGAAAGTACGTACTGCACAGACCAAAGAAATATCTTTTTTTACTTCCTTAAATTCCTTCTTGACCTTCATATATATTTTCCTACTTCACTCCATATCTCTGAAATATATCCTCAGAAGCATCCCCCATATCTCCATAGACCAAACTGATATCGTCCTCCGTGAGCATGGCCTCTAACCGGGGCTTACTGGCACACGTCTTCTTCCTTTCTGAATTTTTCATTGGATAAACCTTCCTCTTCTGTGGTGTTACTATCCCAGTAGGGGGTTCTTTCGGTGATGTAGCTTCACCTCCTCCTTTCTCATCCCCTCCTCCCTGTCCATCTTCTTCATCTCCTCCTCCTCCTAGTGAGCTAGATCCATTTTATTCAGAGGTGTTTTCCTCCTCATCGGTCTCTAGATCCTAGACTTCTTCCTACTTTTTCTTCTTCTTTGTCCCACTAGACTGTTCGACATGCTCAACTCAGGTGACCATGGGGATTCATATGGTGTCAATGTTGAAGAGTTTTGCATCAGTGATGGGTACAAGGAATTACTCTGGCCATTCCTTTGTGATCTACTCCATGTCTTCATCTGTCATTTTGTAGTATGAATGTAGTTATTCCTTGTTCTCATCTCTTCGTCTAGTGATGCAGATAAAGTGAGGATCTTCACAGAACTTGGCTATTTGTCTATACTAGTGCAGGGTGTGCGATGTCATGCACGAAAATGATTCAATGGTAACCTTCAGTTGCTGATAATATGCATGAAACATAGCGTTGGACTACCACTGCTTCGTCATATCATTGGTGTACCACAAGGTTGAAAACCTAGTGGACAATGACTCTGAGGGTTTGATCTCTGGGAATATGTCTCCTTCAGTCATTTTCCAAGCGACAAATTCAATCAAAATGATCATCCAACTGAAGTGGAATTCATATCCCAAAACCTGAGCTTCGCAACAATATTTCTCTAATCCATTGACGAGGTAACTCGCCCAGTTCATCTGCATTCCTCCCACACATTTTTCTACAGGGTCCACCACAAACTCGGTGAGCTGTGTGGGGTGGTTTTTCCTTATGATCTTGCTAGCTATGAGTTGGAAAGAAAGGCACACTGCACCATCCTGTATAGAGGCTACCTTGTAACCTCACTTTATTTTTTTGACTTCTCCATAAGCTTCCTTTATGCGTTCTTCTAGGGAGCAATCCAGGGCCTTCGCTGGATAAAATTGTTGAGGGTCAAGTCCCTTCATGCTTAAGCCTATAATTTGGTGGATCAACATTAGATCCATAGTAATCCTCCAGTTGAGCCACAGGTATCCTCCATGATATCATGACAGGAGGAGTTTAACACAAGCATTAACCTCCTGGTGTCGGCCAAAATGGGGAATTTTCATCACATTTAGAATGGTGGACTGTGCCAATCCCTTAATCCATGGCTGGGAGACAAGGCGAGTCTTCTTTCCAGTTAACTTCTTCAAGTAGTGGTGGGGTACTAGCATAGCATAGTTCTTCATGTCTCTTAGACTGAATTCATCGTTCTTCAGTAGTGAGATCTATCCTAACTGACTCTCGACTATGTGTATTCCCTTTGGAATGTACACGATGAACATAGTGTACTCAAAATCCCCTGTGCCAACCAAAGGTAGAATGTACTCGGGTAGGATTGATGAGATCTGCTTCGCATTAGCCAGATCACCGCGATGCTTACTTCATTGCTCAGTCGTGGTGTTGACACAGCCAGAACGATGTCCAGTCGAAAGGGAAGCCTAAAGTCCCCTATTTGACGATGCCTGGATGCCTTTAGATAATGGTCTATCAGCCAATAGCTTCTTGAGGACCTCCTCGACAGAATTCTCCAATTCACTAGGTTCACCCAAAATTCTCACTTTTAAACAGATAGGTCGAGGTAGAAAAATGGAGAGGCAGGGCCTAGCTTCAGATAACACAGCTTGACATGCAATCGATTCTCTTCTTGTCTCAGTTAATCATGGGTATAAAAACGTGGTCCTGATGAAATGATCGACAAGTTAAATAAGTAAGGTCTCGTAACATATTCTTCCAACGGCCAGGAATGCTTCCATCAATGTGAATTTGTTCATTATGGCACGGTCTCAATGTCCAAAAGTGGTTGATCTAACCATAAATGAACTTTCTATCCATTCTAGAGAGTCTTCCTAATGGTCAGCGTGTCCAACAATCATATAGATTTGCTAGGGAGAAGTCTCATTCTGCACGGTCCGGTTGTTCCAGCGAGGTTCAAATCCTGCAAACCTGCCTCCTATGAGGTTCTAGTCTGCGAAGTCTTCCATCTGGTATCTGTAGCTTCCTGTAGCTTTTCCAACTTATCTTTGTTTTTATTGAGCTTCCTTTCCTTCTTCCCTGTGATCTGAGTCTCCCTAACTATTTCTAAAATCCTATTTCCATTCTTATTCTTATCTTCCCCTAACGTAGTGACTTCACACTGTTGATGTTCCTTCAAACAGTCTGAAGTTAATATCCCTTATCTTAATACTTCTTGGGTGTATATATTCCTTTCTTGTATAGATAGGTTCTTCAAGCCTTCTTGCATTCTTTCAACTTTGACAGCTAATTCTCTTTCCTTTCGTCCCTCCTACGTTCTTACTTTGTTATGTTGCTTCGACTTATCCTCTCGTTCTTCTATTCGTCGATCTATTTTTCTAGCTATGAAATCCCTTATTTATTTCCTTTTCTTTTCTATAGCTTCTTCCTCTTCTTTCCTTCTGATATGATCCCTCTGAATCCAAGTCTTACCTAACAAAAGTGGAAAAGGGGCGTTGTTCCCAACAAACTTAATGACTTCAAATTCCTCTTTAGACGATGTTCCATGAAGAGTAATATGTATATTAGTAACTCTTCCACATAAGGTTATCATCTTTCCCTTAAACAAGCCTATCCTTCCTAATGAAGGTACCACAGTAGGATTTACCAAAATTTCCCAAGTGTCTTATGTCATAATGTTTACTTTTGTTTCTTCATCCAAGACACAGTCTATGTCGAAGTCTTCTCTTCTTGTACTTATGCATAGTTTTACTTTCAGGATCTCTAGTAAACTAACATCTTTGTGAACATCCATCGTTTCTTTCAACTGTACTAATGTAGTCTGAACTTCCTATGGCCTTTATTATTTATAACTTTCTAACATGCTCTTAGTCTCTTGACTTTTTTCATAGTTTTCTTGTCTCATGTTCATCCTTTCAACTTTAGCAATTATCCTTGGACAATCCTCAACCTCATGACCAATAATATTACAAGAAAGACAAATAGGGCCTACGCTAGGGAATTCCTTAGAAATATATCCTGGTATTCTGCAATTAGAGCACAATGTCAATCCTATTTTTCTCTTGTGTATTCCCCATCCTCTTCTGTACTGTGCACTAAGATCACAGTGTTGGACCCACACTCTGCAAAAAACATTTCTAGGTTCCCGCATCCATTTATTAGTCCAACAATTCTTTCTATGCATAGGAACAACATACCTTTCTTCATTTCCATTAAATTTACTCAAATCATCTCTTTCTTTCAACTGCACCCTGGCCTTCAGAATAGGACAAAACCTATTAAACATACTTAAATTCATTCTTTCAAAAAAAAAAAATCCACTTATCTTTCTCTTGTCAAAGCACAAAGCTTACCTCTTTTTGGATCTTACCTCTTTTTTTTAGATTGAATTTATTTATTAGCACAGAGCTTCATAATTCAAGTAGAGTACTGCGCACTTCAGCAACATATCTACTCACAAATCTTCTCTTTTCTTTATCTCAGTTCCCAACAATCACAGTTTCGGGTACCGGCAACAGAACCATTTGTTGGCACAAGGGAAGACCCAAGGTTCAATGCTCAAGAGAGCACCAACAAAACACTAACTACCAGACCTTTTGGCAACACCTGCGGAGAAGGAAAAGTCTCGCCTGAGGTAGAAGCAGGGGGGGTTACAGGATTCAGGTGTCTGTAACCAATATGGGACACAGATATGTGATAACAACAATTTGCAGAGTATTCTAGTAACACTTAGAAGGTGATATGCATTAGTTTCCTAACCTTAGTAACATCGCAGAACATACCCAAAGATATATCGGCACAGTAACAATAAATATTAAGCACTTCAACCACTTAGCACATAGCACTGATTTAGATCTAACATTCATTTATCTTTAATACAAGTAAAGAAATAAGCATCAATAGATCTATCTATCACACATAATAATCAATCACTGAGCAGATTATAAACAACACACCACAAATACAACGAAAGACAAAAGATATGTGTGGTTCACCCCAATGTGGGGCTACCTCCACCAATAGATCTATCTATCACACATAATAATCAATCACTGAGCAGATTATAAAAAACACACCACAAATACAACAAAAGACAAAAGATATGTGTGGTTCACCCCAATGTGGGGCTACCTCCACCAACTGCTTCCTCTTCTTTATTATTCATCAATATCTTACATTCAACGACTCATGTGCACGAATCCACAGAGTCAAGCTTCGCATAGGATAGGAGATATACACATTGAACCCAATATACTCCTTCCAAACTAGGTCAAGGCACATATCCAACTCTCTATCAGGGACAAATCCTTACACATAGACATTCCCTTGCACAAAGACAATCGAACTACTTGCACTTAGCCACTTCCCACTACTCTTATATAATACATTCTTCCTAACTTATACTTTTACAATCCCTTATAATAAGGCCTAATCATGGGTAAACCCCATGGGACAACATCCCATAACCCATTACAAAATCCCTAGAAAACCCCTTACTGGGTCCACATAGCCCGCAAAATCGGTGATATCCGCGATATCAGCTCCGCCTAGGCACTCCTTCCTCGACCAATGCATCGAAGTCCAAAAGTGGTCCAAACCTGACCAAGGTTTCCTTAAAACTTGGTCGAGGGCCAACAGTTGTTGGCAACATATATTCCCCCATAAGTCCAAGAAAAGGTCATTTAGGGCCTCAAAATGACCCCAAAATTTTGGGACCCGTAAAATTGTAAAAGACTGCCAAAATGGAAAACTATTCTTTGAGCTAGTGGAATAGGCGGGTGGCCATCGATATCCATCTAGATCACTTGATCCTTATAAATTTTGACAATTGGCTCAACAATCCCGTTTCTTTTACAAAATCATCCCAATTATCACCCTTGTTATGTAATTCTTCTATAATTAAAATATTAATCAACCTGTGGTGGTGAATGATTCTAAAAGGATTCTTAGGGATTTTATAGACTTCTTGGGACATTTTATGGAGACTCTTCTAGAGATAAGGAAAAATTAAACTCATCAGCACTATGAAAGTGCAACAAAGTCCTGATGTGATAAAAAAATGTGATTGCATACCTTCCCTCACACGTCATATATTTCTGAAGAATGAACAAAGGGTTGAACCACCTATCCACAAGCCACAACTTGGGTATTCCCTTGGACCAGTGAATATCTTGGTACTCAGGATTAAAAAAATGGGAAAATATTAAACCATCTCTCGCCACTGCACAGTAGGTTGGTTGCTTGAGCTACTATATTTTTTGATACATTTATCACTAAGTTTCCAATGAGGTAAACTTTCCCATTGAAAACCTCTATGAATTTTAGTAGAAAATAGTCATTGTATCCATGAAATTTGGCAAAGAAGGTTTTCCACCCCCCAACACTAAACATAATTTTTCATGTGTAGTATTAAGAAATCCCCTCTAAACCTTCAATTGATCTTGGTTAATGCCTCTCAACCACCATTTTGACATACTAGGAAATGGATAGAGATGTGAACCTGAAGTTTGTACACATTCAAAATTGAAAGAAAAGAGGTTCAAACTTTGGTCGCAAAGGGTGCAATATTAAACAACTAGTGGCTTTGTTTTTAGGATAAGTTTATAACCCATTTCGAATCCCTATAGTGATTCAAAATGAACGATACCTACAATGATTTCTTTGATAATATTAATAATAGGGTATTATCATATGGTATATTGTGAATGACCAATTAAATTTAAGTCAAGTCATTGCATTAACTCAGAATGAGTATCAAAATTGTGGTATAAAAAAATGACTCGAAATGAGTATAGAAAATCATGGTTTGGGACAATCATTAAACTAGCTGCAAAATTGAACCATTGTTTTAATGATGGTGTGGTAATGTTAGGTGATAGACATATACCTTTTATACATAGGCATACTCATAAAGTTAAAAAATAAGATATGAATGATAGGATATGAAGTAGTGGTAGGTATAAACATGAGGAAAATAGAAAATAGAAAAAATAACAAGAAAAATGTAATTACCGTCTTTTAGTAAGTTTCATTTATCCTTAACAAACTAAAAATAAGGAAAAAACATTATCTTACCTTAGTTTTCTCACTTATTTATACTTACAAATGTGGCTTGTCTTTGATCTTTGTGCAAGGAACTAAAGTTGTTGAAAAACTGTTGTAAGTATAAGCATACCCAAAATGCTAAATACTGCTCATACGAGGAACTTGATGTGAATTTTTTAAACCTTGGAGATTAATCATTTTAGCTTACAGCAGACCTCAAAATCATTTAGATGTTGAGTGTTCTGATACTTCTTTCCATCCAACTCATTTGAACCCTGAAAAATGCAAAAAACACAAATTTTAAATCTATAGGTGTTTCGGTACCCCATATACAGTTTCAGTGCCCATTATATGGTTCTAGTACCCATTATATAGTTTTGGTACTAGAAGAAAAAATATTCTTTAAGAGTTGGAAAAATGTTGCTAATGTGAAGTTACGACAATAAGAAATCCCTTGTCTAGCTACTCCAACAAGCTAATTTTCATAACTAGAATGATTTTTGTCTTTACTTTTGTTTTTAATTTTTTTTTTGTTTTTAAATGTGTGTGTATACACATCCAAAAATTGTGAAATACTCAAGTAGAGGTTGAAGAGGGGGAAGAAGATTCCCTATCCATAACCTCCATCTCAGACTATTGCAAGATATCATGAACAAACTCTTCCTTGGAAACGGGTTTATGATACAATCTCAACCCGTGACCATTAACCACAAAAGAAATATGATCCTCATCAATTGTCTTAATGACCTCATAGGGCCCCAACCAACATGTAGTGATATTTCATTTGAAACTATTGAACTTCAAGTCGAAGAGGAGGGTCCAGTCACCTAGCTTGAAGTGCTTATTTCTAATGACTTTTTCGTGCCACTTTGCTCGCTTCTATTGGACAAGAATGATATGTTGAATGTAATATTGTTTTATTTCATACAACTCATTAAGTTGTGCCACTATTTGTTTCTGAGCATTTGAAAAGTCTATACCAAATTGCATGACTATTCTGAATGTTTTACTTGGAACTCGATGAGAAGGAGGACCTGCTTCTCATAAACTAGCTCATATGGTGCAAATCCTATAGTAATTCTCCATGTAGTCCTATAGTCCCAAAGTGCCTCTGAGAGTATATCTTCCCAATCTTTATGATGTAATTTTACCATCTTGGTCAGAATGGATTCCAACACTTTGCTAGTGGAATCTACTTGTACATTATCCTGCGGATGGTACAAAGAGGATTCACAGTGATTTATCTGGTATTGTTGGGTAATGGACTGCACTAGCTTAGACATGAACGGTGCTCCTTGGTCTATCACAATCTCTCTTGGGACACCAAAATGGGTAAAAACATCTTTGAAAATAAAATCTACAACTAATTTTTCACTAGCTTGATAAAGATATTTTTCTTCTACCCATTTAGTTATGTAATTGGTACAAACAAAAATAAACTTTTTTTTTCATGACATAGGAGAGATTGGCTCTACAAATTCTAGAGCCCATTTTTCAAATGGATTGATAAGTACTTGTGGTTGCAAGGGAATCTCATCATCTTGTACTGGTCTTCCCATTTGTTGGCAGTTTTCGCAACTCCTAACATACTTTTTAGCATCCTTGAAAAGAGTTGGTTAGTAGTACCCAAAATGAAGTACTTTGTAAGGAGTCCTTTTGTCATCAAATTTGACTCTGTATGGTTCAACATGTCAATCTTGCAATATATCAAACACATTGTCCTCCCATACACATATCTTAATGATCAGGTTTGGTCTGGTATAGAAGAGGCCTCCTCTAATCCATGAGTAGGTATCACTAAGCTTGACAATTTTCTACTTTTCTCATGAGGAGAGGTTTTGTGGAAAATGTCTTGTAGCTAAATAGTTGTCTATATATGTGAACCCTAGATAGTTAGTAGAGAAAAAAAGTGGATGTTCATCGGGAAATTTATCATTCATAGGAGTAATTTCACCCTCATTATGTATCTGGGAAAGAAAGTATGAAACCATATTCACTTTTTCAGGTTTATCTAGAATAGTGATATTAAATTCCTGTAATAATAACAACCATCTAGTATTCTTACCATTAGTAATTGGTTTTTTCATTAAACATCGAATGGAAAAATTATTAGTATGGATGAAGAATTCATAGCTTGTTATGTAATGTCTAAAATTGTTTATAGCGTACACAACAACTAAAAATTATTTCTCAGTGATAATGTAATTAGACTTAGTTGGTGTCAACTTTTTACTTATAAAATAAAAAGTGTAAGATAGTTGATCTTCTTTTTGTCCTAATAAAACTTCAAGGGTTGTGTCTGAGGTGTCTGTAAAAATTTGAAAAGGAAGGGACCAATTTGGTCCCCTAAGTACTAGTGTTGTAGATAGCTTTTCCTTCAAAACCATGAAAGTATTTTGAAAGTTTGCATCCCAGGAAAAATCAACATCTTTAGCTATAAATTTAAACATGGTTGCAACTATTTTAGTAAAATTTTCAATAATTATTTTGTAATAGCTAGCATGACCTAAAAAGATTCTTACCTCTTTATGTGAATGTGGTTCTAAAAGGTTTGTGATTACTTCAATTTTGGTTGGGTCCACTTCGATACCTACACAAGAAATATGATGACCGAGAACACTACCTGATGTAGAAAACATTTGACACTTCTTATTGCCTAAAGTGACGTTATTTCCTTGACATCTAATAAAAAAAATTCAAGTTTATCAAGTTCTTGTTTAAAACTATCACCATAGACAGAAAAGTCATCCATATAAATTTATAGACACTCATGAATTAATAAAAAAAAATACCCTATACTTCTCGTTGGAAGGTGGCGGGAGCATTCCATAAACCAAATAGAAAGATTTTATAGGAAAATTTCCCCCACAATCATGTGAATGTAGTCTCCTATTGATCTTTCGTTGCAATTTGGATTTTTTTGTAACTGCAAAGACCATCAAGAAAGGAAAATTATTGTTTACCTAATAAATTATCCAACACCTAATCAATAAATGGCAGTGGGAAACAGTCTTTTAAGGTTTCTTTGTTCAACTCTCAAAAATCAACATAGATCCTCCATTTTCCATTATTTTTAGGTACAAACACAAGTGGTGATACCCACTTGCTATCAGAAATTGGATATATAAAGTTGGCATTCAATATTTTTTTCAATTCCTCTTTTAAAATGTATTTTAAAGAAGGTTTCATGTGATGTTGTGGCTTCCTAATAGGATTAGAATTCTCTTGGTATAAATGTGATGTAGGAAATTATCAGGATGAATTCCATGTATGTCCTTATAATCCCATACAAATGCGTCATATTTTTCTCGCAAGACATTTATTATCTTTTCTTGTTGGTCTTCGTCAAGTTTAGGATTAATGTTTAAAAAAATTTCTAGACTCATCTCAATGGGAATGCTATAATAATATGAAATTTCATTAATGGTCTATATAAGAAATGATGATGATTTCATTGGTTTGCAATTTTCTTGAAAACCTTTACTAAAAACATGGTCATATCATATATGTAGAAAATGACTCTGAGTATTGGATGCAATCTAGAATAGAGAGAAATTGGTTAATGAAATTTTCTTGTATTTGTTCTTTTAGTCCGCTACATTGTTAAATATTTGATATGGGTTGTGCAATTTATTAATATTTATAAGGATCTTCTACCCATGAGTAATTTTATACTATAGGTTTTTTTGGCAGATATAGGATAATTTTCTTCATGGATTCTCTTTTGGATATAGTCATTTCTCTAGATATCCAGCTAATGAAGGCATCCATTGTAGCTAGCCAAGGTCTCCCAAGGATCAAGGGGTGGCCATTGATGGTATTGTTTGGTTGAATAAATAATAAATCCATGGGGTATTCCCATGAGTCCAAGGTCACAATGACATCGTCTAAAACACTCACAAGGTTAATTCTAGATCTGTGAGATAACTCTAGCACTACGACTATGGGTCAAACATTATCCAATTGCAATATTTTCATAGTCATGATAGTCATAATGTTTATTTCACCCCCCAGTTCAATTAGAGTGTTTTCTATAGGAATGTTGTTGATTTAAATAGTAACTACAGAGATTCCAAGATTAACATTCTTTTCCATTATATTTCTTCCATACATTAGTTCAACTAATTAACCTATAGCTTGAATTGTGGGGGGGGGGGGTATTTTCTTTTTTCTTCTGGTATTTTTAATACAAAATTCCCTTATAGTTTTTTCATAAATAGGTACATATTTTATTTCTTTCAATAAGGGAATTTTCACACAAACATTTCTTAGTTTTGTTTCCAAATCGAATTCAGGTTGAACAACAAGTTTTTCTAAGGAAAGACTCTGTAGGTAGGGAGGATTTTTGGGTTCCTGCGGTTTCTCTAAATGTAAAGTAGAAGATGTCTATGTAGTGGGAACACTCATATCTTCATGGGGGTTATCATTGTGTGTGTGTCTAGGAGTTTCCTCCTCTTCAAGTTCTTCTTCACCAACAATTATAGGGTCTTTGTTCTTAAGGACCTTTCCATATCTCAAGTGTATCTTGCAATGGTACTAGAGTGATCAAATAAGTTGGAAAGGTATGCAACTTAGCATTGAAGACATTTTTATTTGTTCTGTTATTTGAGTAGGGATTCAATTGTGTTGGTAATTGCGTTGGTCTAGGAGGATTTTGATTTGTAGGTAATAGTAACTACTATCGTAGTTGAGGAATTTTTGGTTGAGGTGAAATCATTTGTTCTTTGATTTGAGGGTAGGGTCCTGGAATAGGTGAGGAATATTGTGGATATTGTGGATAAGGTAGATAGGGCATTGTAAATAGTTGTGGGGGGGTATTCCCATAAGTGGTCCCTCACCAGCCTTGTTGCCAAGGATGGATTTGAGATTGTTGTTGGGGCCATGTCTACCAAGGAATATGAGAATTCCATTTCCTAGGATAAGAATCATAATATGTGTAAAATTATGATGAAGGATCTTGTGACATACCTTTTTCTCATGGTTTCCAAGGCCTCTTCTATGCAACATAAAAATATGGCTCAGTTGTCCCATTACCTCCCTTATAAATAGCTTGAAGCCCCAGTAGTGAGGGGAATATTTTTGTGTCATGGTTATCTACAAAAATAACACAAATTTGTACTATATTTAATGGACATTCTCTTAAAGTATGCATCTTCCTAAATTAAGAAAAAAAATAATCAAGTCTCCTCTTCTTGTTTCTTTTTTATTTTTGATGTATCTAGCTGCAAGCTAATAATTCCAAGGATGTATGTTTTAAATTTCTCTAACAGATTTTCTAACTCAATCCTTGTTACTCCTCCTGTAGTAGATTTAGTGGACCTTGTAAAAGTATCCTTCATTCCCTTACCAAATTTATCTCTACTCCATGAATATCTCATGCATAAATAAAACATTTCTGCAAATGGTAAGTGAGAAATGTCACCAGAACCAATAATATTAAGCATTTGATATATTCCTCCTATATTCCTTTCAGAAAAAAATAGTTCTGATTGTATCATCATATAGTGTACTATGTTTAGTCTTTGGAAGTTTTCACATGAATCTCTCAATGTAGTATTCAAGACTTTCCTCTTCTTGTTGTTGTATCTAAAAGATACCATTTCGTGGGTCTCTAGTTCTACAATAATATTGGAATTTCTTAAGAAAATTGGTTTTCATATCTTCCAAAAATATAATAGTATATTCCTCAAGTCCCATAAACCATATTGAATAAAAATCCTTTAAGGTTGCAAGAAATAAAATTAACTTTTAAGCATCATCCACATAATTGTAACTTCGACACAAAATGTCAAATTCAAACAAAAAGGCATCCAAATCTCCAGTAATTGTAGCTCGGAAATTTGGCAAGGTTGACGAAGGAATGTTCTTCATATTGAAATTTGGTTCCAAGTCATGCAAAATCCAAAGGTTTCCTCTCCTTATACTTCTAAATTCCTTTCTTATTCATCTACCATATTTCCAAGAAAGATGAAATTAATTAGCTTTGGTTTTGTGCCCCAATTTGGTGAGAAGGGTGGCTTAACAATTTGATTTTGGTGGATAATGAAACTATCCCCAATTTGTGCCTATGTTATTCCTTCTACCGTTGTATATTCAATCTGTGATATGAACACGTTCCATGATAATCCAGAAAGACTAGTAATGTGTTATGGGATGATAGTCGGATCTGATTTTGGGTCAATGCTTGGAATTAGCTCATAAATCTAGCTATCCTTAGCTCCTATGTTAAGGATTTATCCTTGTTCTTCCTACAACTTCTCAATAATAGTTTTATATTGTGTTATAGTCAACCCAAGGGTCACTTTTTGGTGTAGAAACTTCTTCCTCCTATGAAGAACTACTTGTATATCATTCATCCAGATTAGTAGGGGGGGTCCTAGTATTCCCAAACAAATCATCAGGAATTTTACTTGTTGACTTAAGTAAACTATCTTTGATATCTTTATTCCTAAACATTAGTTAACCACATGACAAAAAAGGCTTTGGAAAGCCTAACTAAAGTGAATGCAGTGGGATAGAACCCTTTCAGAAATTTTGAAGTGAGGGAGACTTTGTGTCTTACCATATTTCCTCCACCAAATATACAAGGTAATGAGAAGTCAATGGAAACAACTAACTAAAAATCTATTCTTCTATCGTTTACCTTTTAACAAATCCTTAACAACGATGCCAAAAATGTTAGGTTGTTTATTTCTCGCTTAATAAACACTATCACATTTACTTGTCAATATGGTTCATAAACTTATGCGATATAAACAAAATATGTGCAGGTAAAAAGATAAAGACTAAGCTATTCTATCTATGCAATTTGATCAAGTATCAAAGCATAAGGAAACTAATTAAGAAATCGTAGACAATATCACTTATGTTCATCTTACTGATGTTAGATATGGAAATAGTTCAATGGCTCTACATATTATGTCCAGGTTCCTTATCTATGCATGAATAAGACTATGAACTATTCTCATCTTCAATACCATTCAATGAATGATTAAACCATCTGTGTGCAAAGGAATTGAAATGCTAGTAAGAAACAAACCATGTCCAACAACCAATGACTAGTTCTTTGATCTAAGTCTCCATGAGAGGCTTATGATGCAATATTTCACTTAACAATTTTAAGTGTACTTTATATCAGAGATAAGGTTAGATTTAAGAAATAGGGAATTTTAGTTACTATTATCAATCAAACAAATAATGAAATGCACCAATGAAATGTGAAGGAAAATAGCATTACTACTACTTACTCACACCATTAACCTAAGCTCGAGCTCTGCAATCTGAAATCATTCTTTAATTAATGGTTAATGATTCAATCATGGGAATAAATCAACATAAGTAAGGAGTAAAATTAACTAGAAAAACTTTGAAGTAACAAAGCAAAAATGAATGCAATAAAGATATGTTGTTTAATAATATAATTGCATACTTAAAAGATAGTAATTGCAGAAGTAAAATATCAACAAAAAGTACCTAGATATGGTACAACAAAGCTATGTGATTCAGGTTGTTGGGCCCTCCCAACTAGATAGTGAGCTAACTAAAATATGGTCTTACATAGCTATAGTAAAAATGATGATGAAGAAAGGCACTTTGTGATTAATCAAATGAAAATGATGTTACAACAAGAATATTAGCATTATACAGTTCTCAAACTTGTTGATTAAGGTTGCTTATCATTGATGTCAACCCTTGAAGAAAGACCCGTAGCACAAAGGTTTGGGTAATGGACCCAATATTGTTTGATGTAAATATGACTCATTGTTGTTTTGTAATTGTTGATAAGAAGTAAATATGGATGAACTCCAAAGTGGTCCCCTTATGGTGAAAGCCCTCACGGGAAGACGCTTTGTGGAGTAAGAGAACCCATGCTTAATTGTGGAATAATGAGATGAAGGAAAGTGAATTTTTCAGGGAAAATATCCTAGATGGATAGTGCTTGTCATGTCATTTTCGGTGGTATGTGGAACACAACATAATTCCTCACGGTTAGAGAGTTATGGCCATCAGAAGTTGGAGACCCCAGGTTTGGGTAATGGACCCAATATTGTTTGATAGGTAACGGTATGAGTTATGATATATTTTCAGATAATACTATTCTATATGGATAGTACATGTCATGCCATTTCTAGTGGTATGTAGAACATCAAATAACTCCTCACGGTTTGAGAGTTATGGCCTTACGAAGTTGGAGGACCCTCAAATGTCATTTAGAAGCCCCAAAAGGTCAAAGTATTCAAATTGGTATCAAAGAAAGTTCCTTCAGAAATCAGTTTAACCACTGAAAGGTAGATCATGGAGAGTACCAACTCATATAAAAATGGAATCCCATAGTTTGATGGACAAAAGTATGCTTTTTGGAGCATAAGGATGAAGACATATATACATGCACAGGGATTTCAAGTTTGGAAATCAATTGTATATGGATACACAGTACCAACAGTTCCACCAACAAATGACAAAGTAGTGAAACTCTGTGAGAATAATTCCAAAGCCAAAAATGCACTTTTGAATGGTCTCAATGATACAGTATTCACCAAAGTTGCACATTGTAAATCTGCTAAAGAGATTTGGGACAAGCTTCGAAATATTTATGAAGGAGATTCAAAAGTCAAAGCAGCAAAGATTCAAACTTACAGAGAGCAATTTGAACAACTAAAAATGAAGGAAGATGAAGATATCGCAACCTACTTCTTACGAGTTGATGAAAGAGTGAATGCAATCATAGGATTGGGAGAAGAAATCGAAGAATCTGTAATTGTTCAAAAGGTACTAAGATCACTCCCTATGAGATTCAACCCTAAGATATCAGCACTAGAAGAAAGATCGGATCTAAACTCAATAAGAATGGACGAACTGCATGGAATCTTCACAGCATATGAGATGAGAACTGAACAGGAAATTCCATATGTAAAAGAAGCAACCTTCAAAGCATCCAAAAGATCAAAGAAAAAGAAAAAGGAACAAGAAGAATATAGCAGCAACAATGATGTCTCAGAAGATGATGAAGAAGTGGCCAACTTCGTCAAAAGACTGAACAAGGGAACCAACATTTGGTATAGAGGTAAGCTTCTTTAATTTTTTTTAATTGTGATGGTATTGGTCATTTTGCTAACAAATGTCCTCATAAGAAAAAGAGAAATGATGAAGGTTACTCGAAAGGCAGACAAACATATAAAGGTAAAAGAACTACAAACAAAGCTTTCAAGAAAAAAATTTGCACCAAAGAAGACATCTCATCATCAGATGAAGATGAAGTCAGTGACAGTGAAACAGGGAGAGTTCTATTCATGGCAGTAGAAGACTCTGATAAAGAAGACTCTGAAGAAGAATATGAAGAAGCATATGAAGAAGAAATTGAAGAGGCAGAAGTTGACTTCCAAGAAGAATTATTGAGTGCCATAGAAGTTATCAGAAGAGAAAAGAAGAAAAACAAGAAACTACAAGAAAAACTAGATAAGAAAAAAGACACTCAAGAACTAGAACAAATGATCACAAAATTGAAGGTTTAAATAGAAGAAGATAAAAGAATTGAAGAAGAACTCAAAGAATAGATAGAAGGAAAGGATAGGATCATTGGAAACCTGGAAGCAAAGATTGTCACACTAAGAAAGGATATTCAAAAGAAAAATATGCAGAATAGCTCAAAAGTTTTGGATGACATTATCAACAGTCAAAAATATTATCTTGACAAGTCCAGACTTGGATACATTCAGACAGAAAAGGGATCAAGATCCAAAACAACAGAGCAAGAAACAAATCCAAAAATTTATGTAGAAACAATCAAAGGGGATAAACAAATATACAAGGAAGATTACAGGGACACTCCACCGAGAAGATTCAGACTTCAGAATCAACAACAGATAAACAGGCCTCAAGAAGAAGAAGGATTCATAAGAGCACCTCCTTTCATAAGATATTCAACTACCAGGTATCAAACTATATTTTTTGGTTTATGTTATGCATGTAATACTTTTGGACATAAAGCTGTAAATTGCAGAGCTAACAACATGGACAATAAATACTTTGAGAGACATACACAAAGGGGTTATTCAAGAAGACCTAGTGAAACACAGAGAAAAATTTACAATAGGTTTGAATCTTTGAGCGATGAAGTGGAATGTTACAAATGTAACAATTTTGGACACATGGCCAAAAATTGCAGAATGAAAGTCCCTCCTAAAGAACCTCAACATAGTCACAAACAAGAACCTCAGAAAATGACATGGATAAGAAAGAAAGATCAGTATAGCAATGAAGAATGCACAGTCACTCTAGTATATTCATCAATTCAATTAGGGTACAGTCTGTAGTATGTTGTGTAACAATTTCAGATCAATTCATCAAATATTTTGTGTGGGGCATGCTATACAAGGTCGTTTTACAAGCTAAACAGAAGAAACGTGGTTGGTATGTTGACAATGGATGTTCAAAACACATGACAGGTGATAGAGACAAGTTTCTTACATTACGAAAGGAAAGATATGGATCAGTCTCCTTTGGAAATGATGATTCATCCAAAATCATTGGAAAAGGCACAGTCCGAATTGGGAACAAGAATGAAAAGGTAGAAAATGTTCTACTAGTAGAAGATATGAAACAAAATCTTTTAAGTGTGAGTCAAATGTGTGACCAAGGTCATAAATTTACTTTCGATTCACAAAAGTGTGAGATAAGAAAAGAAGGTTCATGGAAATTGGTCGCTACAACTGCAAGAACTTCAAGCAACATATATGTGTTAAGCGAAATTGGAAATGAAAAGTTTTGTCTAGGAAAGGAAGATGAAAGTTGTCTATGGCACAGAAGAATGGATCACATGCATTTTGATAACCTTTTCAAAGTCAGCAAAAGAGAAGCATTAAGAGAAATTCCCCAGATCACGAAACCAACCAACACTTTATGAAAGCATTGCCAACAAGGAAATCAAACAAATACCAGGTTCAAATCAAAGGAATATTCAACAACAAAACCACTAGAAATTGTGCATACTGATCTAGTTGGACCAAATACAACAAAAGGCTTAAAATTTAAGAGATACTTTATGTTATTAGTTGATGACTATACAAGAATGGCTGCAGTTTTCTTTCTCAATAACAAATCAGAAGCTTTTGAAAATTTCAAGATCTACAAGGAAATGGTTGAAAATGAGATGGATTCAAGAATCAAATGCTTAAGATCAGATAATGGAGGATAATTCACCTCAAAGGAATTTATGGACTACTGCAGCAATCATGG